>CM055120.1:75419682-75607265 GCA_029206835.1 Rana muscosa
TAAAATCACTGCCGTTTTCGCCATTTTTTTTTCCTTTCGTCACAATGTTGAAAACCCTATTTTCAGCCAATCATTTTCGTCTGCCAAAATTTTGGTGCATACCTAGTTGCTAGAACCACCCTGCGTCTCAGCTACCAATCACAGCTAGTTAAGGAAAGTGGGACAGCTCAGATCTACCATGTCCCCCTCCCTCTACTCTACTGTGAGGAGGACATTGGTGTCAATCATTTTGGTCTGAGGTCACCGTCCGCTCCAAGTCACTGGTATCGGATCAATTGGTGATCACATGACTAGCAAGCCCATGTTTCGCCTCTGATATTCTGAACTTTTTATGAGCCGACACACACACACACACACACACACACTAATAAATGTATACATAGTACACCCAAACCACAATGAAAAGGATGCCACGGAAACCACTATACAAGCTCAAGCACTTTGATGCATCCCTTAACAATCGCAAAATACAAGCCTGGAAAGAAGGCTTTCAAAGTCGCACCACAAAGATCAAACCAAAGACAACACCGGCACGCTGGCTGCAGATTTATTTAGTTTATAATAAGAGGCTGATTTTGCTGGCAGGAATGTCAGACAGGTAACATGCCACGCATATCATCACCATTCTGCTAGAATAACATGTAATCACACGGAGAGGACAGGCAATTAACAGATATTACTCAGCGTCTGGGCCACAAAACCGGTTACCCTCTCCCTGACCCACATAGAGGGATATGACTGGAAAAACCAGAAGCCAACAATGGCCATGTCTTCCATGAAACAAATACACAGACCTAAATTTTATTGGTCATTAACTATTTCCTCCTGAAAATCATCAGACATTACTCATACTTAAGCTGAACTCCAGGCACAAACTAATGCAATTATTCATTTAAAGCTGAACTCCAGCCGTACCTTCCATGTTACACAGTTGTACAGAAATCTTTCCTGTACTGAAATTGCTTATTCGGATATCACTGCACACTAAGCTTCCCACAGTGTGCATCAGAAACTGCAGCAAATCAGATAGAGCTCACCTCATTTCCCGGCAGCATCATTTAGCCCAACGGTCTCCATCCTTTTGGCACCAGGGACCGGTTTTCGTGGCAGCCAATTTTTACAGGGACCAGGGGGTGGGTCAGTCTTTAGCCCCCCCCCAAACAGGACAATCCACATTTACATTGTCCACATTTCCCCCCATCACATCACAGACCCCCCTTTACATTAATATAATGGAGAGTGCACTGTAATGGGGCACTGTGATATAAATGTGACCGCACTGTAAAGCGGTACTGTAATAACGGTGTCTCGCTTTACAGTGTCCCTTTATATTACAGTGCCCCTAGCAATCACAGAGCCCCCACCAGAGTGCCCCCTGCAGTAATGGCCTGCCCCCCTCCTCTCTAAGATCACACGCCCCATTTCAGTTCTCTGCCTCCCCTGCACAGTCCTACCTTTGGAATGGTAGAGGCAGTCATCAGCCCGTGTGTCTTCTCCTACGTACCCCGCCTCGCCAGTCAGGTCATCTTATCAGCAGGACAGGGGGTGGGAGGAGCTACAGACCCAGACAGAGGGCGGGAGCTGCCCAACTTGTAAACATGAAGAGAATCCCGCTCTCTGTACGGACCGCCCCCTGCCCTGCTGATAGGATGACATCATTGGTGGGGTGGGAGACCTGGGAGAGGACACATGAGCTGAGTGGCACGGTAGGAGATGAGCAGCAACTGCGGTCTGATATTCCTGTCCAGACCCTGGTCGCTACTCACCTCCTGCTGTACGGCCCGGCCAGCCATCAACAGGCCACGGACTTGTACCGGTCCGCGGGCCTGGGGGCGGGTTTAGGGGACACCTGACCTAGCCCTTTTTCTCCCCAGCATTACTGTGCCTGCCCTGCCCCTTTCTTTCATTGGATTACATTTCTTGCAATCATGTAGACATTAACTAAGTTGGTGTGCATGCAAATACAGTCTCCCTAAGAATGCCCATTGCTCCAGACAGACACCTACTAATCAAGGCATTTTAAAATTTGAATACACCTATTGCTTGCATCAGTGCTGAAGGTTCTTAAAGAGGAACTGAAAACTAATAAAATAAGGTATGTACAGAAAACGAAGAGGTTTTAATTAAAAAAATTAATTTAATATAGATGGGTAGACACAGGTCCTTAAGGGGGCGGTCCCTCCGGTCATAACATGCAGCTCAGTTCGTCAAAAAGCAGTACAAAACTTAAAAAGGAGCGGTGGATGCTGTATCCATCCATGGACGACAGAGAAAAAACAGAGCTCCTCAACGGAGTCGGCGCAACCTAAAACAGCCGCCTGCAAAACCTTGCAGCCAAGGAAGCATCCGAAGATGCACTCACATCAACCTTGTAAAACTGAGAAAATGTGAACAGACGACCAGGTCGCCGCCTTGCACACCTGTGAGATGGATGTCTGATGTCGGAAAGCCCAAGAAGCACCGATTGCCCTGGTCGAATGCGCCGTGACAGGAAAGGGAGGTGCCCGCCCCTTAAGGGCATAGGCCTGGATGATGGTCTGACTGATCCACCTAGAAATGATGGCCGACGAGACCGCCAGGCCCTTCTGTGGACCAGACACCGACACGAACAGCGAGTCAGATCTCCGGAATGGAGCAGTAGCAGACAGATACACCCGTAGGGCACGTACCACGTCCAAGGTATGTAGCGCAGCCTCCTTGGGATGCGACGGCCGAGGACGGAAGTACAATGTCCTCGTTTAGGTGAAAAGCCAAAACGACCTTAGGAAGGAATGAAGGTTGCGGGCGTAGCACTGCTTAGTCCTTATGGAGGACCAAATAAGGCGACTTGCAAGACAAGGCCGCCAATTCAGAAACCCTTCTGACCGATGTAATGGCAACTAGAAAGGCAACTGTCATGAACCTTGGGAATACTGAAGTATTTCTCCTTTGAATCTATTACACAGTGGTGGGTCTTCTGCCCTGTCTTAAGGCTAACCCCCCCCCCCTCCAGACGGCTCCATGGTTTGGAAGAAAAGCATTGTTCTGTGTTTGACTGTTTATGTACTTTAATTACCCCCTGGGGCTTCTGTGTCATTACACATATCAGTCCTCCTATTCAAGCTATCGGACCAATCCCTGCTGACCCTGTTTCAAGTCCTCATTTGCATGGCCAAGAGGACCTAATTGAGGACTACAATGTACTTTACAATGGACCAATGGGAAAGTGGTTGTGGGGGCAGGGTGTTCAAACTGCTATGTATAAAAGTGTGTGTGTGTGTGCATCCAATTAAGAGAGATTCCTGTTTGAACTTACATACAGCCTGCCTGGTGTTTGTTCTGAGCTACTGGATTCGAATGGCACATCGCTGTAGTTCGAATCCCGGAGCATCGGATGACCGAACCATCAGACGTTGAGATCTGCAATCTGATCCAATAGCAGCAGAGGAGTGTCAGGAGAGTGGAAGCGAGCGAGCAAGGGGCTCGTTACAGCAACTTTCTGAGAAAGCGTCAAGAGCGGAATCTCCTTGATGTTCTCAAAGGGAGGTTCCTGAATTACCGAGAGCACCATACAGTCCCACGGAGGAAGCGGCGGTCTAATCGGGGAACCCACGTGTCGGACTCCCTGTACAAACGTACTTACCATTGAGTGAGCCGCCAGGGGTCATTGGAAGAAGACAGCCAAGGCTGAAATCTGCCTCTTAATAGTGCTTAAGGCAAGTTTCTGATCCACTAAGAACAGCAGGATCCGAGAAACCGAATATGCCCGCGGGCGCCAATCCATCTCGTCACACATAGAGATGTATGCCTTCCAAGTGCGATGGTAGATCTTCCGGGAAGATGATTTCCGGGCCCTCAACATGGTGGAGATTACTGAATCTGACAGACCACGATCACTTTAGTACCTGGCTATCAATAGCCATGCCGTTAAAGCCAGCGACTGTAAAGCAGGATGAAGTATGGGACCTTGAGACAGAAGGTCCTCCCGCAATGGAAGACGCCAGGGAGCGTCTGCTACCAGTCTCACGAGGTCGGCGTACCCCTAAACCTCCACTCTGCGGAGTAGACGAGGAAGCAACTTCAGTGGGGGAAAGGCATAAATTAGCCGATACTGACCCCATGGGGCCACCAACGCATCTGCCCAGGGATCCCTGGACCTGGCCACAAACCTTGACACCTTGCGATTGAGTCGAGAGGCCAGGAGATCCACATCTGGTGTGCCCCAGTTCTGACAAAGGATTTGAAACACCTCAGAGTGTAGCGACCATTCCCCTTGGTCCAGCATCTGGCGACTTAGATAGTCCGCCTGCCAGTTTTCTATGCTCGGATTGTAAACAGCCGACATAGCCGGTACGCTCCTTTAGGTCCATCTTAGGATGTGAGCGACCTCCGACGCTGCGGCTGAGCTCCTTTGTTCCTCCCCGATGGTTGACATAAGCCACCGCCATGGCGTTGTCCGACTGGATCCTGACAGGACACCCTTGAAGTCTCTGCGACCACTTGGAGAGGCACAGCCTGATCGTCCGAAGTTCGAGGACATTGATCGGTAGGAGAGATTCTTCTGGAGTCCAGCGGCTCTGGGCCGACTAAACCCACCCCCCCCTCCAGACTCCCCCCCCCCCAACCAGTCAGGCTGGCGTCCGTCATAATCACAGTCCAGTGGAAAGGAAGGAAAGAAAGACTTCACGGACCGAAGAGCCAGGGATGTCAGCCACCAAGTCAGAGAGGCCCTGACTAGGCAACTTACCTGAATCTGATGATCCAGAGACAATGGAGATTTGTTCCATTTGGATAGAATCTCCTTCTGCAGCATCCGAGTATGGGATTGGGCATACGGTACTGCCTCGAAAGGAGGCTACAGTGAGTCCCAGGACTCTCATGCAGAAAACGGAGAGACGACCATTTGGGGGATATTGTTAACAACCTCACTGCAGCGTGGAGCGTCTGCAACTTCTCTGGAGGGAGAAAAACTCTCGCCTCTGATGAGTCCAGAATCAGCCCCAGGTATTCTAGGCGTCGAGTTGGAACCAACACCAACTTCTGGAGGTTCAGTATCCATCCAAATTCTTGGGAGAGTCTGACTGACTATAGACACGTCCTCCTCCAATTCTGAGCTGGAAGCAGCTCTCAGGAGAAGATCGTCTAAGTAGCCTACGACGGCAATGCCTTGCTGTCTCAGCAAAGCCAGAATCGGGCGAGCACCTTGGTGAAAACTCTTGGTGCCGACGCTAGGCCAAAAAGGGAGAGCCACAAATTGATAGTGGTCCTCCCCGACCACAAAACGCAGGAGCCTCTGGTGCCTGTCGCATATGGGGACATGCAAGTATGCGTCCTTGATGTCCAGGGATGTCAGAAAGTCCCCGGGATGGAGCGCAGCTACCACCGAGCGAATCGATTCCATCCTGAATTTCCGAACCTTCACAAAAGGCATTGAGGGCTAGGATTGGACGAACTCCGTCCTTTTTTGGGACCACGAACAGATTTGAGTAGAATCCCTGAAACCTGTCCTGCGGTGGTACGGGTATGATTACCCCGCGCCTCAACAAGTCTTGAACTGCCCCAGTCAGGGCAGACCGACGAGACGGTAGGAGAGGAAGATTTGGTGGACAAGAAACTTGACGTAATTGTAGCCGTATTAGTGCAATTATGACAGAGAAAATTAAGTACTGTCCGTGATACTTTTTTTATTTGCACTAACATAGAATTTTTCAGGACAAGCTTTCGGGGTATGTCCCCTTCTTCAAGGTCCAAGCAGTACTGATTCACAATTTTTTTAGCAGAATCAGATACCACCGAATTTGTTCAGACCCAGAAGTCAGAGATAAACATCTCAGAACACTGGCAGGCTCTTTCCAGAAGAAAGGATATAAAGACAAAACCATCAACAACAGCATAAACACAGCCTTGAAAACCCGAAGAGAAAATCTCCTCCAATACAAAGAGAAAAAAACAAATAACCGAGTACCTCTAGTCACCACATACAACCCAACACTAGAAGGGATCAAAAAGATAATCAAAGATTTACAGCCCATTATAACAGAGGATGAAACTCTGAAAGAAATATTCCAACAACCCCCATTATTGGCTTTCAGACAACCACCCAACCTCAGACACAAAATAATCAGCAGGAAACTTCACTCTGATTATGAAGTCACAAATAATGGAAGCAAACCCTGCAATAAAAAACGCTGCAAACTGTGCAACCAGATCAATCCATCCAAAAGTGTCACACACACAAATGGGACCTTCACTATCATGGGATCTTACAACTGTACCTCCAGTAATGTTGTGTACCTCATCCAATGCAACAGGTGTGGCAAAGGATCTTATGTTGGTGAAACAGGACAGAAGTTGCAAGCGAGGATGAATTTTCACAGACATACCATCAAGGAACATAAAGAAGAGAGTTTCTGCACACCTGTGGGACATCACTTCTCACAACCGGACCACACTATAGAAGACCTCAATGTTTTAGTTCTTAAAGGGAATTTCAGAACTATCCAGGAAAGGAAAACATTTGAACTAAGAATGATAATTCTTTTTAACACAAAAACGAATGGCCTAAATTTAGATATTGGTTTCCTTACCCATTATACTAAGGTTTTATGACCCCCTCTGTGACTAGCATCTCCCCCCTCAAGTCTATAGCTCTCCCTCTGTCTTATCTCACTAACTCTGTCTTGTCTCACTAACTCTGCTGCTATCTTTATTACCATTGATTTGTATGTGTTTTTTTTCCTTTCCCTCTGAGATTTTTTTCTTGTTTTGTTTCAACATTCTGCTAAAAAAATTGTGAATCAGTACTGCTTGGACCTTGAAGAAGGGGACATACCCCGAAAGCTTGTCCTGAAAAATTCTATGTTAGTGCAAATAAAAAAAGTATCACGGACAGTACTTAATTTTCTTTGTGGACAAGAAAGAAACTCGATCTTGTACCCTGAAGTGATCACTTCGCAAACCCACTGGTCGGAAAGCAGGGAGCTCCACCGAGCTGCGTACTCGCGAAGACGTCCCCCCACCCAAGCATTGGGTGAGGGCAAGACTTCATGCAGAAGCGGATTTGTTTGCAGGCTTGGATTGCTTGCGCACCCAGGGATGCTTCTGTCCCCCAGCTGAATCCTTATCGGCTTGGGAGGGTCTGCTAGCGGGCCCCGACTGACGAAAATACCGCTTTTGTGCTGGGAAGGAAGGCCCCTGATTGCGGGGCAGGCCTTTACCCTTGGTGGACTGAGAAAGAAGTGTGCTCTTACCTCCAGTGACATCCTTAATAATGTCGTCCAGTGAGGCACCAAAAGCCTCCCACCTTTGAAAAGCAAATCCGTTAGAGCCTTCTTGGAGGCTTGGTCCACGGACCAGCATTTCAGCCATATCAGGTGGCGCAAGACCACCACGGATACAGAGGCCCTGGAGATTAAAACGAGTCGCATCCAGGATTGCATCACAGACATACACCAGACCCTGCACCTGTTGGTCGGCCAGTGTAACAATTTCCTGTGGGAGCTGATGCTCCTCTACTGCCTGATGCAAAAGTTTAGCCCATTCAGTGAGTGTCTAAGACACCAAGGCTGCAGCCACCAACGACCGCAACGCTGACCCCAGCATATCGAACACGGTCCGAGTCACCGCTTCGGATCTCTTATCAGTAGGGTCCTTAAAAGCAGGGGTCCCCTCTACCGGGATAGTGGTTACCTTGTTCAACCTTGATACCGGGGAGGGGTCAACTACAGGGGGAGAAGCCCATTTTTTTCAAAAGGCTCTCCTCAAAAGGGGTAACGGACCGCCATGCGCTGAGGAACCACAAAAAGGACCTCTGCGGCTGTTCCCAATCCTTATCTATGAATCTATTAAAAGAAAAACCTTCACAGAGCGGGTCTTTTAATGCGGCCCAAAAGGAACTGACACCCCAGTGGATGTCCCAGCAGTATTCTTCAAGCTTAAGGGTGTCCCTTACTGCATTGATAAGTGCTCCCACAAGTGCTCTGTCCTGCACTAACCCGGACGAGGAGTCCTCAGTGGCCGGACGGTCCTGGTCCATGTCCTCTGACGCCTCAGCACAGAGGTACTGTGCTGCAGTCAGGCCCGAGTCAGAGTCAGAGCATTCCCCAGGAGATGGCGGGGGGAGGGGGGCGCTTTTCACCCCCCTTACGCCCGCATGCCACTTCTACCCTGGCAACAAATGACTCCAGGACTGCCGACAAATTGTCCATGGTAACCGCAGGTGCAAGGGCACCAGCTGCTGCCTCTGGAATGTCTGGGGAAAGAATACCAGCTTCAGACTCCATTCTGACCCACTGACAGACCTTAGGTGCTAAGTCAAGACACTTGTGACAAAAAAAGTCCACCCTCCTAGCTGCGCTGACCGGGGGGGGGTTACCCAGGGACTCACCACCCAGTCAGACTGCTCAGCGCCGTTTGTCCGCCTGCCTCACACCGTGTGTGTGACTGAAGTGTTCTGTGAGGTAAATGGCTCTATTCGCGCCGTTCAGGGAGCCTCCAGCACTAGAGGGCAAGTCATACAGTGAAAAACCACATCTAAAATGGCCGCCGGACTACTCAGGAAAAAAAGGGCGTGGACTACAAGAAAATGGCCACCCGCAATGAAGACCTGCACCACAGCGCGGCCACAAGAAAATGTCCACCAATGGAATTTCTCAATGTAAAATAAAACCACCAGAAAATGGCGCCGGCGCCACAAAAAATGGCGCCCGAGCACCTGAGGTGGACGAGAAGGCTACAGGGACGCCGAGCGGAGGCTCCCCAGAAAACACAGCACCCCCACAGAAGAGGACCGTGACAGCTGCACAGCCCTCAACCGGGATACGGAGACCCCCCACAGGCACATCCCGCCGACGCAGAGGCCCCGCACTGGGGGAGGAGGAAAAGGAGGGGGACAGAGGGAGGGAAAGGGAGGTCAGGGGACCCCCTAATGACCCTCTAGGAAGCCCAGCTGTTCCAAACTGACACAAAACAGGAGGAACTGTACTTACCCGTCCACGCATGGACATGCTGGTGCGTTCCAGGCAGACTCACCGCCGGACATACGGAGTGGCTGTCGGCCATGGCCCACTGTGATTGAACCCCGAGTAGGCCAGTCATATGTGAGCCCCGGAGCAAAAAACTCACCGGCCACCCCTGGAGCAAACAGGGCATGTCGTGGCCGACCCAGCTAAGTTCTGCTCACGCTCGAAGACCGGACTGGGGAAACTACCAGGATCCATAATATCCAGCTGGTCACCCAGCCGGCACTTGATAGAAGATCTCACAGGATCAAAAAATAAAATATAAAAAAGTAAACATTTCTGTAGGACTCTGGGCCCAAGGGGGAGCCAGGTCCATCTCCTCTACTAGGCAGAAGAAAAAAAACTGAGCTACATGCTGCAGGGCAAGGGGTTATGACCGGAGGGACCGCCCCCTGGGTGGGGCTGTTCAACTCGGTTAAAGTTACATGTTTTAAGATAACTAACATGTTCTGCCTAGCCCTCTCCTATGAACAGGAACATAACCCACTTTGTTAAGATTTAAGGAGCTGTGTCCGTCCATGGACGAAAAGAGAAATGATGATTTAAAATCGAGTTGATTTAAATCATATCCACCCTGATATAGGAGCAACAATGTTAGCCATGGACAGACGCGTGTTAGAGCTACAAAACATCTCCTCCTCGCCTCATTTCCATACCATAGGTAGACCTCTGTACCCGCAGTGATCATGCTGATAGGAGGAAAGAGCAGAGCTAGCAGGAGTAGGTTCACGCTTTTCACGGTGATGCATCGTGATAACACACACCAGGTTACATGTGTTAGCATACTGCGGTGTCGTTAGTTCTGAATGGCACTCCACATCAATAAGTCAAAGCAGCACCAAGGCACGTGCGTTTCCTCCTAGCCATTCACACAATGAAGCCCAAGGCTTAATGCTTCATGAATGGCCCAGAGAAGGAAACGCAGACACAATCGTAGCACTGGGGTCTGAGACCCGCAGAGCTTACAATCAAGCAGGCTGACAGTGCAGTGGGAGCCGTACTAATCCCGACATAAAAATTAACAGGATTTGCCAGGTGTAATGTATAACAAAGCCAGAATAGGACGTTGCTTTTCTGAAAGCAGAATGTATAACTGCATTACCATTGCCAGTATATTGTACTCACAGTTTAACTTTAAATAGCCGAAGTGTAAAAATGGAAAAGCATTTTCTCCTCATTATTTCACCTTTTGAGTCTTTTGTTCAAACAATTTGCAAGTAAAGCGGACTAAGCGTGCTACGCGCTGGAATTAGGAAAAGGCCGATATCGCGGAGACAATATGGCAGACAGCCAGAGGTGGATCGGAAATGAATCTCATTAATCTTGGTGCTTATAGCGAGATAAATGGTATGTCACATTTTCCAGTACGAATTCCCAGTGCTCCATTGTACATTCCAAGGGAAAGGTGTGAAGGGCAAGGTTATACAGGTCCTTCTCAAAAAATTAGCATATTGTGATAAAGTTCATTATTTTCTGTAATGTACTGATAAACATTAGACTTTCATATATTTTAGATTCATTACACACAACTGAAGTAGTTCAAGCCTTTTCTTGTTTTAATATTGATGATTTTGGCATACAGCTCATGAAAACCCAAAAATCCTATCTCAAAAAATTAGCATATTTCATCCGACCAATAAAAGAAAAGTGTTTTTAATACAAAAAAAGTCAACCTTCAAATAATTATGTTCAGTTATGCACTCAATACTTGGTCGGGAATCCTTTTGCAGAAATGACTGCTTCAATGCGGCGTGGCATGGAGGCAACCAGCCTGTGGCACTGCTGAGGTGTTATGGAGGCCCAGGATGCTTCAATAGCGGCCTTAAGCTCATCCAGAGTGTTGGGTCTTGCGTCTCTCAACTTTCTCTTCCCAATATCCCACAGATTCTCTATGGGGTTCAGGTCAGGAGAGTTGGCAGGCCAATTGAGCACAGTAATACCATGGTCAGTAAACCATTTACCAGTAATTTTGGCACTGTGAGCAGGTGCCAGGTCGTGCTGAAAAATGAAATCTTCATCTCCATAAAGCTTTTCAGCAGATGGAAGCATGAAGTGCTCCAAAATCTCCTGATAGCTAGCTGCATTGACCCTGCCCTTGATAAAACACAGTGGACCAACACCAGCAGCTGACATGGCACCCCAGACCATCACTGACTGTGGGTACTTGACACTGGACTTCAGGCATTTTGGCATTTCCCTCTCCCCAGTCTTCCTCCAGACTCTGGCACCTTGATTTCCGAATGACATGCAAAATTTGCTTTCATCCGAAAAAAGTACTTTGGACCACTGAGCAACAGTCCAGTGCTGCTTCTCTGTAGCCCAGGTCAGGCGCTTCTGCCGCTGTTTCTGGTTCAAAAGTGGCTTGACCTGGGGAATGCGGCACCTGTAGCCCATTTCCTGCACACGCCTGTTCACGGTGGCTCTGGATGTTTCTACTCCAGACTCAGTCCACTGCTTCCGCAGGTCCTCCAAGGTCTGGAATCGGTCCTTCTCCACAATCTTCTTCAGGGTCCGGTCACCTCTTCTCGTTGTGCAGCGTTTTCTGCCATACTTTTTCCTTCCCACAGACTTCCCACTGAGGTGCCTTGATACAGCACTCTGGGAACAGCCTATTCGTTCAGAAATTTCTTTCTGTGTCTTACCCTCTTGCTTGAGGGTGTCAATGATGGCCTTCTGGACAGCAGTCAGGTCGGCAGTCTTACCCATGATTGCGGTTTTGAGTAATGAACCAGGCTGGGAGTTTTTAAAAGCCTCAGGAATCTTTTGCAGGTGTTTAGAGTTAATTAGTTGATTCAGATGATTAGGTTAATAGCTCGTTTAGAGAACCTTTTCATGATATGCTAATTTTTTGAGATAGGAATTTTGGGTTTTCATGAGCTGTATGCCAAAATCATCAATATTAAAACAAGAAAAGGCTTGAACTACTTCAGTTGTGTGTAATGAATCTAAAATATATGAAAGTCTAATGTTTATCAGTACATTACAGAAAATAATGAACTTTATCACAATATGCTAATTTTTTGAGAAGGACCTGTATATAGCATATGTCTGTTCAATGTGGAGATCTTTTTTATAGATTTCTCAAACATAAAGTAAACTGGCTACATGACATTGCTAACTTTATTCGGGGGAGGGGGTCTGGGATCCGTCTTATCCCACTCGTACGTAGATGGCACCATTAGCTAACAGAGCGATTCAGAGTCAGACTGCATAATGATTATCAAATTAGAACTTAAAAGCAGTTGTAAAGGAAGAAGTTTTTTAAAATTTAAAGTGATACTATAGTTTCGATTTTATTTTTTTAAATAACAAACATGTCATACTTACCTCCACTGTGCAGTTCGTTTTGCACAGAGTGGGCCCGAACATCCTCTTCTGGGGTCCCATGACGGCTCTCTCGGCTCCTCCCCGGATCAGATAACCCCTCTGGGAAGCGCTCTCCCAAGGGGGTTACCTTGCGGGCGCGCTCCTGTGTCCAGCAAAACCACTGCACAGAGCAGGCAAGTATAACATGTTTGTTATTTTTTATTTTATTTTTTAAACAAGACTTTACAAATCACTTTAGGGCCCGTTCACACTGCTGCGATGCGGAAACCCTGCAAATCCACTGCGGGTTCCCACATCGCATGTTTCCCGGCGGCAGTTCACACTGCCCTCTGCTGGGAGTTTCAGTTAAAAGTGAATGACACCCCCAAATCAGTTTGCAACTCGGACAGGAATCGGATCGCATGGGTGTGAACACCCATGCGAGCCGATTCTGCTGAGGACAAAAAAAAAAAAAAGGGGTCCTGTGCGAGTTTGATGCAAATTCAGCCATATGATCTATATGGCTGAAATCGCATCGCACAGAGATTGCATGTGATTTTCACTGCAGTGCGAATCACATCCAATCTCTGACATCGCACCAGTGTAAACCTGCCCTTAAAGTGGTTCTAAAGTCAAAAGGTTTAACTTAATGCCTTCTCTGAATTACGATAAAAAATCATTGTGTTCAGCAGCCCCCTTCATACTTACCTGAGCCCCATCTCAATCCAGCGATGTTGCACGAGAGTCTCGGCTGCCCAGGACTCTCTCGCCTTATAGGCTTAGACATTGGCTGAGACTCATTGGCGAAGCCAATGGTGCCCCGCTGCTGTCAAAGTCAATGAGCCAATGAGGATAGAGAGGGGGCAACGGCTCTGTGTCTGAATGGGCACACCAAAGAGTGGCTCGGCTCAGGTGTCCCATTACAAGGTGCTTGATGCGGGAGCACTCGGCCGGAGGGAGGAGCCAGGAGCGCCGAAGAGACACCGAAGAGGAGCAGCATCTGGGCTGCTCTGGGCAAAACCACTGCAGAGAGCAGGTGAGAATAACATGTTTGTTATTACCGTATATACTCGAGTATAAGCCGACCTGAATATAAGCCGAGGCACCTAATTTTACCACAAAAAAATAAACTGGGAAAACGTATTGACTCGAGTATAAGCCTAGGGTGTCCAATCTCCCTACCTGATCTCCTGCGCTGTGTGACTAGACCGATGTTTAACATGGGAGTCTATGGAAGGGGTGCCCGGCCTTGAAAAATCGGTGCTCCCTGGCCGTAGTTCCCCCGGACAACAAACTTTGCACACTTATAGATGAAGAGGGCGACATGTGTGCCAAGTTTGGGGTCCAGGGGACCTAAGGCCGGCCAGTACCGGGTCCCCAAAATCACCGGAGAAATTACCGTTCAACATGGGAGTCTATGGAAGGGGTGCACGGGTTTCAAAATTCGGTGCTCCCCGGCCAACAAACTTTGCACACTTATAGAGGAAAAGAGGGGCTACATGTGTGCCAAGTTTGGTCGGGATCAGGCGCACAAAGATGAACACAGACTCGAGTATAAGCAGAGGGGGGCATTTTCAGCACAAAAAAAAGTGCTGAAAAACTCGGCTTATACTCGAGTATATAACAAAAAACAGTCTAGTGAAGATACACAACGTATTGGGCTTACCTCGAGCTATGAGCCAATATTCTAAAATCCAGTCCAAGACAAGAGACCCTCAAACCTGGAAGCTACCCACTGGCGTTCGCTGAACCATCATACAATGTAAATCTGTATGCTTCGAGGAGCTTAAACTTGGGAACTAGAATTAGCTCAAGGTCTTTCTTTTCTATGACTGGTCCACTTTAAGTCCAGGCTGAAAGGCTTCCATGAAAAAAAAAAAAAAAAAACTCCTAAGCCCAGCTTTCCATCTGGCCATATGAATGGTTTGGCCATGTTGTATGCCAAATCATTAGAAGCCTTGGAAGACTATGATGCTGCTCTAGGTCTCATTACCAACCCAAAACACACAGGGGGATTATACCTTTTCTCTTTCGTCCATGGACAGACACAGCTCCTTTTGTCTTGACAAGTGGGTTATGTTCCGTCTATTAGGAGAGGACTAGGCAGACATGTTGGATATACAAAAACATGTAATTATACCAAAGCTGAACAGCCACGCCCAGGGGGCGGTCCCTCTGGTCATAACCCCTCACCAGCTCAGTTTTTTTCTGCCTAGTGTAGAACAAGGACCTGGCTCCCTAAGGGCCCATTGGTCCTGGGTGCAAGGGGTCCGACATGTGGCTCCCCCGGTTCGACCACCACTACCTCCGTGGGATTTGAATCTGGTGCTCTCGGTACTTCAGAAACCTCCCTTTGACCGCTCAGAAGCGTTTTTTTCGTCAGTCCAGGCCCGCAGGTAAGCGTTCCCAGGCCGACAAGGGGCCAGCTGAGGGACAAAAGTGTCCCTGGGTTCGCAAACCAAACAAGCCTGCGAACAAATCTGCTACTGCATGAAGGTTTGCCCCCGCCCGACTCTCGGGGGGGGGGGGTCGCCTTTGCGAGTTTGCAGCTCGGTGGACCTCCCTGCTTTCCGACCAGTGGGTTTGCGAAGTGGTTTCATCAGGGTACAAGATAGAAATTCTCTCTTGCCCACCAAAACAGATTTTTTCCCCCTCAAACTTTTTTTTCTCCAGCTCGTTGGAACGCCCTGTTTGGAGCAGTGCAGGACCTGCTGAAGCGCGGGGTGATAGTACCTGTGCCGCTGCCGGAAAGGTTCAGGGATTTTACTCCAATCTGTTTGTAGTCCCAAAGAAGGACGGGGTCCGTCCAATCCTGGATCTCAAGGCCCTCAACACCTTTGTAAAGGTGCGAAGGTTCAAGATGGAATCAGTTCGCTCTGTGGTCGCTGCACTCCATCCGGGGGATTTTCTAGCGTCCATGGACATCAATGACGCATACTTGCAGGTCCCCATATGCATCAGGCATCAGTGATTTCTGCGTTTTGCAGTCGGGGACGATCACTACCAATTTCTGGCTCTCCTTTTTGGCCTGGCATCGGCACCAAGGTGCTCGCCCCGATTCTGGCCTTGCTGAGGCAGCGAGGTATGGCCATCGTGGGCTACCTGGACGACCTCCTTCTGAGAGCTGCTTCAGACTCAGAATTAGAGGAGGATGTAGAGATTGCCAGTCAGACCCTTCAAGAATTTGGTTGGGTACTGAACCTCCAGAAGCCGGTGTTGGTGCCGACTCAGCGCCTGAAATACCTGGGCTTGATCCTGGACTCCTCGAGCTACGGCTCAGGTTTCGGGGGGCAGACTCAACGTTTGTGTCGGTGACTGGTCCAAAGAAAGGCCTGGCGGTCTCGTCGGCCACCATTTCTCAGTGGATCAGAAAGATTGCGATTCAGGCTTATGCCCTTAAAGGGCGGGCACCTCCCTTTCCTGTCACGGCGCAATCGACCAGGGCGATTGGTGCCTCCTGGGATTTTCAACATCAAGCGTCTGTCTCACAGGTGTGTAAGGCGGCGACCTGGTCGTCCGTTCACAACTTCACTAAATTTTACAAGGTTGATGTGCATGTATCTGTGGATGCTTGCTTCAGCCGCAAGGTTTTGCAGGCGGCTGTTTAAGATTGCAACTCCTCCATTGAGGAGCTCTGGTTGTTTGGGGTGAAGTTTGTTTGCTTGCTGTTCCCACCCCTCGTTTTTTTGACACTGCTTGGGGACGTCCCACTTGTCAAGACTAAAAGGAGCTGTGTCCGTCTATGGACGAAAGAGAAAATAGGATTTTTGTACTCACAGTAAAATCCTTTTACTCTGAAGTCCATGGACGCACATAGCACCCACGCCTCCTGTTTGAGTTTGTACTGCTTTTTGACAAACTGAGCTGCTGAGTGCAGGGTGAGGGGTTATGACCAGAGGGACCGCCCCCTGGGCGGGGCTGTTCAGCTTTGGTATAATTACATGTTTTTGTATATCTAACACGTCTGCCTAGTCCTCTCCTAATAGACGGAACATAACCCACTTGTCAAGACTAAAAGGAGCTGTGTCCATCCATGGACTTCAGAGAAAAGGATTTTACGGTGAGTACAAAAATCCTATTTATCCTCATCATTATACAGCTGTCACATGAACCAGATCATTCCCAGCCTGCATTCAGGGAAACAAAAGCAGGAGGAGCTTCTAGTCCTCTGCTGCTGGTCACATGTTCAAACATACAAAATATATATATCAGCAATGAAGGGAAGCCGTGAAGAGGTGAACCGCAAAAAGTTTGAAATTCGGTGCATGCACACCCGTGTCCACCACCAACAATCAAGCTGCTTACCAGAGGTAAGAAACAAATAAGCCCATCAGCAATCCCAGGGGGGAGATCCAGAGAAATCCAGATAAACTTCGCAGAGTTCCAACGTCACTTGATAGACAGTGGATACAGCAAAGATTTCCCAAGGAGAGAGAGGAGGCTCAATAGTGCATTACCCAATGTAAAATTTATTTTTAAAACCAGGTTTAAAAACACTTACACAATGTACAATTGTGGGAGGTGTGCGTGCTGACGTCATCACTACGGGACAGGTACGGCGAACCGGCCGGTTGTTATGTTATTTAAATTGTACATTGTGTAAGCGTTTTTAAACCCGGTTTTAAAAATAAATTTTACATTGGGTAATGCACTATTGAGCCTCCTCTCTCTCCTTGGGAAATCTTTGCTGTATCCACTGCCTATCAAGTGACGTTGGAACTCTGCGAAGTTTATCTGGATTTCTCTGGATCTCCCCCCTGGGATTGCTGATGGGCTTATTTGTTTCTTACCTCTGGTAAGCAGCTTGATTGTTGGTGGTGGACACGGGTGTGCATGCACCGAATTTCAAACTTTTTGCGGTTCACCTCTTCACGGCTTCCCTTCATTGCTGATTTTTGATGGGACTTATTTAGGATATATTCATTTTTATAGGACACATTCATTGTTATCACTGTTGGACTTTATTTATTCAATATATGTGTGGCTGTGGATTCATAATTTTTGATTATTCGTCAATTCACATTAGCGCACTTGTTCTTTTTTATTCTTTTGTATACTTTATATGTTATCACATATCACAGGTGCTGCTGTATATTTATTTATGTTACTGGCTAGCGCGGTTTATTGCTTTAATTTTTTACACCATACAAAATATATAGTTAAAATTAAATCTATTATTATTTTTTAGCAATAACAGTGTGGGTGAATTTCTGCCAGTCACAGGCTGAGTCACACCCCCTCCAGCCTGTGTCTTAGAATACCAGGGAGGAAAAGCCTCCATTAATATACATGCAATATTCCACCCCCATTGTGTTTAGCTGGTTAGAGAGCATGGAGAGAGGAAATGGGCCGTCGTTTACCATTGTGTATAGTTGTATACGCCTACATGTGTGACTCTAGTCGCATGGACTGCTCAGATGTGATAGGGAGGAAATGCTCAGCACAGAAACATAGAAAACTGAGCATGTGCAGAGTTGCCACCACAGCTGCAAAATCCCTAGCTGAATTGGAAACGTAAAACAGAAGGTGGAGATAGAGAGCAGCAGGATCAACCAGGTTTTTTGCAGAAAATGAATCTCATAGGTAGTATGAACAACACGCAATACACCATTTATTGATCTTTTTTATGATCTGGATTTAGTAACCCTTTAGGTGGCCTTCACTCGTAAAATGGTTGAGCCCACTTGTTGTAAAGTATACCCAAACAGGTGCTTTTTTGTATGCACATGATTGGATGATGGAAATCAGCAGAGATTCACCACATTCACCAAGCTCTGGGGAAAATGAGTGCAAGTGCGCTTGCAAAGTGCGCAATTTGCTTTTAGTAAAGTAGCCATTATGTCTCTCCAGTAACAAAAAGCCTTCCTGCCAGCAGGTTTTTTGTTTAAGGGCCACAGTTGTGCTTTAATAATGGCTTTGCATATTTTTATTTGAATATTTGTTACAACCACAATGATCTGCAATCCAAAATGGTCACTCTATTCTGCTTGATGCTCAGTTCTAGGTGTATGGACCCAGTATAACCTTCCACCAGTAAGACCCCTTTCACACTAGAGGTGTTTTTCAGGTGCTTTAGCGCTAAAAATAGCACCTGTCAAGTGCTTGAAAGAAGCCTCATCTGAAAACCCAGTGTGAAAGCCTGAGTGCTTTCAAACTGGGGCGCTGCACTGGCAGGGCGTCAAAAAAAATCCTGCAAGCAGCTTCTTTGCAGCGCTTTAGGAGCGGTGAATACACCGCTTCTAAAGCACCCCTTCCTATTGAAATCAATGGGAAGCGCCTGCAAAGCGGCGCTTTGTGGGCGATTTTAACCCTTTATTCGGCCACTAGGGAAGGTTAAAAGCGCCCCGCTAACGCCCGAAAAACGCCTGTAAAGCGCTGGTAGTTTTAGCGGCGCTTTACCAGTGTTTTTCGGGCGCTGGCAGTGTGAAAGGGCTCTAAGGATACACAAACTGTGCAGGCAGGACATAATCTGGAGCCTTTTTGTAACCTTGTAATAGGTTACCAACATCCAGCAAGTCTTGCTGCTTTAGACCCCTTTCACACTGGAGGCATTTTCAGGAGCTTTAGCCTAAAAAAAGCCTCATCTGCAATCCCAGTGTGAAAGCCTGAGTGCTTTCACACTGGGGCGGTGCGCTGGCAGGACGTCAAAAAAAATCCTGCAAGCAGCTTCTTTGCAGCGCTTTAGGAGCGGTGAATACACCGCTTCTAAAGCGCCACTGCCCGCTTTGCGGGCGCTTTTAACCCTTTATTTAAACACTTAACCCTAAAGCGCTTTGCGAGCGCTTTAAACCCTTTGTTCGGTTGCTAGTGGGGGCCGAAAAGCGCCGCAAAGACGAAGGTAAAGCACCGCTAAAACTAGCGGCGCTTTACCACCGACACCCGGGCGCTGGCAGTGCGAAAGGACCCTTAGAGTGTTCCTAAACCCAGGACCCTGCATTCACCATATCTGGTCTCCCACAGTACACAGAAATGCAATTATTTTTGTAAATATGAGCTGCTAAATAACCTCTCTCCTCAGCAGTATATAGCAGTCTTGTGACTTCTATCAGTGTCTGATTAAAGCTTGTAGGAGGCGTTTTCATTCTCCTCTGACTGCCCTATGAGGCTGCAGGACCCCCGAGTGTGTCTAGACAGTGCCGATTGGCCATGTGCTGAGCAATACACACCAAACTGAGTGGCTCCTAGGGCTCTGTTCTATCAGCAGATGGATTGGGAATAGTGGAAGGAGGGGAGAATCAGAGAAGACAGGATCAAACAGCTTTTTTACACAATGCAGAGGATTAACTCCTTAGGCACATATAACAAGCATGCTTTACTGCATATGCAGACCGATTTTACTGTTGTGGGTTTAGTAACACTTTAAGCCACAGCCTATGTTGGCCATGGAAAATAAAAAGGGCCCTGCACGCACCCATCAACATTGATACTTATTGTATATACATGCTTTTCTTCAAAAGGACATGCAACAGACACTTCTGGTTCAATCTGCATTTGAATGAATCTGAATACATTGGGCAACATAGGGGTATGCGGCTGAGTAAAAGCACCATCGCAACCACAAAGAAGAAAACTGAACTAGAAAGTACTGTTCCCAACTACCTGCAACAAGCACATTTATATCAACTATCATGTACGATGGACTGAAACAACCAACCAGCAGAGATTTAAAGGAGGACATCTGGAAAGTGTCGAGAAGCTGGCAGCGTGGTGGGTGAATCAGAAAAAAAAAACATTTCATCAAGCTGCAGGTGCGTGGGATATTTTAAGTTTCACTTGTGTACAGCTCAACATGAAATGTTTACCGACTGCAAAGCTAAACACATATGTGATGTATTTAAGCCTCGCTGTGGTATGGATTATATTAGACATGTGGACTCCCTTAATTACACACGGTCACAGGAAGAGTTTCCATTACTGAGATCCGATAGTCTGGACCACAAAATACGCACTGCAGGCAAGGACAGGTCACCGTGTCCTACCCTTCCACTACACCACTTGTATAAGCTGGGGTCACAAGGGAGCATTAGGACCCATATCACATGTGATTATTAAAGCCAGACATTAGCATGTAAAAATAAGCCACAGACAGCTCCCTTCCCCCTCTTCTTTTTCCTTTCTATGTTTACCTTAAAGTGGATGTAAACCCGAAAAAAAATATTAAAAAAATAATTAAGGCTTGCACAGTATAGGATTTTGTGTCATCTGTGACCAGTCTTGCCACAAAGAGTTAATCCAGCTCTGAGCAATCCTCATCTTTTTTCAGTGAGATAAAAACTGACACAGAGAAATAGGAGTCAGTTCTTCCCCCTTGCTGTGAGTGACAGGTGATTTACATATCTAAATGCAGGAGCCTGAGAGAGACACATTATGTGTACTTCAGATCCCCTCCAGCTCTCCCAGGATTGGCTCCTCCACACGTCAGCATGATTGGGCATGCTGAAGTCATGTGGTGACTTTTCTGGGTTTTGACTGGATGTTAGTGATCAAAGAAGAAGTTCAGTGTAAGAAATACACAGGAGAAAATGCATGTTTAGTGTAGAGGTGGGCGGGGAGTCTACGTACATCAAATATCGCAAGATTGCTGAACCTTGGCTGATTTCCTACAAACACCCCATGTTCCTATAGTATCCAAGAATGAAAACGACTCCACCCACCAAGCTCCGGATAACAGACCCACCCACAGAATCTGCAGTTTTTCGGGTCTCATAACAGACAGAGGGGAGACATTTGACAGGTAAGGATACATGCAGGAGGCATCTATATCACACGGAGGGTCCGTTCAGGTCCGCCTGTCAGTTTTTTAGGCGGACCTGAACGGATCCTCCATGTAGCCCTATGGAGCCACGGATGTCAGCGGTGACATCCGACCCGCTCCGCCAAAGTGTGACGGAGGAAAACCCTATTTTTCCTTCCGTCGGCGGAGCGGATCAGATTACAACGGACTCTACGGTCCGTCGTCATCCGATCCCCTATAGGGGAGAGCGGCACTCTGACAGGGCGGTCCCTGCACAGTGCGCGGGGACCGCTCAGTCATCCGCCGGCTCAGCGGGGATCAACGGAGCGATCCCCGCTGAGCAAGTGGAGCTTCACGGGGCAGATCATTAGTGATCCGTCCCCGTGTGAAAGAGCCCTTATAGATAACCACTATAGCAGTAGTTTAGAAAGGTTGGTTTGCATCCACTTTAAAGCGGTAGTAAACTCACAATTGAGACTTTATCCATGATAAGCATGGTTTTATAACTTACTCGTCACCGTCCTTTATACCATCCTCACTTGCGCCCTTTAGAAGATTTAGCCTGATGTTTAGTTTAGCAACGTCACTGGCGCATGCACCATTTGTCCCCCCATTCACAGCATGCATAGTGTGTCATCAGTCTATACATCTTCTTGCCGTACCGTCATCATCAACACTTGCGGCATTGCATTGAAAGCCCATTTTATCAGTGTGACATTCCCATTTCATTTACAGACAAACTGCTGAGCACAAGCCACAGCGAGAGGACAAAAAAAAAGAGAAAGGGAGCGGCAGCTGGCTTCATGTCACAGAACAATGCTGTATTCTGCTTACTCATGGGAACATCAGGCTGAGTCAGTGCAACTGCATGGGATGAGCACAAGCTGGCCAGATACATACCTCTACTGACAATCAAGATGTAGGGAAAACTACAATCTACTACTAGACAAAATGTGACAATGATCCTAAGCTCAATTAACAAAATAGACACTATTCTAAACAGATAAGGATGAATGTTTTTATAAAGGGGCAGTTATTTTCAGCCAATGAGACCTGAAGATAAGATACTTATCCTATGTAAAGCTTTGTGAATTTTTCTTGTGTTCATCACTATCACACAATAGTCTGAATTCACTAAGCCAACACACCAGGACAAGGACACTTACCGTATATACTCGAGTATAAGCAGAGTTTTTCAGCCCTTTTTTTAGGCTGAAAAACTCCCCCTCGGCTTATACTCGAGTGAGCCATACCTTTCATTACTAAAACAGTGTGCGTCTCCCGCTGTGTAATGCATTCTGTTCGCCCGTCCATTGTAACAAAGCCCCGCCTCCTCCTCATCTGTGATAGGCGGAACACTAATACAGTTTCCCAGCATCGTATCAGTGTTCCTCTATCACGGACGGACGAGGAGGCGGCGGGGCTTTGTTACATTGGACGTCCGAACAGACTGCATTACACAGCGGGAGACACGCGCTGTTTTAGTAATGAAAGGTACGGCTGCAGATGGGCACAGTGAGGCTGCAGATGGGCATTGTTTACCCAGTAGCTGCTGCATTTTCCCACCCTAGGCTTATACTCAAGTCAATATGTTTTCCCAGATTTTGTGGTAAAATTAGGTGCCTCTGCTTATATTCGGGTCGGCTTATACTCGAGTATATACGGCATTTACAAAAAAAAAGTGTGATAGTTATATTTTAGCCGTCAGCAAATTTTCTAGATTTTGGAAGTAAAAATGATCTTGGGCATTCAGCAAAAGTGCCTTTGACCAAATCTATCACAGCAGATACAGTGCAAACAACAGGCATTTGTGACAATTTTTTGGTGGTATGGTCCCTTCATCAGTGCTTATGTCATAAAAGCCTTTCTTAAACTGACATTAAAGTGATTGTTATTTTAAAAAAAACAAAGCTTTACAAACATGTCATACTTGCCTCCTCTGTGTAGTTATTTTGCACAGAGTGGCCCCAATCCCCCCCCCCCCAACGCTCCTGGCTCTTCCCGAGTGCCCCCATTAAGAGTCGCTTTCCAAGGGGGCACTCGTGCGCGTGCGTTCCCGAGTCCTGCTGATGCGTTCATTGACACAGACAGCAGGACTCTGCCCCACTACCCCCTGGCTCCTGCTGCTATCAATCTATCCAATGAGGACCCAAGACAGTGGCTGAAGCTGCTGTGCTGGTTCCCGTCACTGGATTGATCGGGTTCAGGTAAATAAAAGGGGGGCTAACTGCATCACAAAAGGTTTTTCACCTTAACGCATAGAATGCATTAGGGTGGAAAAACCGTGAGGGTTTACAGCCCCTTTAAAGCTTTGTTTTTGTATTGTTTTTCTAAATAACAAAACATGTCTTTTAAATAAATACTTAGGCCGGCCATACATTATACAATTTTCTTATTCAATTTACCTCACCAATTATGTAGTGCAAGAGCCTGCCTGATTGCATACAAATTGAAGGTGTTTAGGTTTGACCTCATATTATATGGTTTTGGTAATCCTAAAAGGAAAAAAAAAAAAAATTGTATAATGTATGACCACCAGCCTTAACCTAGACAAATGACAGCAGAAAAAATGACGGAGTGGTCCATCAAGTCCGACCTTTTCTTTTTTTTTACCTGCTCTATGTAATGGTTTTGCAAAGAGCAGCCCCAATTCTCCACTTCTCAGGTCCCCCCCGCCTGCACTCAAGGCCCCTCCCTCCTGCCCCCATAGCAAGCAGCTTGCTATAGAGAGACCTGAACAGGCTCGCTCCCAAGCTGCTACCCTGTGTGTCCAGTCACACACACACACACACACACACACACACACAGGCTCTGACCCCACCCCCTCCTCATTGGCTCACTGGCTGTGATTGACAGAAGCAAATGATGAGAAAGAGACCTGGGAGAGCCGAGGATTTCATGCACATCGCTGGATGGGGCTCAGGTAAGTATTAGGGTGGGGCTGCTACACACAAGTTTTTTACCTTCATGCATAAAATAGTTGAGCCTTTACAACCACTTTAAGAGTTCTGACACATGCAATAGAATCGCGTATTTCTATTTTGAGCCACCATAACCACTTGCCACCCAGGCCAATTCTGACACTTCTCTCCTACATGTAAAAAAATCATCATTTTTTTGCTAGAAAATTACACAGAACCTCCAAATATTTTTAGCAGAGACTGTAGAGAATAGGATGGCAGTCATTGCAACTTTTTATCTCACACGGTATTTGCGCAGCAATTTTTCAAACTCGTTTTTTTGGGGGGGGGAAAAAAAAATAGGTTTCATAAAGTTAGCCCAAAACTCCTCCAAGCTTTAACCAGACACTGACAGAAGTCACAAGACTGCTCTAACTGCGGATGAAAAAAAAAAAAAAAAAAAAGTGTATTTAGGCGTTTTGTATTTACTAAAATTATTTTAGTGTACTGTGGGAGACCAGATTATAGTGAATGCAGGGTCCTGGGTTTAGTAACAATTTAAGAATGAGGCATCCCCGGCCCCATCCAGCTGCCCGTGGAGAGATTCCCCCACCGTCAGCTGAATTCAAACAAAGGTGCCCTGGATGCGGACTGATGTCATTACCCAAATACCCAAATATGGCATACATGACCAGGATTTCTTGCACAGCAGCTGAATGGGGCCTTGGGATGCATCATTGCTTGCTAGCCCTGGGGATGAACATGCACAGAAAGGATAGAGTGTCACCCCCCACCGTGCCCCTTGCAATAAATTCATGTTCCTCGTTCCATGTCAGGTGGAAGCGCGACATTAAAGCGGAGGTCCACACAAAAATGGAACTTACGCTTTTCGGAACCCTCCCCCCTCCGGTGTCACATTTGGCACCTGTCAGGGGGAGGGGGGGGTGCAGATACCTGTATAATACAGGTATTTGCACCCACTTCCGGGTGTAGACCCCCGCAGAGTCTACGCCACTTCCTGTCTCCCCCCGCTGTCTTCTGGGAGACACACGGGTCCCAGAAGACAGCAAGGACCATTTGGATTGCGCAGCGCATGAGCAGTAGGGAACCAGGAAGTGAAGCCGCAAGGCTTCACTTCCTCATTCCCTTACCTAAGACGGCGGCGGCAGCATCCGAGGACCAAGGGACGGGTCGGCCTCGGGTGCCGACATCGCGGGCGCCCTGGACAGGCAAGTGTCCTTACTTTAAAAGTCAGTAGCTGCAGTATTTGTAGCTGCTAACTTTAAAAAAAATTAAAATACATTTCGGCGGACCTCCGCTTTAAGAGAAATCTGCTGCATTCTTCAGGAATTCCAGTGAACATTTTCCAGCTTATTTGTGTTTACCAAGTCCATGAATTAAAAAAAAACAAAAAAAAAAAACACTGCTCTAAGAAATGTGGGAGGAGCCATACAAATCATTGGCTCTGAACAACGTCACATCCAGCGCGCTGGCTGAACCTAGAAAAACCTAACAATATATGACCAGCATAAAAGCCATGGTGGTGACCACATCTTGCTTACCTACAGGACACAACAGCGACTGGTTTTTGGACTAGTAATGAATGAATGACGTGTATATCTTTTGCTTTAATATGTCAAAACTGTACTTCTATTACTAGTCATTCCTCTGTGTGTGCCACCAATGTAAACGTATTATGTCCGATACCTCCGCGAACGCATTGCACAGAAAATCAATATGGTGAACAGTTTTGAACAGATGTGACAGTAGTCATTAACATTTTGCTGACTCACTGAATAATTCAATGAGCATTCAAAGCACCTCCACCATCAGCACAGTGTCAATGAATGGTAGAAAATGTATTCATTAACCATGACAGGGTCTTGAAAAAAACAGAATGAGCTTCACTAAAAAAATTAAAAAGTAGTTCTAAAAGGCAGAAGGTTTTTTATCTTAATGCATTAAAAGGTAAAAAACAAAACACTTCTGGGTCCAGTCCCCAACAGCCCCACTTACCTGAGCCCCATCTCGATCCAGTGATGTGCATGAGAGCAGCAGCTCTCCCGGGTCTCCCTCTCCACAATGGCTAACACAGCCAGGGAGCCAATGAGGAGAGCAAGAACAAGCCACGCTGTGTGTGTGTGTGTGTACACACAATGTTCATTCACAGGAGCGTGGCTCGGGAGCATTCAAGTGCCCCCATAGCAATAGCAAGAGGCTTGCTTTGGAGGCTCTCTGAAGGGGGGGGGGGGGTTGGGTGAGCCAGGACTGCCGGCGAGGGATGCCTGAACTTTCAAGTATGGTCAGGTTTAGGCCTCATGCCCACGGGCGTTTTTTCAGCCGCGTTTTTGAGCGTTTTTTACAGCTTAAAAACGCCTGTCCATGTTAGTCTATAGCTTCATGCCCACCTAGGCGTTTTTGAGCTGTAAAGAGCATAGGCGTTTGTAAGCTGTAAAAAAAACCCAGGGCCAGTGCGTTCCTCAGCGTCAGAATTTGGCAGGAAAAAACGCGAGCGTCAAAAAACGCGCAAAAACGCGCACTAACGCGCACTAACGCGCACTAACGCGCACTAACGCGCAAAAAAACGCGCACTAACGCGCGGTTGCGTTTTTAGCTCCGACGTTTTTTTTTGTTTTTTTAAAAAAAAAAAATATTTACAATAACATGGACAGGCGTTTTTAAGCTGCAAAAAACGCAGCTGTAAAAACGCCAGTGGGCATGAGGCCTTACTCGTCTCCTGCACATCCTCTTCCTCCAGACTGGACAATGAATAAAGAAGCAGCAGACTCATTAGTTCATCTCTGTCACTCCTCATATCAGCATGCACCTTGTTAGCACATTTGCAATGCAGCACAGCCGACAGACTCCCTGTCCTGCTTTTACCCCTGTAAACCAAAACACAAGCACTCAGAGCTCCCACATGATTATCAGCTCAGAAATTGGGATTGAACTACTTGCCTACCGGGCACTTTCACCCGCTTCCTGCCCAGGCCAATTTTTAGCTTTCAGAGCTGTCGCACTTTGAATGACAATTGCGCGGTCATGCAACACTGGACCCAAAACAAACTTTTTATAATTTTTTCCACACAAAAATAGAGCTTTCTTTTTATGACACTGATGAGGAGGCACTGATGGGCACCGGTAGGCGGCACTGGTGGGCACTAGAGCTGCACGTATAATCGTTAAAAAAAATAAAATAAATTGTGATCTCGATTCAACCCCCTCACGATCTCTATGGAGAATTTCCAGATTCTTTAGTGTAGAGAGTTCTCTGCTCACTCAGCTGTCAAAAGAAAAAAATAACAGTTTTTCACAACATTGTCTGCGCTGGTAGATAACTATAAACATTGTAACTTTTCGTTCTTAGATCAAAGGGATGAACTTCGGTCTGTAAATGAGGGAAGTTTTTGCTAGAAAATTACTTGGAACCCCTCAAACATTATATATCTTTTTAGCAGAGACTCTAGGGAATAAAATGGGAGGTTGTTACAATATTTTATGTCACACTGTATTTGCGCAGCGGTCTTTCAAAACGCAATGTTTTTTTGGGGGTTTTTTTTTTTTTTTTTTTAGGAAACAATGCACTTCAACGAATTAAAAAAAAAGAAGAGAAAAATAGTAAAGTTAGCCCAATTCTTTTGTATAATGTGAAAGATGCTACGCCGCGAGAATTGTGATCTTCATTCTAAGCAAAAATAAATAGCGATTCTAATTTTAACCACAATCGTGCAGCACCGGTGGGCACACAATGGGGAGCCCCGGTGGGCACACAATGGGAGCACTGTTTGGACTGCACTGATAATCAATGCCCTAATTATCAGTGTACATGGGACTTTTAGAGAAGCCAGTTATTGGCTCTCTTATCCGATCCTCAGGCTGTCAGCCTGAGAAAAGGAGTGCTGATAACGAGCTTCTTTACCATCCTTGATTATCTGTGATTGGTCACAGCTGATCACGTGATAAAGAGCTGCCGATTGTCCTCCGGACACTGATCACAGAGCACGCCGCCCGCACCCCGTAGCAGGCACGATCACTAGAGACTGTCATATGACGGCCTCCCAGAACTAGCTGTCCGACTATAGCACGGTCGGCAAGTGGTTAAATAAGGCAAGTTTCATAATCTTACAAAAAAATAAATAAAAAAAATGTAGATTGCTGTTACAAAATACTGACCGACCCGGGAACTCAGATGATTTTTTTTTTTTCTCTTTCTACTCAAGAAAAAAAAAGCAGCGCTTGTGTACAGGCACATTGTAAACAATGGCTGCATTTTAGATCAGTAAAAAAAGAAGACCAAAAAAAATAATAAAAACGCCATACTGAGCTTTTTCAAGCTGCAGTGTGCACGAGGCCTTAAAAGCAAGTGTGCAATGTTGGCTCCCATAAGCCTGTTTATTAGAAAACTGTTTAAATGATGTGGTTTTGGATACTTCAATTTTCCAAAGCATATTTAGATTTCGAGTGCAGTTTACTTTCAAGCTCCATAAATATAAAAGTTAAACACTGGGGCACTTTAAATAAATCAGGCACGTCTCCAAGTAATTTTCTTAAATTAGTACTGTATAATTTGCTGATTTAGCTTAGCAGCTGCATCCTATCAAATGGGCTCTGAACACCAGCAGCCTGGGGGCTTGTTCACATAACCAGCTTTTCTTATTCTGTTCTCTGGCCAAAGCAGAAGAGATGGGAAGTGACAGAACGCAATGATCTGTGGGCAATACGGGGCCCCTGGCAACCCGTCACTTATAATGTCACGGAGCCAACAGAGGAAAACAGTCCATATCACAACTGTCTTCGCTCTCACATACAGCAATTATGTTAAATATGTGTACATAGAACAAAAATACAGCGGCCATTGCCATCTCCTTCCAAAAACATGACTGAGCGGCCATGTGACTAGGCTCTCCTCCCAACACTCACCCTCCATTCATGAAAAGGTACTTTGGTAAGCAAAGAGTACATATTGTAAAGCACAACACCATGATTCATAAATGTGGGGAAGGACATGAATGGGCCATACAGCGGCTTTATAAATGGTCCTCTAGTGTCAGAATTATAGTACAGTGGGTAAGGAAAGTATTCAAACCACCTTACATTTTTCACTCTTTGTTATATTGCAGCCATTTGCTAAAATCATTTTAGGCCCCTTTCACACTGGGGCGGGCAGGAGCGGTGGCGGTATAGCAGCGCGATTTTCAGCGCTGCTATACCGTCGTTCTTACCGCGGTATGCGGTCGGTAGGGGGGTGAATTTAACCCCCGCTAGCGGCCGAAAAAGGGTTAATACCACCCGCAAACCGCAGCTATTGCCGCGGTTTGCGGGCGGTATTACCGCGCTGTCCCATTGATTTCAATGGGAGACCGCGGTAAAGGAGCGGTGAACACACCGCTCCTTCACCGCTGTAAAGAAGCGGCTAGCAGGACTTTTGGAGCGGTCCTGCTAGCGCACCGCTTCAGTGTGAAAGCCTTCGGGCTTTCACATTGAAGGCTAAAGGGCATGATTTTTTCATGCGGTATAATAGCGCTAATATTAGCGCTAAACCGCATGAAAAACGCCCCAGTGTGAAAGGGGCCTAAAGTTCATTTTTTTCCTCATTAATTTACACACAGCACTTCATATTGGACAGAAAAACACAGAATTGTTGACATTTTTGCAGATTTATTACAAAAGAAAAAATGAAATATCACATGGTCCTAAGTATTCAGACCCTTCGCTCAGTATTTAGTATTTGCACCCTTTTGATCTAATACAGCCATGAGTCTTTTTGGGAAAGATGCAACTAGTTTTTCACACCTGGATTTGGGCATCCTCTGCCATTCCTCCTTGCAGATCCTCTCCAGTTCTGTCAGGTTGGATGGTAAACGTTGGTGGACGGCCATTTTTAGGTCTCTCCAGAGAGGCTCAATTGGGTTTAAGTCAGGGCTCTGGCTGGGCCATTCAAGAACAGTCACGGAGTTGTTGTGAAGCCACTCCTTCGTTATTGTAGCTGTGTGCTTAGGGTCATTGTCTTGTTGGAAGGTAAACCTTCGGCCCAGTCTGAGGTCCTGAGCACTCTGGAGAAGGTTTTCGTCCAGGATATCCCTGTACTTGGTCGCATTCATCTTTCCTTCGATTGCAACCAGTCGTCCTGTCCCGGCAGCTGAAAAACACCCCCACAGTATGATGCTGCCACCACCATGCTTCACTGTTGGGACTGTATTGGACAGGTGATGAGCAGTGCCTGGTTTTCTCCACACATACCGCTTAGAATTAAGGCCAAAAAGTTCTATCTTGGTCTCATCAGACCAGAGAATCTTATTTCTCACCATCTTGGAGTCCTTCAGGTGTTTATTAGCAAACGCCATGCAGGCTTTCATGTGTCTTGCACTGAGGAGAGACCACTCTGCCATAGAGCCCCAACTGGTGAAGGGCTGCACTGATGGTTGACTTTCTGCAACTTTCTCCCATCTCCCGACTGCAGCTCGGGAGCTCAGCCACAGTGACCTTTGGGTTCTTCTTTACCTCTCTCACCAAGGCTCTTCTCCCCCGATAGCTCAGTTTGGCTGGACGGCCAGCTCTAGGAAGGGTTCTGGTCGTCCCAAACATCTTCCATTTGAGGATTATGGAGGCCACTGTGCTCTTAGGAACCTTAAGTGCAGCAGAATTTTTTTTGTAACCTTGGCCAGTTCTGTGCCTTGCCACAATTCTGTCTCTGAGCTCTTCAGACAGTTCCTTGGACCTCATGATTCTCATTTGCTCTGACATGCACTGTGAGCTGTAAAGTCTTATATAGACAGGTGTGTGGCTTTCCTAATCAAGTCCAATCAGTATAATCAAACACGGCTGGGCTCAAATGAAGGCATAGAACCATCTCAAGGATGATCAGAAGAAATGGACAGCACCCGAGTTAAATATATGGAGTGCCACAGCAAAGGGTCTGAATACTTAGGACCATGTGATATTTCAGTTTTTATTTTTTAATAAATCTGCAAAAAATGTCAACAATTCTGTGTTTATCTGTCAATATGGGGTGCTGTGTGTACATTAATGAGGAAAAAAATGAACTTAAATGGTTTTTTTTTTTTTTTTTTGTTAAAAAGTTTTTATTGATATTAACAATAGAGTTACAGAAAAGCAACATATGTGGACGCAGCCACTACATCAAACACATATGTGAACTTAAATGATTTTAGCAAATGGCTGCAATATAACAAAGAGTGAAAAATTTAAGGGGGTCTGAATACTTTCCGTACCTGCACCTTGTAAGACAACCCATTCAGTTTAAAATAGAAACGAAAAGACAAAAAACCTTTTTTTTTTTGGTATAAACAAAAAGGAAGGAAGGATAAAATATATTTTCCCCTTTTTTACAAGTGATCACAGTCCCTCTGTTCTCAGCTGCAATGAACACATTTTGGGATGAGGTGCGCGATATATGGTGTCCACCGTAAGTCAGACCATAAAAACCATAGACAAATCAATAAACCCTTATTGCCATTTTTTATCAAAAATATGTATAATAATACGTATCGGCCTAAACTGAAGAAAAAAATAGTTTAATATATTTTTTTGGGGGATATTTATTATAGCAAAAAGTAAAAAAATATAGAATTTTTTTTTAAATTGTCGCTCTATTTTTGTTTATAGCGCAAAAAATAAAAACCGCAGAGGTGATCAAATACCACTGTAACGGCACCCCAATCTCAAGGGGTATTAACGCCGTTTACGATGTTCCCTCTCCTAGACACACATCCACTCGCTACCGATATCCACAGCTAAACGACCCTTTCCTATAGGAGCCGTCCCCTCTGGAAAAAGACGAGACGCACTCTGTCTCTTCTGTAGTAGGAATGCATTTATTATTGAGAAACATTGTAACTTTATACACAATTCAATACACAGGATTTGACATGAACAAGGGCCCAGCTCCACCCACACCTCCTAAGACTCAACACCTCATCCTGACGTCTGCTAGGCTTCAAAAGATCCCACCCAATACACATCTTTTCACAAAGGGTTGGCAGCCAGTCTGTCTGGCACTTTACAATACACACAAGGGCAGACTTAAATGAACAATAGAAATGCAAAACAACTTAATTCCTCACAGCAATGATACTTAACCCCCACATACAGTATACATCCAATCTATATACAATGTATATACAGCCTTGAATATGGCTATCATAGACCATATTGGGGTTTTCATTCACCCTGTGCCCCTAATAGAGACACAGGGTGATTGACACATAAGAGCCATTGGGGAAGCTGGCGCAAGGGTATTTCATACTTCCTAAGCGATTCTGAGTCCCCCGGGCCTTCCCGGTACAACCACCAAAAGAAAGATCTATTTGTGGGGGAAAAAAGGACGTCAATTTTGTTTTGGGAGCCACGTCGGACAACTGTGCAATTGTCCGTTAAAGAGATGCAATGCCGAATCACAAAAAGTGGCCTGGTCCTTGGCCAGCCAGATGGTTTGGGGCTTAAGTGGTTAATCTATACCATCATTGGTAATGAGCAGTAAAAGACCACCATAACAAAGGTGTAATCAGGGTGGCATAACATCTTTTTTTGGCAGTTTTATTCCAGCAGCCCCAAAGGAGGAAATTAACAAAAGGGAAATATGTCAGTTTTGTGGTCTGTCTCATCACAAGCATCAGAATAATGAAGCTCTTTAGTCAATCAACCAATTTTGTAATGAAGAGGGGTGCACAGTGATGATCAGCATTATAGTGAGATTGGGGGGTGATGTGAATGAACAGTCAGCAAGATGCAACAATCAGATCTATGCCAAACGTTTGGTGCACACCACAGTACACACACCTCCACCACCATGTTACAAGGTAAAGAATTTGCAAATACTACTTTTATTAATTTGTCACAGGAAGCGCCAACCTAAAGTTCTCCCCCACAAACTTCTGGGACACGTCAGATCTTAGAGGGCTGCAGGACCATTCACAAAGCACAGGGCTTGGGCATGAGCAGTGGGCATTCCTGGCAATGGCGAGTGCTGCATTCCTAGCAATGGTGTGTGCTGCATTCCTAGCAATTGGGGGTCTGCAGATGGGCACTGACCCTTATTTTGCTTCACAGTTCTTTATTTAAAATTAAGTTTTTTCCCTGAAACTTCCCTCTTAAAGTGAAGGTGCGTGTTATACGCCAATAAATACGGTATATCCAAATAATACGCCTCAGCTCATCTCTTCACCACACACAGCCACGAAGGTAAGAGAATTCTTGTTGGGCAGTGTATTAGTGCTCGAACGAACACACTTAAACCAAATTTTAATGGTTCAAAGAATGTCAGGCAAAATGGTCGGCCCTCGAGCATGTTCACTTCATCAAATCTGGCCCTCTTTGAAAAAAGTTTGGACACCCCTGCCTTAGGTGATCAGAAGTGGAAGTTCTCCTTCCCCCCTGCTTCTCAAAGTCTTCTAGACACGTGACAGGTCCCAGAAGACTTTGGGACCAGGCACAGAGCGCAGCGCCACTTGCGAATGTTCAGCAGGCACCCAGCTGTAAAGCCACAAGCTGTCCAGCTGGGTGCCCATAGTAAAGATTCCGGCGCCGCTGAGGGAGGACACAGGGAGAAAACAGCTGGGGTGAACACACCACTGGATCGTGGGACAGGTGATTGGCGGTTTATTTAAAATCAGCAGCTACACAGTCGCCGCTTTAAAGAGAACCTTTTAAATATATTTTAGCTTCAGTAGTTACAAAATACTGTAGCTGCTGCCTTGTAATAGGACACTTTTCTGTTCCAGGGATGAAATATGATTAAAAAGATGGACTTTTAAACGTGTACTGTGTACGGTAACCTAACCACCAAAATCCTGTATAATCTTTAACAAGTTAAATGTATGTAGCACCCACCCCATTTAGGGGTGCTATATACCCAAATTTAGGGGCTGGTCTGAGATGGTAGTTGTGCTCAGACCGTTCTCAATTTATAGGTTGTGCTATTTTATTTCCAGGTGGTAATACTGGTGTGCAGTTCCCTGTGGCCTGTAGATGGCACTGCCATAATGGGTCAGGGTTGAACCACTGGTATTAGTGCTGTGCCTTGGGGTGTCCTCTCTCGGCAGCGGTACAGTGGGCGTTTTGGCCTGCTGTGCATGCTGGGAGAGGATACATAAGGAGCAGACGCCGCCTGGGAGGGGTCTTCGGAGGAGGAGAGGAGTCTGAGTCCAGGTGCATGGCGCATGGCCCTCCAGGCCATGGGGCCACGTGTGCATCAGTCCCAGGCACCTTTAGTCCTGGGGCTGCATCTTCAACATTGGGCCCAGCACCTTTAAGCTGGAGCCCACTTCTAAAAGAGAAATCCCAGGGTGTCCCTCGCGAGGTAGCCCGCTTCTAAGAAGAGGAGGCCGGGGGAGGACCTTTCTGACGGACCGGTGAGAGTTCACGGTGAAGGAAGGGGCCCGGTAACTTTCTGGAGGGATTCATCTATCCACCAAGGGCCTAGTAATGTGCTGCTGCTGGCACCTGTCCTTATGTACCAAAGCTAAGAGGTTCGGGGTTCCGATAGATTCTGTGGCAGAGAGTCTCCCGATCGCATCTAGGAAAAGAACTTGATCAAATGTCCAAGCATCACTTCGGCTGCTGGGATCCACTTGTAGGAGACTATCCGGGTGAGCTAAACCTACTCTGGGATAGAGTAGCGATTGCGATATCCATTTGTGCCTGGACTAACCTCCCAAACCTTGCTGTCCTGTCTCTTATCCACCCTTTCCTATCTGCTGAACATTGAGAAAATAAAACTCAACGTTGGAGTTTAGAGTGGTGCGGACATTGGAATTACTGGGGGGATAACAGAGACTTGTCCCTATATCCTAGGAGACGAGAACCAACTGATGGAAGAATCTAGCTGTGGGACCCAAATACATAACACCGCTCAACCTCCTCAACCAGGAGGGTACGGGCATATAGTACGGTGTGCCTTTTTCCTGCAAGTGAGCCAAAGCTAGGGAAAAGGGTCCGTGTGCTACATGTAATTACAAAAGTAGTTTTCAATCTTTTTAAATCTTCCGTTTTTAGCCAAAAACTTTTGAAATTACATCAGTGCATTTCCTTTTTTAATTTGCAGTTTTCATTAAAAAGACCTGGTGACCCTGCCTTTGTTCAGGCACTTCCTGTTGCAGAGTGACAACGCTCTGCCCTGTCTCCTAGTTTTGCTCCTTTGTGGTCACCCCATCACACAGGCTTCTGATGGACACCACACAACACATAAGCATGGTCCGCCACTGTCACCATCAGGAAACCCACCCTGAGAAATTCCATGCAGCAACAGGAGTGCATGTAGATGGCAAGTAGCTGCACACCGGTATTAGGAAATCAGCAGCACTGAGATGTAATGAATATTAAAAATAAGAAAAAAAAGAAAAAAAGAAGGGGGGGGGGGGGGGAAGGTGGTGGCAACAGGTATTTATTAAAACAAAATGGCCATTGGTTTATGACACAACACAGTGCTTTGGCAAACTAAGTTCAGTTAGGCTGGATTCACACAGCAGCACTCACAGCAGGGGTCCTGTGCGTTCCCGTTCACGATTTCAGGTCCGATTTCAGCCCAAAGTTTTGGCTGAACTTGGACCAGAAGACGCACAAGACTCCTGTGCAATTTGCACCGGAGACGCTCCGGAGATGTGTGAACTGGCTCCATTGAGAGCTGGCTGGTCACAATCTCCTGACATACGAATTGGATGCGGGAAAACCCAGCCTTAAAAAGGCAGAAGTTTTTTTATCTTAATACATGAAGAAAAGAAAAAAACACATTCTGTGTGTAGCAGCCTCCCCAGCACCCCCTAATTACTTACCTAAGCCCCATCTATCTCCACAGGTGTCTAAGCCGTCCGGGACACTCCTCCTGATTGACAGGTGCGGAAGCCAATGGCACCACTGCTGAGTCTCAGCCAAAGTCAGTCAGCCAGCCAGCGGAGAGAGGGGGCGAGGCCAGGTTGTGGCTCTGTGTCTGAATAGATACTCGGAGCTCTGACTCGGCTGGGGTGCCCCAATAGAGAGCTGCTGGCTGAGGGGGCACTCTATAGGAGGGGAGGGGCCAGGAGCAGCAAAGAGGGACCCGAGAAGAGGAAGATCCAGGCTGCTCTGTGCAAAACCAACTGCACAGAGGAGGCAAGTATAACATGTTTGTTATTTGATTTTTTTTTCTTTTTTTTTTTTTTTTTTTTTAAAAACAAGCCTTTACAAAATCACTTTAATGTTTACATACACTTTTCTGGTCTACCAATTCTGTTTTTATAATGGAAATAGTAAGTATAATGTGTGGATCATTATAGGTCTTGCAAGCTCTAGTGGCAAGCTTATAGTAGTGTGGGCCTCTTCTCCCCTCCCACCAGACAACAGAAAAGGTGTCACTCTCTTGCAGCTCTGCTCCCTAATTAGATATTTATATCTATTCAACATTATGGAAAATCCCTCTCAGGACCATTACACCATCATTTGACTTTGTAATGGCTGCAGCAATTAAGAGGTATGGTAAATTCTAAAAAAAATATCTCCCCATCACAGCTGCTAACAAAAAAAAAAAAAAAGAAGAAGAAGATAAACCCAGATCCAGCCTTCCAGCAACTGTGCAAACACCAAGGACCCATAGAAATTAATGCAATGTGATTCTGTGACATTCCAATAAAGTAAAAAAAGAAAAAAAAAAAAAAAAAAAGAAAAAGAAGAAGGATAATGAAAGAATTAAAGCGTTGTGTGTTGTAACAACTCATTGCACCATGCCTTCACAGACACACCGGCTCCCACACATCATACAGAGTACAACGCTGGGCCCTTAGTGCATGTTTATATTTTGCATTGAGGTACTGTGTGTAAAAATGCACAGTTTATGGCATTTTCATCATATCTGAGATAAAATGGGTCATGTTTAGTTTTCTGTGTATTATGGTACTTTCCAGCATGTTCAAAATGAATGATCTCCCTCACAGCCGAATGAGATGCGTTAAAATACTACTTTCCATTTTTATACTTTTGAATAGCTATAGCTTTGTGTAACTTAGCTCTTTTATTACTGAAACCTGTGCCTTTGTTGTAACTACTTATAAATGCTCCATTTACTATCCCTGTGAAGTACTGCAGGAGCTGTGCCTATGGCCGTATCATTATCACAGGCTTGGCTTTGTAAATGGCAAAGCGTAGAGGTGGCGGAGACAAAAGGCTTCAGCTACATTGGCGATTTTCTTTTGTGCGACTGCTCAAAAAAAAAAAAAAAAAAAAAATCTCTCCAGTGGACAACATATTGACTTTGTATGTGTAGTTCACGTCAGTGACCTGACCTCCAAACAATGCTTTGCTTGCATATTGTGAAGGGTGCCTAAACATTCTAGGATCTCTCGTGTTAAAAAAAAAAAAAAAAACATTCTAGGATCACGCCAACCAAGATCTTTATTTTAGCCTGTTTGGTGTCGCGTTGCTTCCATTTAACCATTCCATTCAGATCCTTTTACTTCTATACACTGTGAAGTGTGGAATATGTTCTTTTACATTGATAAATAATATAATATATCTATGACACGATATTCAAACTATATAACATGAAAACCTTAATGAAATATTTGAGACTATACAAAACTATTAAATTATTGTTCTCTCAGCTGAAGACAAGCAAATCCTGGAATGCAGTTTAGGTAAAACTGTAGTTCTCAATGCAGTTTGCAAACAAGATAAATATGTATTTCTGCCACTAGGGGGGACTGCAGGGGAAAGTTTCCAGTTTAGTTTGCTTGTGGGCTCCATCTTGTACCTCATACAGTTGGGCGATTGTTGGAAAACGGTAGATTGATAGTTTCTTTCCTTTCAGGCCTTGACAAGCAAGAGGGAAAATTTGTCTGACAAATTAGTTTTTCTTTTAACCTTTAACCCCTTGGCGCCGACCGTACGCAAATATGCGGCCTCTCGCCACCTGGTCCTTAGCGCAGAATATTTGCGTTAATTGTCCCCAATACACCTGTGCCGAGAGCGCGCGCTGAGTGCTTTCGGCACAGTTACCACCGCTTTACTGAAAGTTCCTTGTGATCAGGAGTTTTCTGACCACGTGACCGCCAGTCATGGCAGTCACGTGATCTTAAGCCGCGCCCCACCTTGTGGCGTCATTAACCTCTTAAAGGGCCGGGAGGCGCCGGCGCAAAGAGGTTAAATGATTCCTATGAATGATCTCCACCATCACACCATAAGGTTTCCCTATAGTCTGCTCAGTAAATTGGTTTTCCTTTTACTCCTCTCAGTAAAGTGGTGAGACCAACATCTAGAGTTTGGAAACATTTCCACGGTGCAATTTCTGCTTGAGCTGCAATTTGCAAATATTCTTTTCCAAATGCTACAAGGATGACGAAACACATCCTGGCATACCAGAGGTGCCCTAAAAGACATCAAAAAATATTTTATGGAAAAAAAAAATGAGGACCAAAATGAATATGCGAGGAGTCGATCCCTCCAGAGTTCTCATTCCAGAAACAGAAGAAGCCATCTGGCAGCGAGATTTTTCACTCTTGTGTACACCACCAAGGTATCTGCTCTTGAAATAGACCATTAATAGTTATTTCAATACTCTATATATTCTACATACCCAATCCTTAATTTACATTATATCTATTTAATTTTAGATTAATGTTGGCTACCTTGTCTCACTACTCTGGCCTATTACCAAGATTATCACCTGTGGCTTTTCTGGGGGGCTTTCTGCCTGTACCCCGGAAACACGCGGCTCCTTGTACCTCAGCTTCCGGGATGTGGACTCCTGTTTTTGGCCCTGGTCCCACATGCAACATATCCCCTGCTTTAAACCTTTTGTATGTAAGTATTCAGGAATGGCCTCTTTGTTGCCCTTTCCTGCTATACCCTGTACCTTACCCTAATTATGCCCTTTATATTTTTATAGAGCATTGTGAGCATCGCCCCTGATGAGTGTTAATACACGAAACGCGTCAGCCTTTTAAGGATGCCCATACACCTGTATCAGATGTCTATGTACTCTGTTTATCGTGCAATTATGTTTTAGTATGTTTCCCATTATGCTTCACTGTACTGTGTCGTTCAATGAGATATAGATATATATATATATATATATATATATATATATATATATATATATATATATATATATATATATATATAAAAAATGTATATAATTATGGGATCACCCATCCGATTTCCATATTGTCGCAGGTTTCCAAGTAGATCCTTGATGTCTTTGTGATATGTGTTAGGGTTTTGTGTATCCTTATTACCTATAAAATATGAATGTAGTAAAATTTATATATGTTTCTCATGTCAATAAATACACAATTTTTCATACCCCCACTATGTCGAGAGCCTCATTCAAAGTCCCAACTTTTCTCCTTTTTGACTTGTATCAGGGATGGAGGCACATTTATATATGTGCCTCATTTAAAGTCACACAACTTCCCCCCCCCTTTGCTCATTCCAGAAACACTGCTGCTTCTGGATCATCACAAAGTGTTTCTTCACCAGCAGCATCTTCAGGTAAGAAAGTGTTACAAACCACAACCTCCCAAAAATACACAATACCCACAGTTAGAGAGAAAATGGCACCAGAAAATCAGGAGAACATTCATCAAGCTCTTGCAAGAGCAATATATGCTTCTGGATCAGCACTGTCCAACAGTAAATCTCCTATTGGCAGGAAGATTATGAGGGGGGGGGTAACTTTTCTCATGAATAGTTGAAATGTTAACATATACAGTTCTTGTTAATCCATTTGTAATAAACATAAAAAAGTTAAAAATCAAGTTTAAATTTACTGAATAAGCTGTACTTTTACTTAAAGCAAAATACTTCTATATATACACTGCTATATATACACTGCACTCAACCTCTCAGTGCAACAAAATGACTCTCAATTTGTAAAACTACTCCACACTGAACTTTTTTTCAAATGTTTCCAAAAAAAATAAAAATAAATTAAAAAAAATAGGAAATTTGACATATCTAGGTATCCTGCATTTTTCATTCTTTTCTTTAAAACGTACTGATCGCACTGATGTACCATGAGCTGTAACTAGAATACATTTTAGTAGGGGTTCCCTGGGAGCTATAAAGGTTTAGAAGGGTTCCTTCAGGGTAAATAAATAGAGAAAAGGATGGGCAAGGCTGTAAAAAGGGAAGACTGACTCACAAGCAATGAATAGAGGATGTGTATATTCAATGGAAAAATAATAATTTGGAGGTCTGGTTTGGGCTTCCAAACACACAAAAACCGTGTGCGGCAATATGCAACATGAGTATCACAATCAACGTTTTCAAGTGGAGGCGCCCTGCACGTATGCATGTATATAGTGTGGGTATTTTATGTGCTTGGGTGTAACTTTTTTTTTTAAATTGTGAAAAATTAAAAATTCTACTTACCGTATATACTCAAGCATAAGCCGAGGCACCTAATTTTACCACAAAAAAACTGTGAAAACGTATTGACTCGAGTATAAGCCTAGGGCAGGGCTTGACAAATTTGCTTGGAATCTAGGAGCCAGCTAAAAAGTTAGGAGCCAGGAACGCGCCCTGTCCCGCCGAGCTTGCGCGCAGAAGCGAACGCATACGTGAGTAGCGCCCGCATATGAAAGCGGTGTTCAAACCACACGTGAGGTATCGCCGCGATCGGTAGAGCGAGAGCAATAATTCTAGCCCTAGACCTCCTCTGTAACTCAAACATGCAACCTGTAGAATTTTTTAAACGTCGCCTATGGAGATTTTAAAGGGTAAAAGTTAGTCGCCATTCCACGAGCGGACGCAATTTTTAAGCGTGACATGTTGGGTATCAATTTACTCGGCGTAACATTATCTTTCACAGTATAAAAAAAAAAAACTGGGCTAACTTTACTGTTTTTTTTTTTTTTTTTTTAATAAAAAAATAAGACAAGGGTATTTTTTCCCAAAAAAGTGCGCTTGTAAGACCGCTGCGCAAATACGGTGTGACAGAAAGTATTGCAACGACCGCCATTTTATTCTCTAGGGTGTTAGAATAAAATATATATATATATATATATATATATATATATATACACATATATATATATATATATATATACACATATATATATATATATATATATACACATATATATATATATATATATATATATATATATATATATATATATATATATAATGTTTGGGGGTTCTAATTAGAGGGAAGGAGATGGCAGGGAAAACAGACAGGGAAACTCCATTAGCATTGCTGGTTGCAATACCAACGGCCACCACAAGATGGCGCTAGACCACAGAAGGAAGCATAGGCCTGCAGAAGGCCGCAAAGCCGCAGCCTCAATTACTGGCCGGCACGGCCCGACGCGATCCCGCGGCGCGGAGGGGCACGGAGACACAGGATACCCCAGCTGTGCTGCCCCAGGTCGCTAATTCTAGTCGCAATGGCGACCTGGCGCCCGAGATTTGTCGAGCCCTGGCCTAGGGTGTCCATCTGCATGCCTCACTGTGCCAAATCTCCCTACCTGATCTCCGGCGCTGTGTGGCTAGACTGACGTTTAACATTGGAGTCTATGGAAGGGGTGCCCGGCTTTGAAAAAAATCGGTGCTCCCCGGCCGTAGGTCCCCATGACAACAGACTGCACACTTGTAGAGGAAGAGTGGGGCTACATGTGTGCCCGGTGACCACACCCCATGCCTATATAAGTTGTTGCGCACACAGCATTACAGCGTGAGAGACCGTTGTGTCAACATCGCAAGAAGAGAAGAAGAGGGAAGAAGACTTCGGAGAAGACCAGGCCAACACTAGCAAAAGAGCAGAAGATAGCAAAGGAGCCAGGCAGAAGAACCGAAGGGCCGGAGAGAGCAGAGAAGTCGGAAGAAGACCCCCGGGAGTCGTAAGACCACCCCCGGAGCTACCTAATAAAATTACTTTAAAAACCTGTCTAGTGTGTTTTGTTATTGACACTTTTTTCCCCCCAGGTGAATGGGTAGGGGTACGATGTACCCCATACTCATTCACATAGGGTGGGGGGCCAGGATCTGGGGGGCCCCTTATTAAAGGGGGCTCCCGGATTCCGATAAGCCCCCCGCCAGCAGACCCCGACAACCAACGGCCAGGGTTGTCGGGAAGAGGCCCTTGTCCTCATCAACATGGGGAAAGGGTGCTTTGGGGTGTGGGGGCCGCAGGGCGCCCCCCTGCCCCAAAGCACCCACCCCCATGTTGAGGACATGCGGCCTGGTACGGTTCAGGAAGGGGGGGTGCTCGCTTGTCCCCACCCCCTTTCATGACCAGCCGGGCTGCGTGCTCGGATAAGGGTCTGGTATGGATTTTGGCTGTTTTTTCGGCGTGGGGGTTCCCTTCAATATGCATACCAGACCAAAGGGCCTGGTATGCTCTTGCAGGGGGAACCCAGACTGTTTTTTTATTTAAAATTTGGCGTGGAGTTCCCCCTCAAGATACATACCAAACACAGTGCCTGGTATTGGCGGGGATCCAAGTCGGATCCCCGTTCATTGAAAGTCGGACGTATGTCGGCTTCAAGTCGCAGGGCAAAGTTGGATCCAAAAGTAGGACGGCTGTCGTGTCGCACCAGTGTGAAACCGGCCTAAAACTGGAAAGTACAAAATCTGGTGCAGCTGTGCATGGTAACCAATCAGCTTCTAACTTCAGCTTGTTCAATTAAATGAGAATTACAGCCAAATCTCGTATGGCTGTGCTTCTGTGGATCACAGGAGTGCAGTTCATTATGCACTCCTGTAAACCTTCTTTGCACCATTTACTTGTATAAAGTGGGCTGAAACTTGCTGTCGGCTGACGTCAGTGCCAGTCTAGGCTGGGGAAAAAAAAAAGAAGGATTGCAACCAAATGGTTGGGACCCACCCAGAACCTGGAAAGGCACCTGCCTCAGCCTCTTAGCAGGCCACTGAGAGCCTGGGCCAGCCGCTTCCACTTTCTCCACAGCCCAGTGCGCCAGTAAGCCCCCCATAGTGTCAATGAGCTCTTATAGAAGATGAGAGGCTACCACTATGTGTAACCGCACAGTTTTGTTTAGCCACACTTGGGAACCCTTGCTTCTCAATGGATTTCCAAAATTTGATCTATATAGCCCAGCCTACATTTATAACCAATGGGCACCACAAGACACCACACAGCGTTAGAAGTCACAGAGTCTGCCTAGACTTCTACCTTAAACCCCCGAAACTCTGGCCCAATATCAGGTAGTATCGGGGCCGGTTCAATAGAAACCAGCCAACCTTCAACCAATGTGTATGGCAGCCGTTCCGGCTTGTCAAAGGAGCATAGCCAAAAACGTCTGGCAATCGTCATCCGATCAGCGCTCTCTTAGCCCGCTGGGGTGAATTAAAAAAAAAAAAAAAAAAAAAAAACTGATAGCGTATACTAGATTTTGGCTCAGTGCTGACAAACATTCACAAAACTGTCATATAACAAAGGTGTGGTCTTCCAGCAATCTGAAAGGGGTGCGTTATCACCATTAATTCAGCCCACAAATCCATATAATCCTGCAGACACCATACATCAATAGAAAGTAAAATGACAGATACTGCCATAATAACAATAGTCCAAACAAAAACATATCAAAAACACAACATGATCATAGACAGAACGCTTATTCATCACCAAAAGAGAGCAACATTGAGACCACTAAGGAGCTCTTCCTCAAGCAGCAAGAAGATTGTCAATACATCCTGAGGAAGAGGTCCTTAGCAGCCTTGAAATGTTCTCTATGGGTGGCATATAAAAGTCCTGTTTTTGATCATGGTGGCGTTTGTTAGATCAGCACGGAGTGGACAGGAGATAAGCCTCTGTGGGGCTTTCAGAATAACAAAACGAAATAAGAGACATTACAATTTACTCAACCCCTATTTTGCCAAGAATGGGGCTTTAATCTGTACACTGACTGCGGGGGACATGCAGTACAGTGTTACAGTCTCAGCATCTTACAGATACCAGGAGTGGAGCTGGATGCTGAGATAATGTAACTACAGTACGCATGTGCGGTAGTTACATCATCAGTGACTGCCCGCACTGCATGGGACAACTGCACGGTTTTTTCTAAAGGAGAGCACAAACTTAATAAAAACCTGATCTGCCGATTCCCCAGAAAACCGTACTCCCCCATGGTTCAGCGGTGGACTGTTCCTGTCTATGGAGCGTGCTGACATCAGGAACAGTCCATTTTCAAAATCGCTGGAGCACAGGGGTGCCAGACCGGTCTTGTGTGGGAAGGATCGGTGGGGCAGGTAAGTAGATCTCTGCTCTCCTCTACCCTAGAACCTGCAGATTTAACAAAGGCTAAGATGGCAGCTGTGTTGGCTGTAAAGGGTGGGAGGGTTTAGTTCTACAGCTCCTTTTCAAATCTAACTTTCCACTTAAAGTGGATATAAAAAGTCTACACACCCCTGTTAAAATGTCAGGTTTCTTTAATGTAAAAATTTTTTTTTTTAAATATGAGACGAAGATAAATCATTTCAGAACTGTTTCCACCTTTAATCTGACCTATAAACCAGGGGTTGACAAATTTGCTTGGAATCTAGGAGCCAGCTAAAAAAGTTAGGAGCCAGGAACGCGCCCCGTCCCGCCGAGCTCGCGCGCAGAAGCGAACGCATACGTGAGTAGCGCCCACATATGAAAGCGGTGTTAAAACCACACGTGAGGTATCGCCGCGAATTGGTAGATCGAGAGCAATAATTCTAGCCCTAGACTTCCTCTGTAACTCAAAACATGCAACCTGTAGAATTCTTTAAACGTCGCCTATGGAGATTTAAAGGGTAAAAGTTTGTCGCCATTCCACGAGCGGATGCAATTTTTAAGTGTGACATGTTGGGTATCAATTTACTCAGCGTAACATTATCTTTCACAATATAAAAAAAAAAAAATTAAAAAAATTGGGCTAACTTTACTGCCGTCTTTTTTTTTTTTTTTTTAATTAAAAAATATGTGTATTTTTTCCCAAAAAGACCGCTGCGCAAATACGGTGTGACAGGAAGTATTGCAATGACCGCCATTTTATTCTCTAGGGTGTTAGAATAAAAATATATTATATATATATATATATATATATATATATATATATATATATAATGTTTGGGGGTTGTAATTAGAGGGAAGGAGATGGGGCAGTGGAAACAGACAGGGGAAGCTCCATTAGCATTGCTGGTTGTATGTCATACCAACGGCCACCACAAGATGGCGCCTGATCACAGAAGGAAGCATAGGCCTACAGAGAAGCATAGGCCTGCAGAAGGCCGCAAAGCCGCGGCCTCAATTACCGGCCGGCCTGACTCGATCGCGATTGCACGCGGGGGGGGGGGTTCTCAGAGACACAGGATACCCCAGCTGTGCTGCCCCAGGTCGCTAATTCTAGTCGCAATGGTGATCTGGCGCCCGGGGATTGTCGAGCCCTGCTATAAACTGTACAACTCAATTGAACAACAAACTAAAATATTTTAGGTGGGGGGGGGGGGGGGGGGGATAAAAAAATATATAAAATAAAATAAAATAAATATGGTTACATAAGTGTGCACACCCTTAAAACAAATACTTTGTTGAAGCACCTTTTGATTTTATTACAGCACTCAGTCTTTTTGGGTATGAGTCTATCAGCATGGCACATCTTGACTTCTTTACAAAAACACTCCAAATCTGTCAGATTGCGAGGGCATCTCCTGTGCACAGCCCTCTTCAGATCACCCCACAGATTTTCAATCGGATTCAGGTCTGGGCTCTGGCTGGGCCATTCCAAAACTTGAATCTTCTTCTGGTGAAGCCATTCCTTTGTTGATTTGGATGTATGCTTTGGGTTGTTGTCATGCTGAAAGATGAAGTTCCTCTTCATGTTCAGCTTTCTAGCAGAAGCCTGAAGGTTTTGTGCCAATATTGACTGGTATTTGGAACTGTTCATAATTCCCTCTACCTTGACTAAGGCCCCTGTTCCAGCTGAAGAAAAACAGCCCCAAAGCATGATGCTGCCACCACCATGCTTCACTGTAGGTATGGTGTTCTCTTAGTGATGATCAGTGTTGTTTTTGCGCCAAACATATCTTTTGGAATTATGGCCAAAAAGTTCAACCTTGGCTTCAGACCAGAACACATTTTCATACATGCTTTTGGGAAACTTCAGATGCGTTTTTGCAAAATTTAGCCGGGCTTGGATGTTTTTCTTAGTAAGAAAAGGCTTCCGTCTTGCCACTCTACCCCATAGCCCAGACATATGAAGAATACAGGAGATTGTTATCACATGTACCACACAGCCAGTACTTGCCAGATATTCCTGCAGCTCCTTTAATTGCTGTAGGCCTCTTGGCAGCCTCCCTGACCAGTTTTCTTCTCGTTCTTTTTATCAATTTTGGAGGGATGTCCAGTTCTCGGTAATGTCACTGTTGTGCCATATTTTCTCCACTTGATGATGACTGTCTTCACTGTGTTCCATGGTAAATCTAATGCCTTGGAAATTCTTTTGTACCCTTCTCCTGACTGATACCTTTTAACAATGAGATCCCTCAGATGCTTTGGAAGCTCTCTGCAGACCATGGCTTTTACTGTAGGATGCAACTAAGAAAACGTCAGGAAAGACCTACTAAAACAGCTGAACTTTATTTGGGGTTAATCAGAGGCACTTAACGACCACCCGCCGTTGTTTGACGTTGCTACTTTGACGCTAAATACAGTTGTTATGGCAACAGCTAGCTGCCATAACCTTGGTATTTTTAAAAAACGCCCAGCAATCCTCTTTCGGATAAAAGTGGTCTCAGCGGCAGATTCCCTGCAAGATCACTTTTATCGGGGGGCGAGAGAGGGGCCCCCCCTCCCGCCACACTCCGGTCGCCTCCGCCGCTTACCGGAGCTGTCAGTAGCAAATGTCACTTATGCCCAATGCTCTTAAAAGGGTAAAAAAAAAATGATATTGCATTTTAGTGTAAATATGAGATCTGAGGTCTTTTTGACCCCAGATCTCACATTTAAGGAGGTCCTGTTAAACAGATTTTTTATTACAAGGGGATGTTTACATTCCTTGTATTAGGAATAAAAGTATTTTTTATTTTATTTTTTTAAAAGAAGGACAGTGTAAAAATAAAAAGTAAAAATATATAAAACTTTAAAGCGCCTCGTCCCACTGAGCTTGCGCACAGAAGCAAACGCATACGTTAGACGCGCCTGCATGGTGTTCAAACCACACATGCGACGTATCGCTGCAATTGATAGAGCGAGAGCAATAATTCTAACCCTAGACCTCCTATGCAACTCAAAACTGGTAACCTGTAGAAATTTTTTAAATGTCGCCTATGGAGATTTTTAAAAAGGTAAAAAAGTTTGTCACCATTCCACGAGCGGGCGCGATTTTGAAGCATGACATGTTGGGTATCAATTTACTTGGCGCAACATTATCTTTCACAATACAAAAAAAAAATTGGGCTTTTAAGACCGCTGCGAAAATACGTTGTGATATAAAGTATTGCAACGACCGTCATTTTATTCTCTAGGGTGTCATTAAATAATTTTTAGAGGCACCCAGCTCCCACTTCCTCCCGGGGCTCTGCGACACCGGAAGTAAGTTCACCTCTCCCCTCCCTCCCTACAATCTTCTGGGACACGTCACAGGTCCCAGAAGATTGCCCGGCCAATCACAGTTCGGCTCGCGCATGCCCGGCTGTAAATTGACAGCCAGGCGCTCACAATAGTGATGCCAGCGCCGTGGAGAGGAGCGGGGCTTCGTACGCACGAATCGCTGGACAGGTAAGTGTCCGATTATTAAAAGTCAGCAGCTACACTTTTTGTAGCTGCTAACTTTTAATTTTTTTTGGGCGGAACTCCACTTTAAGTGGTTAAATGATGGCAGGTGTGTACTGATCATTATTTAACATTAGTTTGAATGTGATTGCTTAATTCTGAACACAGCTACATCCCACACTCATGCAACCATATTATTATTATTTTATTTCTATTTTTACTGCCCTCCACCTAAAAGATTTCAGTTTGTTTTTCAGCTGACTTGTACAGTTTATAGGGCACATTAAAGGTGGAAAAAGTTCTGAAATTATTTATCTGTCTCATTTTTTTTTACATCACAGAAACCTGACATTTTAAACAGGGGTGTGTTGACGAAACAAGAAAGGACCAACACTCACCTGTCCTGCCACCTTTGACTCTCTATAAGTGCTTTACCTGATTAAATATCTTCAGCATCTGACAGATGTTTGGCTGTGTTGGATGTCGGGTCCCCCTCTGGGTGCTGCAATTCCACCCACCTTCCTATGTTCTGAAGTGCTGTGGCAGCAGTCAGGTGGAACTACTGTGCATAGCGGGGGAGGCAGGGATCCAACACTCCGGCAAGTGTGCCAGATGCTGAAGATTCCTCGGCTAGTGTGGCCCTTCAAAGAGAGCAAAGACTGAAATCATGGGCAGCAGGACAGGCGAGTATTATTACTCTTCTTTTGTTGGGTCTGTGTTGGCAACCCAAACATATTCATAAAAAAAAAAAAAAAAAAAAAAAAAAAAAAGTGATATTGCTATCTGCATGACTCACTCCCAATAGGTTAAAGCGATAGTAAAGTGCCCACCCCCCCAAAGAAAAAAAAAATCCTCTGCAAATTAAGGTCATAATGTGCTAGTATGCATCACATACTAACACATTAGGAGAGGCTTATTCTAAAATGATGTGCCCCTTACATTGCACTTGGTTCACAGATTACAGCGAGCTCTGGGCTCTATGCTGTGCAGTGTCAGATCCCTGCCTTCTGCTGCTGAGAAAAATCCTTTGATGTGTGTACTTTGAAGTGATGTAGAGGAGAGATAGCAGCAGATAAACTGGTACAACTTATGTAGGAGGATTTGTTTCATCTCTGTTTATCACCTGAGGCCAGTCACTTCACTGGGTATATTGCAAGGACTTACAACCATGTTATGGCGTTTAGAGGTTCAAAGGGCAAGACATGCTGCCTACCTGCCAGCTCTGCCTAAAGTCGTACAACTCAGCTCATGTGATCGGCTGCAAGCAATAGGTCATGTGATCAGTTGCCAGGGCTGCTCAGCACAGCATTTACTGCTCAAATGCTATTATAGTTTTATTTATTTTTTTAGGCATTTATTATGGCCTATTCACACTACAGCTGCCAGGCAGATAAAGTCTCAGACAGGTCAGTCAAATTCATTTTAAAGTCTTAACTCCAAGTAAACTGCTAAATACACAAATTAAATACCTCCATGGGAACAGTTTTACTTACTTACAAATCCTTTGGTATTTGTCCATGCAGTCCTATAATTAAAAAACAGCTCTGCCCCTACAGCACAGCCTTGCCTAGCAGGGGGTGGACACCTGATCTTTCTCTGCTGCAGTTTTACTTTCACTTACAGGTCTCCTTCCCTCCCCACCCTGTGACTGGGCAGGGAACAGAGAAGCAGCAGGCTGGTGAATTAATTTCTCAGTTTTTCTGAGAAATTCTCCAATCAGTATGTCCCTTGCACTGCAGCACACCCGACTGGCTCCCTGTGCTTCTTCTCTTTCACCTTTTCTGAGCTCTGCTGTACATGAACTGTAAAAGGCGTATACCAAATCACATTCAGGTACATACAAGCTTGTATTTAAAAAACGTATATTTAGTGATGTATTACTCAATACAGAGCTACAATAATGTGAGTCTTGTTAAATCTGCCTGGATTTCAGCTTTAGTTATTTTAAACCCAAACCATACTATTCTTAGTTTGGAGTGGTGAGGGGTTAAGACCCCATTAGCTTTTCATTGCTTTCTGTGTCCTCGCTCTATATGACCTGGTAGCCATTGTTGTCACCGGCCAATGACAACTGGACTTTCCTCACATTGGAGACATTTCCTGTATTTGTGTTCTGTGTCTCTCCCCCTAAAGGGACACTGACAGCAAAAAAAAAAAAAACACACTTGACATAGGTATTGTTCCCTACTCAGTGCAAAATAAAAAAAAAGTTTTGTATTTAGACATTTAAGAAGAGCCCATACACAAGAACATTTACTGACCAGCCGAGATCAATTTCTGTTGAATCCCTCGTCCCTGACTCCAGATATTCAACAGCCGGGATGGTATATGTGCCATCATACCATGGCTTTAGTGTGTGCCATCCTATCATGGCTGAGTTGCGATCATACAATGGCTGTGCTACATGATCATACCATGGTTTGGTTATGCAATCAAATCATGGCTTTGTTTTGTGATCACACAATGGCTGTGCTAAATAATCGTACCCTGTCTGGGTTATGTGCCATCATACCATGGCTTGGATATATGATCATACCATGGATGTGCTATGTGCCCTCAGCCCATGGCTGTGCCAGGTGCCACCCTACCGTGGCCGTGTTAGGTGCCCCCATCCCCTGGCCGGGTTAGGTGACATCCTACCATGGCTGGGTCACATGACTGTCCCATGGCCGGGTTAGGTGCCCTCGTCACATGACCAGGTTATGTGCCATCCCACCATGGCTGGGTCACATGACTGTCCCCTGGCCGGGTTATGTGCCATCCCACCATGGCTGGGTCACATGACTGTCCCCTGGCCGGGTTATGTGCCATCCCACCATGGCTGGGTCACATGACTGTCCCCTGGCCGGGTTATGTGCCATCCCACCATGGCTGGGTCACATGACTGTCCCCTGGCCGGGTTATGTGCCATCCCACCATGGCTGGGTCACATGACTGTCCCCTGGCCGGGTTATGTGCCATCCCACCATGGCTGGGTCACATGACTGTCCCATGGCCGGGTTAGGTGCCCTCGTCACATGATCAGGTTATGTGCCATCCCACCATGGCTGTGTCACATGACTGTGCCATGACCAGGTTATGTGCCATCCTACCATGGCTGGGTCACATGACTGTGCCATGGCTGGGTTATGTCTTTCTCTAGCTTCTCCCCAGAGCCTGGCATTGTTGTCACTTCTATCACCACAGACAGCCAGATCTTTCACCAGCCCATCACCCCACCTGACATCAGACTGTTCTCCAGCTTTGGTGGAACTACAACCCTCCTCATGCCTGGCAGCCTATGCTGGGTCTTGTAGTCCCCCAGCACTCAGTACAGGAAGTACAATATAACAGAAAGGAGGGTGTCTCCAGTACCTGGAAGTCAGCCAGGATCATCTCTCTGTCAGTGTTGGAGGCCATGTCCCCCTCAGTGGAGCCGCTAGGCGGGTGTCAGTGATGGGATCTCCGGTTAGCAGATCATGAACCCCCAGCTGGGCCCCCGGGGCCTGTCCTGTGCTCTGGGCTCTTCTAGTCAGATCCTCGGCCTGCTTCTGCTCTCTGTGTCTCCGCTGCCAGCCGCTGTCTGCTCTCCCTCCGCCGCACGGCGCTGTCGCACATTTTGCTCGTCACTGAGGTCGCAATGACAGGCGCTTGGCGGCCGACACAGTCATGTGACATATCCAGGCCTCCCTTCTGGCTGCGGTCACCGTGGCAACCGGAGGGGCGTGGAGAAGGCGGGGCGTGTGTGACCTGTCAGTGACTGTGTGCAGGGAGTGATGAGCTGCGCCACCATCAGACGTGGCGGGGCCTGAGCATAGCAGAGCCTCAGCTGGCCATCATTCCTGTCATCTCACCTGGAACCCCCTCTGATCTCTTTATAAATAGAAATGTGATCATCTCTGTAATAAACAATTTACTCTCAGTATAAATAAACGAAATAACTTCCAGGTGTATAAAAAGAGACTGTGTGCAAAGTCTAAGCAATCATTCATTACAACGCACCCTAAGGCCCTGTTCACACCTAGTGTAGATTTTGACTGCATTTTTTTCTCATTTTTTTAATGTGTTTTAGGAATAAGGCCGCCCTAAGTGTCAAAAACCTGCAAAAGAAGTGCAAAAGTGTGACCGATGTGCTCTATGTGCCCTAGTGTTGATCTATGCAGGTTATTGGCGCCCAATAGACATGGTGTAACGGAGCCCGTAAGCCCCCGTTCACACTAGTGTAGCAATATGGATTATAATTGTAACGAACAGCTATTCCCTGCCCTATCTGTATACCATATTATCCCTCTAGTGCCCAGCGTTATCAAATTGACATCATATTTGTGAGCCCAACCAAAGGGATTGTGGGATTAGTAGTTCCAACAGATGGCTGTTCCCCTGCATGACTATGCATTCGGACTACATATCCCAGGGATCTTTGCTACCACCAGGGAGATTGCTGGGAAGAACTATAAATGAAACTAGAGACCCGCCTTGCGCTCTCTTCCTCCTGGGCCTTGTGTGTGAAGGACCTCTCCACACAGGGAGAGTGAGGTCATGGCCTACCACGCTGTCCACAGCATTCCTACCTGACCGAGAAGGGATCCAGCGCTGCCTGCTGTTTATCAGAGATCAGCGCCATCTCTACAGTGCAGCTACCCACGCTTCATGCTCCGTAGCTGGGGATCATCACAAGCAGATATGCAGCTAGAACATCCATTTGTCAGAAACCATGAATCAGACCGAGACAGAAGTACAGTCAAATCACACTTGTTTAATAATAAAAGTAAATAGAACAAACATAGTCAAAACATGGCCAAAGTTCGGTAACCGCAATGGATAGTCAGACAAGCCAGAAAGTCAGGAAGCTAGTGTAGTGGGCATGCACTTTCCCTGTGTATTTAAAACTGGCAGAGACACCAGTAATGTGCAGTTCCCTGCGGCTCAGCGGGTGGCGCTGTCGCCTTGGGCTGGGGTTGAACCATTGCTGTGTGCCGTGCCCCTTTTTGTCCTCCCTCGGCGGTGGTGTGGTGGGGCGCGGAACCCGCCGTGCTTGCTTGGAGAGGGTATAGAGGGGGCGGCCATCTTTGTCACGAGGTCGAGTCCCAGGCACCTTCGGCCTGAGGGCGGTGGTTCGTGTCGGTCCTCTAGGTGGCCTAGGCCTGGAGGACGTTCGGAGGTCGTGTTCCATCCCGGGCATCTTTGGCCTGGGGTGGGGTACTCGGATGGAGGTCTGGAGCTCAGTGCCCACCACTGGGTTCCGCGAGGGAAGGAGATCCTAGGGGACCCCGGGAGTGGGTACCCGAATCCAAAGGCGTAATGGACCGGGAGGGGGTACTTGCTTGAAGACCTGGTGCAGCATATCGCCAGTGACGGGTGAGCCTCCACCGGAGACCGCCTGGAAGGATATTTCCCCTCGATTGGAGACCGCAACCCACTTTCAGGAAGGAAAGTGGAGAGTTCATTGTGTCTGGGCCTACTCGTATCCACACCCCCTCTGTTTGTTCTACTCGTTGAGGGAGTCCAACTGTCTGTGCATTACTCTGTTATCAGAAGAATAAAGGAGTGTTGGACTTTATTGGTGTGGGGCTCATTTTCTGGCAGACATTGTTCAAGAAACCACCAGGAGGAGGCTCCAGATGTAGAACACCGACCTGAAGGTAAAAGAGGATTGTCTCTCACTGCACATACATCTGCAGGGGGACTTGGCGTGGTGATCCCGCACTCTCTCCTTCAGAGTACCCCTAGACAAGAGCCAGAGCAAGAAGAATTGAGAGGAGAGAGAGAGGGCTGCTACACGTGGGGGCTCGGGTCCGGGATGGTGTTCGTGCTACTACAGAGTTTGAACGTGTCTGCCCGGAGGAGTACCGAGTAGGTCGGCCATATTATTGGCCAAAGTGCATCCCTGCTCGAAGTCGTGGACACGGCCCAGTGAAGGGAAAGGCCCCCGCAGAAGAGCGAGAAGAGGGGGGAGCTCAGCCGTGTGAAGGACTACACGTGGGGGCTTCTATTTGCACTGCGCCATCAGGCACACCCTCACTGCTTAGTTTGTGGGCGTGACCCAGGAAAGAAGAAAAACCCGCGAACTAGAGTGCAGAGGGGAGGAGTCCAATACGTGTGAAGGACTACACGTGGGACATTGGCGCAAAAATTTGCAGTGCGAAATGGATCAGCAGCAAGTCACCATGTTCGGACAAACAGCGTGGGTTCCACTTCATCCTTCTACCACGTCTTTGACTGCTGCTGCTCCGGTGACCGATACAGGAATTCGGCTAAAGCCAAGGGGACGATTCGCCCTGTATTCATGCATGGACGTTGAGGCCCTGGGTGTGATTTGTCCCGGCTGCTCGGGACTGGTGTGTCATCTGCAGCCATTCAGTCTGTGGGGAGTTCCTATTCGAGGTAGATACAGTCATTGAGAAGCCAAGAACCATCTACCCCGGCCGTACCACAGGCAGCACCACTCAAGTTGGAGGAATCACTGCTTTGACAGCCATCCCTGTGTGCACTGCAGCGACCGCGGAGGAGGTCGTGAGTACTTAAATACGGGAGAAATCCGAGGATGCTGACTCGGTCACCACTGTCTCACAGCGTCCACCGCCGAAGAGAAAGACCGGTTTGGTAGCCCCGTCCAGCGGTTGCGGTGGACCATCTCGCCTGCCTACGCCCGGCCCGGATGAATCCGTTGAGAAAAGTTCCGGACGTCCTGCCTCTAGAAAAGGCAGAGGTAAGCCAGGCGGAGGGACTTGGTGTGCGGGCGGAGGTGTCGGGGATCCACAACCCTGTGTGTCCATGGGGGGTGGTAGTCCCGTTTCCACTACAGGCTACATACCCGCGGAGGAGTGTGACACCTCCGACCTGGAGTCGCTCTCCGATCTGGGAGACGATGTCGCCATTGATGAACTGTTTGCTCAAAAGGGCTGGGACAAAGTACTTTTCGCCTCGTCCCGCAGAACCAGGGACCCACCCATGTCTACAGGGGATAGTACACCCCGGGTGGAGGCACCAGCGCCTGAGGAGGGGTCCCGACCCCAGCCTACTTTTGCCTTCCCGGTGCCTCCTGCACCTAATGCCGGGGAAAAGAGACTGTTGTTGCGAGCACCTATGCCCAGACCAGATGTTATCAAGGTCCCTCGCCACCGGGACTCAATAGTTTTGCCTGGCGAAGGGGACAAAGCCACTATGCCTCCTCTGGCAAGACTACAACGCCTATTTGGCCAGAAGGTTACTGCTGAGTATGGGTGGGAGTACCCATACTTGTCCAAGGAGTTATTGTATGAAGTGGAAGTTTGTCGGGAGCGCTGGTACAATGACTTTGTGTGGACCCACCTTCAGGTTCCACACGCCCGCAGGTACCTTGCGTGTTCCCCCAAGGCCTCTCAGCGCTTTAAAGACTGCAAAGCAGAATGGATGCTGGGACGACATATCCACACGGACAAGGTGCTGATCCGACGCAAGGAAGGGGAAGATGTCGAGTACCATCTGGAGACCATGGATCAGCACTTGAAGCCACTTGTCCTGCCGCACCCTCGATTCTATCTATAGGAGAAGAGAGACTCAGTTTTTGTTCTTTGCATTGCTGAACTTTCCGGGGTTGTTGTTCTTGTTACCCAGAGGAGTTGAAGGACTGTTCCTGTTTGTTCTTCAATTTTCCAGCAAGCAATCATGGACTCTGGGGTAGATAGGGCCCAAAGAAGAAGGAAAGTTCCACGAGTGCAGTTACCACAATGCTGTCACCAGGTGGCAGTGTTGAGCATCGATATCACTGTTCACACACACACTTTTATGAAGGAAAGGATTTCTCTGCGGAGAAGTTTTTTCATTCTCACACGAATACATGTGTCAGGGTTTATGTGTGTTAACTTTCTTTTTCCCTCTGCAGGAGAGCATCCCATCAAGACCACTGAGAATGGGGTGGGTCTTAGTCAGGATGGGTGGAGAAAAGTGTAATGTGAAAATGTGATTTTCAGTGTTATTGTTAAGTGTTGTTGTTTCCCTTCCTTTCCCTTTCATGTAAGGCTCAGACACAATTGCTCCAGTTAGTAAGTTTCCAAAAGTTGTATTTTTGTACAATTTATAGTTGGTTTTTGGACTGGGCTATGTCAGCCGTTGAGGGCATAGTTTATTCCAGACACTGGGGACCAGTGACAAACCACCAGGGGGAGAGTGTAGCGGGCATGCACTTTCCCTGTGTATTTAAAACTGGCAGAGACACCAGTAATGTGCAGTTCCCTGCGGCTCAGCTGTCGCCTTGGGCTGGGGTTGAACCATTGCTGTGTGCCGTGCTCCTTTTTGTCCTCCCTCGGCGGTGGTGTGGTGGGGCGGGGAACCCGCCGTGCTTGCTGGGAGAGGGTATAGAGGGGGCGGCCATCTTTGTCACGAGGTCGAGTCCCAGGCACCTTCGGCCTGAGGGCGGTGGTTCGTGTCGGTCCTCTAGGCGGCCTAGGCCTGGAGGAAGTTCGGAGGTCGTGTTCCATCCCGGGAACCTTTGGCCTGGGGTGGGGTACTCGGATGGAGGTCTGGAGCCCAGTGCCCACCACTGGGTTCCGCGAGGGAAGGAGATCCTAGGGGACCCCGGGAGTGGGTACCCGAATCCAGAGGCGTAATGGACCGGGAGGGGGGACTTGCTTGAAGACCTGGTGCAGCATTACGCCAGTGACGGATGAGCCTCCACCAGAGACCGCCTAGAAGGATATTTCCCTTTGATTGGAGACCGCAACCCACTTTCAGGAAGGAAAGTGGGGAGTTCATTGTGTCTGGGCCTACTCGTATCCACACCCCCTCTGTTTGTTCTACTCGTTGAGGGAGTCCAGCTGTCTGTGCATTACTCTGTTATCGGAAGAATAAAGGAGTGTTGGACTTTATTGGTGTGGGGCTCATTTTCTGGCAGACATTGTTCAAGAAACCACCAGGAGGAGGCTCCAGATGCAGAACACTGACCCGAAGGTAAAAGAGGATTGTCTCTCACTGCACATACATCTGCAGGGGGACTTGGCGTGGTGACCCCGCACTCTCTCCTTCAGAGTACCCCTAGACAAGAGCCAGAGCAAGAAGAATTGAGAGGAGAGAGAGAGGGCCGCTACACTAGGGATCGGCGTAGTGGAAGAGCAAGCAGGATCTGGAGCCAGAAGGAATGTCAGCCAAGCATGTGTTTAACAGGAACGGAGGAGATAGTCTCTGTGATGTTGACCAAGGTGAAAGCAGAGATCCTCTGGGCTGGGCGGCTTAAGTAGGCAGGTCTGAAGAGCAGGAAATCATCAACAGGTGAGTCACTGTGGAGAGATAGGAGCTGGCAATTAGCCAACAGCTGAGTGGCCAGCTCAGAGAAGGAAAGGCTGAGCCCAGCCTTGGCAGTACCCCCTCCTCAACGACCCCCCCCCTCGGAGGACCACCAGGCTTGAGGGGAAAACGTCTATGGAAATCACGGAGGAGGACAGGGGCATATACATCCGAGGATGAGACCCAAGAGCATTCCTCCAGACCGTACCCTTTCCAATGCACCAGGTACTGTACTTCATACTCATCATGGTTCTCAGCCTGTACAGAATAAGGACGTGGCACGAGGTGGTAATGCGGCTGCAGACAAAAAGTTTTAATAAGGAGACATGAAATACGTTTGAGATACGCATATTAGAAGGAAGGTCTAACGCGTAAGCCACTGGGTTAATATTGCGAACAATAAGGAAAGGCCCAATAAACCGAGGTGCGAACTTCAGAGAGGGAACACGAAGTCAGAGGTTGCGAGATGACAGCCAGAACCTGTCCCCAACCTGGTAGAAAGGCGCAGGCAGGCGTCTGCGGTCAGCATGGAGTCTGTACCTATCAGCATGTTGCAAAGCCTCCTAGATTTGTGCCCAAGTGGAACGAAGACCACGGAGATGCTCCTCTAAAGCAGGAATACTCTGCGGAACAAATGAGTCAGGCAACATGGAAGGTTGAAAACCATAGTTCGCCATAAACGGGGAAAATGGGGAAGCAGAATTCAAGTCACTATTTTGAGCAAACTCTGCCCACGGTAAGAGGTCTGACCAGTTGTTATGATGGTCAGAGATATAGAAACGTAGGAATTTCTCCAAGGACTGATTGGCTTGTTCTGCATCCCCATTAGACAGCGGGTGATACGCAGAGGAGAAAGCAAGCTGAATTCCAAACTGTGCACAAAAGGTTCGCCGGAACCGGGAAACAAACTGACTACCCCTGTCCGAGACAATCGCCTTGGGTAGCCCATGTAAGCGAAAGATCTCCCAAGCAAAAATGGTAGCCAGTTTCTTAGAAGTGGATAACTTCTTAAGTGGAATACAATGAGACATTTTCGAGAACCGGTCAACCACCATAAGGATAGCTGTGTTGCCCTGGGAGTTGGGTAACTCCACAATGAATACAATAGACAGGTGAGTCCAGGGCCTCTCTCCATTGGGTATTGGTTGTAGGAGGCCCACTGGAAGGTGTTGTGGTGTCTTACTCTGAGCACACACGGAACAGGCAGCTACAAAGGCAGTTACATCAGCGTGTAGACAAGGCCACCCGAATTGTTGGGAAATGGCCCAAAAGAGTTGATTCATCCAAGGGTGGCCAGCAGCCTTGGGAGAATGGTAAGTCTGGAGCATGGCAGTATGGAGACTCTCTGGGACAAAGCATTGGTCACAAGATTTCTCAGGAGGAGCATGGACCTAAGCAGCAAGAATTTTGTCACCCAAAGGAGAAGTGAGGCTGGTGTGAACCGTAGCCAGAATACAATCAGGAGGAATCACAGGAACAGGAACCGGAACCGACTCCATCTTGGAAGTGGAGGAAAATTGTCATGACAAAGCGTCAGCCCTTACATTCTTAGTACTTGTCAAGAAAAGAGCCCATCGCGCCCTTCTGGGAGAGAGACGTTTAGCCTCATATAAGAATGTGAGATTCTTATGGTCAGTAAGAATGAGAACCGGCACAGTGGTACCTTCGAGGAGATGTCTCCATTCTTTCAGGGCTAAAATTATCGCTAACAGCTCTCTGTCACCAATCTTGAAATTGCACTCCGCAGGTGACAATTTCTTGGAAAAGTAGCCACAAGGATGCATAGCGCTCTCAGAGGTAGGAAGTTGAGACAGAAGGGCGCCAACTCCAGTCTCAGAAGCATCAACCTCAAGGATAAAAGGTAACATAGGATCAGAATGTGCCAACACAGGAGCAGAAACAAAGGTAGCCTTGAGACTCTCAAAGGCCTTAATGGACTCCGGAGACCAACTCTGTGGGTTACCGTCCTTTCTGGTCATATCAGTCAGGGGCTTGACCAGAGATGAGAAGTTACGAATAAACTTCCGATAATAGTTGGCACAGCTAAGAAAACGCAGCAGAGGACGTGAACCCATGGTTTGGGTCATTGTAGGACTGCTGAAAGCTCTTCTGGGTCCATCGAAAAACCAGCAGTGGAAATGACATAACCCAGGAATTTAACCTGTTCCCGATGAAATTGGAACTTCTCCAATTTACAATAGAGATTGTTCTCTCTTAGTTTCTGAAGCACACGACAGACATCTGTGTGGTGGCTCTCCAGGGACTTGGAAAATATGAGGATATTGTCGAGATAAACCACCACACATAATTGCAACAAATCTTGGAGGACATCGTTAATAAATTCCTGGAAAACTGCCGGAGCGTTACAAAGGCCAAAAGGCCTTTACGAGGTACTCATAATGGCCTGTTCTGGTATTAAACACAGTTTTCCTCTCGTCGCCCTCCTTAGTCCTCACGAGATTGTATGCCCCTATCAAGCTTTGAGAAAATCGTTGCTCCCTTGAGGCGGTCAAATAACTCCGTAATCAACGGTATAGGGTAGGCATTCTTAATCGTGAAACGATTGAGACCCCTATAATCAATACAAGGTCTCTCAGTTCACCACTCTTCTTCACAAAGAAGAAACCAGCACCAGCAGGAGACGAGGATTTGCGGAATAAACCTCGAAAAAGTGCGTCTGCAACATACTCCTCCATGGCCTTATCCTCCAAGACCGACAAAGGGCAAACCCGGCCACGAGGGGGTATGGCACCAGGTTGAAGGTCAATTGCGCAATCATATGACAGGTGTGGGGGAAAACTACTGGCTTGACCTTTGTCAAAGACATCGCTAAAATCGCGGTACTCCTCCGTCGGGGAGGAGAGTGAAGAGGTGCACAGGACCTTGGCTACCTTCTGGAAGCATGTCTTACTGCATTGTGGCGACCAGGAGAGAACCTCAGCATAGAGCCAATCAAAAGAGAGGTTGTGCCTCTGTAACCAAGGATAACCAATAACGAGTGGAAACTTAGGTGAGGAAATAAATTGGAATTGGATTATCTCCTTGTGAAGAGCCTCTATAGCCATGGACAACGGAACAGTCTCATGAGACACATGGGCAGACTGTAGAGGTCTCCGGTCAAGAGCCTCAATGGCAAGTGGAGCGTCACACAGCTGCAGTGGAATCGAGTGCTTCGATACAAATGCAGCATCAATGAACAGGCCTGCATCCCCAGAGTCGATTAGAGCCTGTATCTTGACGGACGACTCAGCCCAAGAAAGGGTAACCGAAACCAGAGGCTTATCCTTCTGGATAACTGGGGATGAAACAATGCCAGCTAAGGTCTGTCTGTGACAGGACCTCAAGTTTTGGGCGTTCCCTTGATGGGTAGGACAAGACTTCAAAAAGTGACCTGCCTGGCCACAATAAAGGCATAATCTCTCCCTCCTCCTAAGGACTCTCGTATCCGCAGAGAGAGGCGTGAAGCCCAAGTGCATGGGTTCACCTTCACTGACCGACTCGGTACCAGGAGGCATGAGAGGTGAGGGAGGCCAGGGTGGAACCGCAAAGCTCTGAGACATATGTACATGAAAGCCTCAATGTTCCAAGCAACTTCTGCTGCCAGAGTACAGAATTTCATGCTGTAATCGGCAACAGTTCTTGTACTCTGTTTGATGGGCATGAGGCACTTGGCAGCAGAAACAGAGCACGTGGGAATGTCAAATACCCTTTTAAAAGAAGCCACAAACTCTGGATAACTCAAGACAACAGGTTTTTGCGGCTCCCATAGAGGGTTTGCCCAGACCAAGGCTCTCTCAGAAAGCAAAGATATCACAAAACTTACTTTGCTTCTGTGTGTGGGAAACGCCTGGGGCAGCATCTCCAAGTACAGTATATCTCAACCTGGTTGAGAAACCCTCTGCATTGGACTGGATCGCCCCCAAATCACTGTGGACGCGGAGCGGAACCAGACATGCCTCTTATAGAGGTATCATTTGAGGCGGATGCCTGCACAGAAACTGAAGCAGCAGCAGGGATGGCCTGTAACACAGGTTGTACCATAGCAGCCACAGTGGGAGATTCAAGGTGAGCCGTGCAACTCTGGAGCGTTTGTAACACCATGGAAAACTGATCCATGAGGTGATCCTGCTCATTCAATCTGGAAAAAATATTACCAACAAGTGGATTGACTACATCTTCTGAATTCATGGCCTTCGCCTGCTGTCAGAAACCATGAATCAGACCAAGACAGAAGTACAGTTAAATCACACTTGTTTAATAATAAAAGTAAATAGAACAAACGTAGTCAAAACATAGCCAAAGTTAGGAAACTGGAACAGATAGTCAGACAAGCCAGAAAGTCAGGAAACCAGGGATTAGCGTAGTGGAACTGCAGGATCTGGAGCCAGAAGGAATGTCAGCCAAGCAACTCTTTAACAGGAACGCAGGAGATAGTCTCTGTGATGTTGACCAAGGCGAAGGTAGAGATCATCTGGGCTGGATGGCTTAAGTAGGCAGGACTGACGAGCAGGAAATCATTAACAGCTGAGTCACTGTGGAGAGATAGGAGGCTGGCAATTAGCCGACAGCTGAGCGGCCAGCTCAGAGAAGGAAGGGCTGAGCCCAGCCCTGACACCATTCAGGAGTCGCTAGCTGGAAGGCGTTGAATCAGCCTGGTCATTGGTGAGAGGGCCATCGCCCATCTTTGCAAAGCTTTCCTTTGTTTCATTGGGACACTGTGCACAGACAGCTTTACCTTGGGAACACTTCACTGCACCTTTATTTGAACACTGTACATAATTCTCTTTAGCTGCAGTCATCACAAGATATATTACCACTCTGTTACTACACCCTATTGGTACAATTAATGAGCTCCGACTGCCGGTGAAGACCATCAGATCTGCAACGGGGACATTCTGTCATTGCTACTTAAAGGGCCCTTACACCATCCATGTTTATCTGCATCTCTCATTAGGATCAGAGGTTAAAAAGGCCGGCCTGGGTTACTTTTTCTAGAAGTATTGTCAGTATTGCTGCTTAAAGCGGTGGTTCACCGGGAATTTTATTTTTAAAAGCCAGCAGCTACAAATACAGCAGCTGCTGACTAGGGATGAGCTTCGTGTTCGAGTCGAACATACGTTCGACTCGAACATCGGCTGTTCGATCGTTCGACAAAGATCGAACGATTTGGGCCGTTCGCGCCAAATTCGAGTGACGCGAACGGCCCACAATGCACTACGCCATCGCAGTGTCATCCAGGCGCTGTGATTGGCCAAGCATGCACTGTGACCCCGCATGCTTGGCCAATCACAGCGCCGGCAGCGAGGAGAGCAATGATTGGCCACAGGCAGGATGCCTGTGGCCAATTATTGCTGAGGGTGTTTAGTACACGCCCCACACTATAAAAGGCCGCCAGCACGGCGGCCTAGTGTAGTGTGTTCCGGAGCAGGGAAAGACAAGCATAGGCAGGGACAGTGACATTTATTTCTTTCTTGCTTAACCTGGATTCCTTTAGTTTAGGGAAAGAGAAGGATAGGTAGGGAGAGTGTCAGTGTGTTTTACTGTGCAAGTCCTTGTTTCTAGGGACAAAGAAGGAAAGTGAGGGGATTTCTCCTTGTGCTATAGTGTGCTTTAAAAAAACATTTTTTCTAGGGACAGAAAACTGTAGGTAGGGAGAGTGTCAGTTTCTTTCACTGTGCCAGTCCTTGTTTCTAGGGACAAAGAAGGAAAGTGAGGGGAATTCTCCTTGTGCTATAGTGTGCTTTAAAAAAACATTTTTTCTAGGGACAGAAAACTGTAGGTAGGGAGAGTGTCAGTTTCTTTCACTGTGCCAGTCCTTGTTTCTAGGGACAAAGAAGGAAAGTGAGGGGATTTCTCCTTGTGCTATAGTGTGCTTTAAAAAAACATTTTTTCTAGGGACAGAAAACTGTAGGTAAGGAGAGTGTCAGTTTCTTTCACTGTGCCAGTCCTTGTTTCTAGGGACTGTGACAGCAGGAAGGTAAAGTCACCTGGTTGCATCCAGGGGGGTAGATATATTTCGCCCAGATTCAGGCTTTACGCCGACTTATACAACTAGGTGGAGAGTTGTATAAGCCCAGCTGAGGCTAGTAGGCTCATGGATGACTCATACCTCTAGGGAGAGGGCTGGGCGTCGTGCAGACAGGGAGTTGATGAGACCAGCTGAAGCTTGTCAGCTCATTTAGGCCTCTATAAGAACTCCCAGATTCATTAGGTGTTTGCTCATGCCTGGAACCAGACCTGTGTGGACTGTCTAGGGAGAGTGAACCCCTGTGCGGTGAGACAAAGCCTGTGTGGCTATTTGCTTGGACATTTAAAACCAGGGACTTAGGGACTAGGACAGCACTAGGCTGATCCCAGTTGTTAGTTAGGAAACCTGTATGTTTAGTCAGAGGTCAAGTTGACCAGGATTTATTTTGTTTATGTTTCTTTTGCTTTGCTGTGTTTTGTCACTGTAAATAGAAAATAAACCGCACCTTTTTGATTTTGAAAACCACAACCTCCGTTTGCTGGGCCTGTTTTTGTGTAGGGAGCCCATCTCGGGGGTCACACACACCCGCTGCCGAGCTAACCCCCTCACAGTTGGTGGAGAACCAGTGGCAGTTTTTTTTTAAGCCAGCATGGAGGAGATACTGAAGCAGCTGGCTCTAGCAAATGCCAATCAACAGCAGACAAATGCAGGGTTGCAAAAGAGCCTTGCAGCTCAACAACAGAACTTCGCAGCCCAGCAGCAAGCTCATCAACAGAGCCTTGCAGCCCAGCAGCAGACAAACGCAACTTTGCAACAGAGTCTGGAGGCTCAGCAACAAGCCCAGCAGCAATCTGAGGCCCGCTTCATAGACCTGTTGCAGAAGCAAGAGCAGAGACTACAACAACAGATGGAAGCAGCAATGCAGCAACGTCCGCAGACCAGTGAGGAAAGCCGTCCCACTAATACCGCGTCCTTTGGGGTGAGTCGTTTATTGACAAAAATGACTGGAGAGGATGATCCAGAGGTATTTTTGACCACATTTGAAAGGACCGCTGAAAGAGAAAAGTGGCCTGAGGAGCAGTGGGCTGGACTGGTGGCTCCTCTGTTAACTGGTGAATCGCAGAAAGCTTACTATGACCTAGAGCCTAACCAAGCAAAAGACTATGTGATGCTAAAAGCTGAAATATTGGCAAGGCTGGGTGTCACCCAGGCTGTCCGGGCTCAGCGTGTGCATAACTGGACTTTCCAGCTTGGAAAACCCCCCCGGTCTCAAATGTATGATCTCATTCACCTGAGCAGAAAGTGGCTACAGCCAGAGACTTTGTCCGCACCAAAGATTGTAGAACGTGTTGTAATGGATCGGTTTTTGAGAGCTCTTCCTACTGCCATCCAAAAGTGGGTAAGCCATGGAGACCCAGAGACGGCCGATGGTCTTGTGGATCGTGTGGAGAAATACTTGGCTACAGAGAACCTGACGGCCTCTTCCAGAGACACTCGGACTTTCCACCCTAAGACCAGACCATCCCCAGGGGCGGATAAGAGGATTCCAAGGGGTGAGGGTGGAGAGAGTGAGAGGGTGGGAGCTCTACCCCAAGTTTGGCGAGAACAGCCTGGGAAATCAGCGGCTCAAGAGGCCGCAAGAAGGATCGTTTGCTACCGCTGCCGGCAAGCGGGACATATTGCAGCCAATTGCCCGGTTGTGGAGGAACCCATGCAGTGTGACTTTCTGACGGGCAGACGTCAGTCGCTGTGTGCGACAGTCGCATGCACTGCCATTCGAGGAACTGAGAAACATTTATGCAAAATGTGTGTTAATGGTAGAAATGTTGTGGTATTGCTGGATTCAGGTAGCCTTGTGACCCTGATAAAGGCTGAGTTAGTTAAAACAGAGGTCTCTGGGAATAGCAAGGTAGCTGTTATTTGTGTGCATGGGGACACCCGAGAGTATCCAGTGACTACAGTGTGTTTCGAGACCCCCAAAGGTACCCTCTCTCATCCAGTGGGCTTAGTATCTCAGTTACCGCATGACGCCATTGTGGGAAGGGATTTTCCGAAGTTCTGGGAACTGTGGGATGATCCTGAGCCCCCCACTGGTGCCCCTATGTACCAGGAATGTGATAGCCAGAACTCCCCTGAGAGTGGTGAGGACTCTCCGGAATTTCCCTTATCAGTATTGGCAGGGGAGACTCAAGAAACTGGAGAGGAGCCCACCTCCTCAGACGAAAACCTACCGTCTGTGGAGTTTTCTGATCTTGAGGTTCACAGGGAAAACTTTGCCACAGAACAGTTGAAAGACCCCGCCCTAATAAAGGCACGGGAAAACGTAGTGAAAATAGATGGCGAGTTAGTGAACCCAGATAATACCTGCACTTACCCATACTTCAGCGTAGAGAAGGACCTACTGTATCGGGTGGCAAAAAGGGCAGAAGAAAGCGTTGAGCAGCTTGTGGTGCCCAAACCTTACAGGAAGTTGGTGTTGGAGTTGGCCCATGGGCACATTCTTGGAGGTCATCTGGGGACAGAGAAAACCCGAGAGAGGGTATTACAGAGATTCTATTGGCCGGGGGTGATGAAGGACATAGAAAATTATTGTTCCTCCTGCCCTGTGTGTCAGAGGTCGGCCCCGATGCCACATTTCCGTAGCCCGCTGGTCCCTCTACCCATCATTGAGGTCCCGTTTGAGAGGATCGCCATGGATTTGGTAGGTCCTATAATCAAGTCTGCTAGGGGGCACCAGTACATATTAGTTATAATGGACTATGCCACCCGTTATCCAGAAGCGATCCCTCTCCGAAATACCTCGGCCAAAACCATAGCCAAAGAGCTATCTCTTGTGTTTAGCCGGGTGGGTATTTGTAAAGAACTGCTTACGGACCAAGGTACACCCTTTATGTCCCGGGTTATGAAGGAGCTGTGTAAATTGTTCAAAGTGACGCAATTACGTACATCTGTGTATCACCCCCAAACCGATGGGCTGGTTGAAAGGTTCAACAAAACCCTAAAACAAATGTTGAAGAAAGTGGTGGATAGAGATGGAAAGGATTGGGACTGTCTACTTCCTTATCTGATGTTTGCTATTAGGGAGGTGCCCCAATCCTCTACGGGATTCTCCCCCTTTGAGTTACTGTATGGGAGACACCCAAGAGGGCTGTTGGATATTGCCAAGGAAACTTGGGAAAGTGAGAGTTCTCCCCACAGGAGTGTGATTGAGCATGTCGCCCTGATGCAAGACCGAATTGCACAGGTAATGCCCATCGTGAAGGAACATTTGGCCCAAGCGCAGTTAGCACAGCAGAGAGTGTACAACCGTGGAGCCAAGACCCGTACCTTTTCCCCGGGGGATAGGATACTGGTACTTGTCCCTACGGTTGAGAGTAAATTCCTTGCCAAATGGCAAGGCCCCTACGAGATAATGGAAAAAGTGAGCGAAGTGAATTACAAGGTCAGACAACCAGGAAGGCGAAAGCCCGAACAGATCTATCACGTTAATCTGTTGAAAGCCTGGAGGGATAGAGAGTCCCTAGTCGCAGACACTTGGTCACCAGCTCAAACTGGTTGCGTGATTCCTGAGGTTGGAATAGCAGCCACCTTGTCACAACCCCAACAACAGGAGGTTAAGGAGTTTGTGCTTCGCAACAAGGAGGTATTCTCTGAGCTGCCGGGACAAACATCTGGGGTAGAGCATGACATCATTACCCCGCCCGGTGAAAGGGTGAAGTTAAAACCCTATCGGATCCCAGAGGCCCGACGGGAGGCAATACGGGAGGAAGTACAGAAAATGCTGAACTTAGGGGTGATAGAGGAGTCCCAAAGTGATTGGTCTAGTCCCATTGTGTTGGTGCCTAAACCGGATGGGAGCTGGCGATTTTGTAACGATTTTCGTCAGTTGAACAAAGTTACAAAATTTGACACCTACCCCATGCCACGTATAGATGAGTTGATCGACCGGCTGGGAACAGCCCGATACATGACGACTCTTGACCTCACAAAAGGGTATTGGCAAATCCCCCTGGCCAAGTCGGCCAAAGAGAAAACCGCATTTGTAACCCCAGACGGGGCGTTCCAATATAAAAGAATGCCGTTCGGGTTACAGAATGCGCCGGCCACATTCCAGCGGAAAATGGACCAGATGCTGAGGCCCCATCGGAAGTATGCTGCGGCTTACCTGGATGACATAATTGTCCATAGCACAGATTGGGCCTCACATCTGCCAAAAGTGCAAGCAGTCCTGGACTCTGTTCGGGAAGCGGGGTTTACGGCTAACCCCAAGAAGTGTACCATTGGGCAGGAGGAGGCCAAATATCTTGGGTACACCATTGGGAGGGGAGTAATAAAACCCCAACTCAACAAAGTCGAGGCCATCCAGAGTTGGCCACGTCCCAACAGCAAGAAGCAGGTACGAGCCTTTCTGGGAATCGCTGGGTATTATCGGCGATTCATTCCCCACTTTGCTTCTAAGGCTGTGCCCCTAACCAACCTGACGAAGGGGAAAGGGTCGGTCATGATTAAATGGACCCCGAGGCTGAGGCAGCATTCCAATTCTTGAAACAAGCCTTATGTAGCCAGCCAGTGTTGTACTCACCCGACTTCTCTAAAGACTTTGTCGTACAAAGTGATGCGTCAGATGTGGGGTTAGGAGCAGTATTGTCCCAGGTCTGGAACGGGGAAGAGCACCCAGTCATTTACCTCAGCAGGAAGTTGAAGTCCCATGAGGTAAATTACGCCACCGTTGAAAAGGAGTGTTTAGCGGTGAAGTGGGCTCTAGATTCCCTTCGGTACTACCTGCTAGGTATGCACTTTGACATGGTAACGGATCACGCTCCGTTAAAGTGGATGGCTCAAAACAAGAAAACAAATAGAAGAGTGAATAGGTGGTTCCTGGCCCTCCAGGAATTCAACTTCACAGTAAAGCATCGCCCTGGCGTTCAAATGGGGAATGTGGATGCTTTGTCTCGAGTACATGAATGCCTGATTGCTGGTGTTCCAACCCCGAGGTTAAAACAAGAGGGGGGGGTATGTGACAGCAGGAAGGTAAAGTCACCTGGTTGCATCCAGGGGGGTAGATATATTTCGCCCAGATTCAGGCTTTACGCCGACTTATACAACTAGGTGGAGAGTTGTATAAGCCCAGCTGAGGCTAGTAGGCTCATGGATGACTCATACCTCTAGGGAGAGGGCTGGGCGTCGTGCAGACAGGGAGTTGATGAGACCAGCTGAAGCTTGTCAGCTCATTTAGGCCTCTATAAGAACTCCCAGATTCATTAGGTGTTTGCTCATGCCTGGAACCAGACCTGTGTGGACTGTCTAGGGAGAGTGAACCCCTGTGCGGTGAGACAAAGCCTGTGTGGCTATTTGCTTGGACATTTAAAACCAGGGACTTAGGGACTAGGACAGCACTAGGCTGATCCCAGTTGTTAGTTAGGAAACCTGTATGTTTAGTCAGAGGTCAAGTTGACCAGGATTTATTTTGTTTATGTTTCTTTTGCTTTGCTGTGTTTTGTCACTGTAAATAGAAAATAAACCGCACCTTTTTGATTTTGAAAACCACAACCTCCGTTTGCTGGGCCTGTTTTTGTGTAGGGAGCCCATCTCGGGGGTCACACACACCCGCTGCCGAGCTAACCCCCTCACAGGACAAAGAAGGAAAGTGAGGGGAATTCTCCTTGTGCTATAGTGTGCTTTAAAAAAACATTTTTTCTAGGGACAGAAAACTGTAGGTAGGGAGAGTGTCAGTTTCTTTCACTGTGCCAGTCCTTGTTTCTAGGGACAAAGAAGGAAAGTGAGGGGAATTCTCCTTGTGCTATAGTGTGCTTTAAAAAAACATTTTTTCTAGGGACAGAAAACTGTAGGTAGGGAGAGTGTCAGTTTCTTTCACTGTGCCAGTCCTTGTTTCTAGGGACAAAGAAGGAAAGTGAGGGGAATTCTCCTTGTGCTATAGTGTGCTTTAAAAAAACATTTTTTCTAGGGACAGAAAACTGTAGGTAGGGAGAGTGTCAGTTTCTTTCACTGTGCCAGTCCTTGTTTCTAGGGACAAAGAAGGAAAGTGAGGGGAATTCTCCTTGTGCTATAGTGTGCTTTAAAAAAACATTTTTTCTAGGGACAGAAAACTGTAGGTAGGGAGAGTGTCAGTTTCTTTCACTGTGCCAGTCCTTGTTTCTAGGGACAAAGAAGGAAAGTGAGGGGATTTCTCCTTGTGCTATAGTGTGCTTTAAAAAAACATTTTTTCTAGGGACAGAAAACTGTAGGTAGGGAGAGTGTCAGTTTCTTTCACTGTGCCAGTCCTTGTTTCTAGGGACAAAGAAGGAAAGTGAGGGGAATTCTCCTTGTGCTATAGTGTGCTTTAAAAAAACATTTTTTCTAGGGACAGAAAACTGTAGGTAGGGAGAGTGTCAGTTTCTTTCACTGTGCCAGTCCTTGTTTCTAGGGACAAAGAAGGAAAGTGAGGGGAATTCTCCTTGTGCTATAGTGTGCTTTAAAAAAACATTTTTTCTAGGGACAGAAAACTGTAGGTAGGGAGAGTGTCAGATTCTTTCACTGTGCCAGTCCTTGTTTCTAGGGACAAAGAAGGAAAGTGAGGGGATTTCTCCTTGTGCTATAGTGTGCTTTAAAAAAACATTTTTTCTAGGGACAGAAAACTGTAGGTAGGGAGAGTGTCAGTTTCTTTCACTGTGCCAGTCCTTGTTTCTAGGGACAAAGAAGGAAAGTGAGGGGAATTCTCCTTGTGCTATAGTGTGCTTTAAAAAAAAAATTTTTCTAGGGACAGAAAACTGTAGGTAGGGAGAGTGTCAGTTTCTTTCACTGTGCCAGTCCTTGTTTCTAGGGACAAAGAAGGAAAGTGAGGGGAATTCTCCTTGTGCTATAGTGTGCTTTAAAAAAACATTTTTTCTAGGGACAGAAAACTGTAGGTAGGGAGAGTGTCAGTTTCTTTCACTGTGCCAGTCCTTGTTTCTAGGGACAAAGAAGGAAAGTGAGGGGAATTCTCCTTGTGCTATAGTGTGCTTTAAAAAAACATTTTTTCTAGGGACAGAAAACTGTAGGTAGGGAGAGTGTCAGATTCTTTCACTGTGCCAGTCCTTGTTTCTAGGGACAAAGAAGGAAAGTGAGGGGATTTCTCCTTGTGCTATAGTGTGCTTTAAAAAAACATTTTTTCTAGGGACAGAAAACTGTAGGTAGGGAGAGTGTCAGTTTCTTTCACTGTGCCAGTCCTTGTTTCTAGGGACAAAGAAGGAAAGTGAGGGGAATTCTCCTTGTGCTATAGTGTGCTTTAAAAAAAAAATTTTTCTAGGGACAGAAAACTGTAGGTAGGGAGAGTGTCAGTTTCTTTCACTGTGCCAGTCCTTGTTTCTAGGGACAAAGAAGGAAAGTGAGGGGAATTCTCCTTGTGCTATAGTGTGCTTTAAAAAAACATTTTTTCTAGGGACAGAAAACTGTAGGTAGGGAGAGTGTCAGTTTCTTTCACTGTGCCAGTCCTTGTTTCTAGGGACAAAGAAGGAAAGTGAGGGGAATTCTCCTTGTGCTATAGTGTGCTTTAAAAAAAAAAATTTTCTAGGGACAGAAAACTGTAGGTAGGGAGAGTGTCAGTTTCTTTCACTGTGCCAGTCCTTGTTTCTAGGGACAAAGAAGGAAAGTGAGGGGATTTCTCCTTGTGCTATAGTGTGCTTTAAAAAAACATTTTTTCTAGGGACAGAAAACTGTAGGTAGGGAGAGTGTCAGTTTCTTTCACTGTGCCAGTCCTTGTTTCTAGGGACAAAGAAGGAAAGTGAGGGGATTTCTCCTTGTGCTATAGTGTGCTTTAAAAAAACATTTTTTCTAGGGACAGAAAACTGTAGGTAGGGAGAGTGTCAGTTTCTTTCACTGTGCCAGTCCTTGTTTCTAGGGACAAAGAAGGAAAGTGAGGGGAATTCTCCTTGTGCTATAGTGTGCTTTAAAAAAACATTTTTTCTAGGGACAGAAAACTGTAGGTAGGGAGAGTGTCAGTTTCTTTCACTGTGCCAGTCCTTGTTTCTAGGGACAAAGAAGGAAAGTGAGGGGATTTCTCCTTGTGCTATAGTGTGCTTTAAAAAAACATTTTTTCTAGGGACAGAAAACTGTAGGTAGGGAGAGTGTCAGTTTCTTTCACTGTGCCAGTCCTTGTTTCTAGGGACAAAGAAGGAAAGTGAGGGGAATTCTCCTTGTGCTATAGTGTGCTTTAAAAAAACATTTTTTCTAGGGACAGAAAACTGTAGGTAGGGAGAGTGTCAGTTTCTTTCACTGTGCCAGTCCTTGTTTCTAGGGACAAAGAAGGAAAGTGAGGGGAATTCTCCTTGTGCTATAGTGTGCTTTAAAAAAACATTTTTTCTAGGGACAGAAAACTGTAGGTAGGGAGAGTGTCAGTTTCTTTCACTGTGCCAGTCCTTGTTTCTAGGGACAAAGAAGGAAAGTGAGGGGAATTCTCCTTGTGCTATAGTGTGCTTTAAAAAAACATTTTTTCTAGGGACAGAAAACTGTAGGTAGGGAGAGTGTCAGTTTCTTTCACTGTGCCAGTCCTTGTTTCTAGGGACAAAGAAGGAAAGTGAGGGGAATTCTCCTTGTGCTATAGTGTGCTTTAAAAAAACATTTTTTCTAGGGACAGAAAACTGTAGGTAGGGAGAGTGTCAGTTTCTTTCACTGTGCCAGTCCTTGTTTCTAGGGACAAAGAAGGAAAGTGAGGGGATTTCTCCTTGTGCTATAGTGTGCTTTAAAAAAACATTTTTTCTAGGGACAGAAAACTGTAGGTAGGGAGAGTGTCAGTTTCTTTCACTGTGCCAGTCCTTGTTTCTAGGGACAAAGAAGGAAAGTGAGGGGATTTCTCCTTGTGCTATAGTGTGCTTTAAAAAAACATTTTTTCTAGGGACAGAAAACTGTAGGTAGGGAGAGTGTCAGTTTCTTTCACTGTGCCAGTCCTTGTTTCTAGGGACAAAGAAGGAAAGTGAGGGGATTTCTCCTTGTGCTATAGTGTGCTTTAAAAAAACATTTTTTCTAGGGACAGAAAACTGTAGGTAGGGAGAGTGTCAGTTTTTTTCACTGTGCCAGTCCTTGTTTCTAGGGACAAAGAAGGAAAGTGAGGGGATTTCTCCTTGTGCTATAGTGTGCTTTAAAAAAACATTTTTTCTAGGGACAGAAAACTGTAGGTAGGGAGAGTGTCAGTTTCTTTCACTGTGCCAGTCCTTGTTTCTAGGGACAAAGAAGGAAAGTGAGGGGAATTCTCCTTGTGCTATAGTGTGCTTTAAAAAAACATTTTTTCTAGGGACAGAAAACTGTAGGTAGGGAGAGTGTCAGTTTCTTTCACTGTGCCAGTCCTTGTTTCTAGGGACAAAGAAGGAAAGTGAGGGGAATTCTCCTTGTGCTATAGTGTGCTTTAAAAAAACATTTTTTCTAGGGACAGAAAACTGTAGGTAGGGAGAGTGTCAGTTTCTTTCACTGTGCCAGTCCTTGTTTCTAGGGACAAAGAAGGAAAGTGAGGGGAATTCTCCTTGTGCTATAGTGTGCTTTAAAAAAACATTTTTTCTAGGGACAGAAAACTGTAGGTAGGGAGAGTGTCAGTTTCTTTCACTGTGCCAGTCCTTGTTTCTAGGGACAAAGAAGGAAAGTGAGGGGATTTCTCCTTGTGCTATAGTGTGCTTTAAAAAAAAAATTTTTCTAGGGACAGAAAACTGTAGGTAGGGAGAGTGTCAGTTTCTTTCACTGTGCCAGTCCTTGTTTCTAGGGACAAAGAAGGAAAGTGAGGGGAATTCTCCTTGTGCTATAGTGTGCTTTAAAAAAACATTTTTTCTAGGGACAGAAAACTGTAGGTAGGGAGAGTGTCAGTTTCTTTCAGTGTGCCAGTCCTTGTTTCTAGGGACAAAGAAGGAAAGTGAGGGGAATTCTCCTTGTGCTATAGTGTGCTTTAAAAAAACATTTTTTCTAGGGACAGAAAACTGTAGGTAGGGAGAGTGTCAGTTTCTTTCACTGTGCCAGTCCTTGTTTCTAGGGACAAAGAAGGAAAGTGAGGGGAATTCTCCTTGTGCTATAGTGTGCCAAAGCATTCCTCATCAACCATCTTTGAAATCCTTGTTTTTTGGACAGTCAGGGAAATTGTCGTTGTGCTATTCTGTGCAAAAGCAATAATCCTCAACCATATTTAGAAATCCTTAAGTAAAGGGACAGAGAAGGACACCTGAAGGTAGCCCTTATTGCTTTTTTCCCATCTCCCTGCAGGCCATCTATTAGAATGTCTGGAAGGCAAACAAGGAGAGGCAGACAGTCAGGAGGCAATAAAAGAGGGCAAGCAGGCTCTGTGTCTGGGGGCAACAGTGCTGGTCGTGGACGCGGTGCATTGTCATCAGCACATGGCCATGGGACACGCTTGTCCTTCTTTTCGGCAGCTGGACATGTTGAGCCACATCATGCCGAAGACTTGGTAGAGTGGATGACCAAGCCCTCCTCCTCCTCCTCATCCTCTCTCACCCAGGCTCAGGGTACTGGCAAAGCAGCTGCCAAAGCGTCCTCTTCCCTGGTATCAATGTCAGACTCATCATCAGTCACTCCTTCCCTAGACCCACCATGTCCTCCTCCTGAGGAGTCCCCCGAACTGTTTGAGCACAGTGTTGGGTACATGCTCCAGGAGGATGCCCAGCGTTTCGAAGGGTCTGATGATGAAACCCAGCTACAGGAAGGCAGTAGCGTGAGAGCAGACAGAGGGGATGCTCAAGAAGGACACCAATCTGGCAGTCATGTTCCAGCAGCTGCAGCATACTGCCAGATTGGCTCCAGTGATGAGGAGGGAGGGGATGATGAGGTCACTGACTCCACGTGGGTGCCTAATAGGAGAGAGGAGGAGGAGGAGGATGAGGAGGAGGCACATCTCCAACGAGGCAGGATGCCCTTTGGTGGCCAGCGTAAGGGCAGTACACCGACGGAATCACACCGCAGAGCTCCGCCTGTGCAGGGCGCTGCCTCTGCCCGTCATTCAAAAAGTTCCTTGGTGTGGGCCTTTTTTGAGGCTAGTGCATCAGATCGCACAGCTGCTGTTTGCAACATATGTCTCAAGCGTATATCGCGTGGCCAAAACATCAGCCGCTTGGGTACCACATGCCTGACCAGACATATGTTGACCTGCCATGCAGCTCGTTGGCAAGCCTACCTCAAAGACCCACACCAAAGAACAAAGCGGACCTCTCCTTGCACCGCATCAGCTGGGATCTCCAACCCCACTATAACTTCAGTCCTCTCTGAAACATGCACTGAGAGGAATGAAGGTGTAGAATTAGGTGTGTCACAGCCAAGTACTTGCGGCCACTCTGCTAGCAGTACACCGACGTCCGATTCTAGCAGGCAAATTTCCCTGCCCCAGCTGCTGGACCGTCGAAAGAAGTTCACTCCCAGCCATCCACATGCCCAGCGGTTGAATGCTAGCTTGGCTAAATTGCTAGCGCTTCAACTGCTGCCTTTTCAGTTGGTAGACTCGGCCCCCTTCCGTGAGTTTGTGCAATGTGCGGTTCCTCAGTGGCAGGTTCCCAAACGCCACTTTTTCTCACGGAAGGCTATTCCGGCTCTCTACCGGCATGTGGAAGGCAATGTCTTGGCCTCGCTGGACAGGGCGGTCAGCGGTAAGGTGCATATTACCGCTGACTCATGGTCCAGCAGGCATGGACAGGGACGTTACCTTTCTTTCACGGCCCATTGGGTCACTCTTTTGGCAGCTGGGAAGGATGCAGGACAAGGTGCAGTAGTGTTGGAGGTTGTTCCACCGCCACGCCTCCAAAATGCTACTACTGGTTGTGACACACCTCTCTCCTCCACCCCCTCCTCTTCTTCTTCCTCCATGGCCTCTTCCTGTGGTTTGTCCTATGAACCAGCGGTGCTCCGTAGCCGTTCACGGGGCTACGCAAGTACGCAGGCAAAAAGATGCCATGCCGTGCTTGCGCTGGTGTGTTTGGGGGACAGAAGCCACACTGGGGCAGAGGTCCTGTCTGCTCTGCAGGGCCAGGCCGAGAGGTGGTTGACGCCACGCCAGGTTAAGCCAGGAATGGTGGTTTGCGACAATGGCACCAACCTCCTCTCCGCCCTCCGACAGGGACAACTGACCCATGTGCCCTGTGTGGCTCACGTCCTTAACCTGGTGGTGCAGCGGTTCTTGGGCAGGTACCCGGGCTTACAGGATGTCCTGAGGCAGGCCAGGAAAGTCTGTGTGCATTTCCGCAGATCTTATAATGCCAGTGCTCGCCTGGCTGAGCTGCAAAAGGAGTTGAACCTGCCCAAGAACCGCCTTATATGTGACATGCCCACCAGGTGGAACTCAACGTTGGCCATGCTGCAGCGGCTGCACACGCAGCAGAGGGCCATCAATGAGTACCTGTGCGACTACGGCACCAGGACAGGGTCAGGGGAGCTTGGTTTTTTTTCTCCACGCCAGTGGGGCATGATCAGGGATGCATGCACTGTCCTGGCACCATTTGAGGAGGCCACGAGGATGGTGAGCAGTGACAGTGCATGCATCAGTGACACTGTACCTCTCGTCCACCTGTTGGAGCACACGCTGCGTGGAATAATGGACAGGGCACTTGAGGCAGAACAGAGGCAGGAAGAGGAGGACTTCCTTGCCTCTCAAGGCCCCCTTTACCCAGACAGTGTTCCTTCTGTCCCACCCATCGCACAGGAAGAGGAAGAGGAGGAGGAGGAGGAGGAGGAGGAGGATTGTGTCAGCATGGAGGTGGAGGCTGGCACTCAGCATCATCAGCAGCAGTCTTTTAGGGATGATTTACAGTCCCAAGAAACCAGTGGACTTGTACGTGGCTGGGAGGAGGTGGCTGCGGATCATGTCGTCCTTAGTGACCCAGAGGACTCCGGAGCGAATGCCTCAGCAAACCTACGCTGCATGGCCTCCCTGATCCTGCAAAGTCTGCGGAAGGATCCTCGTATTCTTCGGATCAAGGAGAGGGACCATTACTGGCTGGCCACTCTCCTTGATCCACGGTACAAGGGTAAGGTTGCGGACCTTATGTTACCTTCGCAGAGGGAGCAGAGGATGAGACAACTCCGGGAGGCCTTGCAGAAAGGTCTGTGCAACGCGTTCCCAGAGACTGGGAGGTTACAAACTCCTGGTCCTGGACAACGAGTTGCTGAGGCTTCGGCCAGTCAAAGAAGGAGCGGTGGGGAAGGTGGCCGTCTGACCGATGCGTTCAGACAATTCTTTAGTCCGCAGCCCCAAAGTATGATCGGTTCCAGCAACCATCGCCAGCGTCTGATAAACATGGTGCAGGAATATCTAGGGGCAAGGTCAGACTTGGACACCTTCCCCACCGAAAATCCTCTGGCTTACTGGGTCTTGAGGATGGATCACTGGCCAGAGCTTGCACAGTATGCAATTGAGCTACTGGCCTGTCCTGCATCCAGCGTTCTTTCGGAACGCACATTCAGTGCTGCTGGAGGATTTGTCACGGATCACAGGGTGCGCCTGTCCACCGACTCGGTTGATCGACTGACTTTCATCAAGATGAACCAGTCTTGGATCACCACCAGCTACCACACACCTGATGCTGATATAACAGACTAATTGATTTTAACATGTCACATCCCTTCAAGACTGATGCTGATGCTGAGTGCCTGTGCTGTTATGTTGACTGGCTATCCTCCTCCTCCGAGTCCTCAATGATACGATTGATGATGATAGCTTGGAAGATCATTTTTGTTTATGGGTGCCGCCACCAGTGGCTAAGGCCCAATTTTTCAGCCCCTGTTTTACAGGGGCGTGTAATTACAATTTTTTTAGCAATAATTTGCCATAGGGCTCATTGCTGTGCTCCAAGTACAGTATCTGTGAGGGGTTGGAGTGTTGTGGCACCAGTGCCTAAGGCCCAATTTTTCAGCCCCTGTTTAACAGGGGCGTGTCATTACAATTTTTGAAGCAATACTTTGCAACAGGGCTCATTGCTGTGCTCCAAGTAACGTATCTGTGAGGGGTTGTAGTGTTGTGCCACCAGTGCCTAAGGCCCAATTTTTTAGCCCCTGTTCAACAGGGGCATGCAATTACAATTCTTGATCTAATAATTCACAGCAGGGCCCATTGCTGCACCCACCAAGAGTAACTCTGAGGGCTTACAGTGTTGTGGCAACGCCACCACCACCACCACCACCACGAAAGGCCCAATTTTTCAGCCCCTGTTCAAAAGGGGCATGTAATTACAATTCTTGATCTAATAATTCACAGCAGGGCCCATTCCTGCACCCACCAAGAGTAACTCTGAGGGCTTACAGTGTTGTGGCAACACCACCACCACCACCACCACCACGAAAGGCCCAATTTTTCAGCCCCTGTTCAACAGGGGCATGCAATTACAATTCTTGATCTAATAATTCACAGCAGGGCCCATTGCTGCACCCACCAAGAGTAACTGTCAGGGCTTACAGTGTTGTGGCACCAGCACCACCATCAAAGGCCCAATTTTTACTACCACTGTTCAACAATTATATGTAATTAAAATTCCTGATATAATAGTTGACAGCAGGGCGTTCCAGCACCAACCAAGAGTAACTGTGAGTGCTTACAGTGTTGTGCCAACACCAACAACTAAGGGGCCTATTTCTGCAGAGTATATACGGCAGGTCCCTACTTTCAAACATCCAACTTACAAACGACTCCTACTTGCAAACGCAAGAAGACAACAGGAAGTGAGAGGAAATCTACCACTAGGAAGGAAAATTCTCTCCTGTAAGAATAAATATGGGAGAAAGGTGTCTCCTCTGTACTGATGCTTTATCAGCAATCCTTGTTTCAAGAAAAACACCACATTTCAAAAACAGTTGTCATTGGGACGGAAAGTGAGGTGAAATGTTCTGAACAGGGGCACAGACAGCAAAACAAATGTTACAGGGGTGATAACCCTTACCTATGTTTTCCAAAAAGTTTAAAAATAGATTTTTGGGCTGGAGCTACACTTCAACAATGTACCTGTTCAAAATTACAAACAGATTCTACATAAGAACAAACCTACAGTCCCTGTCTTGTATGCACCGCCTGTATACGGCTGTTCAGAGTATATAGGGCCTTTTTTATTTTATGTGCGGGGTTCCCCTTAATATCCATACAAGACCCAAAGGGGCTGGTAATGGGCTGGGGTAGGGGGGGGGGTCATGGGGTAGCTATGCCATTTTTCTTAAAGATTTTCATCCATATTACCGGGACCAGACATTACATTAAAGCCGCAAGCAGTTTTAAATGGCTTTTTTTTCCTTTAGAAGTGTCATTTTGTGCAGGGACAGTTCTAAACACGGGAAACACGTGGCACTTCACAGGCATACTTTAGACACCCCCCAGGTACGATATTTAAAGGAATATTTGACTTTTTTTTTTTCACTTTATGCATCATTAAAATGACTGCTCCCGAAAAACGACCGTTTTTAAAACTTCTTTTTGCATTGATACATGTCCCCTGGTGCAGAACCCGGGTTCCCAAACCCTTTTTAGGACAATAACATGCATAATAGTTGTTATAATTAGCACTTTAGAATTCGAACGTTCGCATCCATTGTATTTAATAGGGTTCTAATGTTCGTACGAACTTTCGGTCCGTTCGCGGGTTCTGGTGCGAACCGAACCCGGGGGTGTTCGGCTCATCACTACTGCTGACTTTAAAAAAATTGACACTTACCTGTCCAGGTCGCCTGCAACGTCGGCAGCCGAAGCCGAGCTACTGCTCGGCTCTTGGCTTCCCCCGCCACCATCCTCGGTGAGGGATTTAGGAAGTGAAGCGCTGCGGCTTCACTGCCCGGTTCCCTACTGCGCATGCGCGAGTCGCACTGCGTGTCCTAACAGGTCCCTGCTGTGTCCTGGGAGCCAAGTGTTTCCCAGAACACAGCGGGGGGGGGGGGGTGACGTGAAGGGGCGGGACTCCCACGAGAGTCTATACCCGGAAGTGGTGCAAATACCAGTTTTATACAGGTATCTGCACCCCCTCCCCCCTGAAAGGTGTCAAATGTGACGCCGGGGGGGGGGGGGTTCCGAAAAGCGGAGGTTCCATTTTGGGTGAACCTCCGCTTTAACTTGTTTATCCTTTCAGGTTATATCCAAGTGACATTCTACTGTACATAGGTGTATATAATATTCTGTTGTTGCCTTCTGTCTCAACTGACATTTCTTAAGTAGTCATTCGGCTGAGTTTGTGCTGCTATCCCAAACTCAGTTGAACCATTACCGCTTTGTACAACTATACCTTCACTGAAGTATTCCAGTAAACGTTAATAGAATATAAATTCATTGAGTGCTGTCTTATTACTTGCAATGATGTCTGAACCCAGAGTGTCAGGTGGGTTGCAAGGTTCACAAGGTCATGGTAATGCAGATGAGCAGGTAAATCCAAGCTGCCCCCTATGGGGCCGTGCTTCACTAGTGTAGCTCAATATTTGGTGTTGCACTCACTGTACGCATGTTTTTCGTACCCTATTCATTTCAACGGGCTGTTCTATGTAGCCACCCTGGACAGTTTGGGTTTTGAATCATCTGTCCGGGTTTCAGACCACCTGAAATGCCGGACACGTTATTTAGACCGGACTATGGCTTCCCAGCAGGGTTGCTGGACTGCAGTTGTCTAAGCCGAGAATGTCTGTTATACTCTCTTCCACACTGCCCAAAGCCAGCACTAGCAGCCCCCCCCCCACACACACACAAACGGGAGAGGACAGAGGGCTTGATCTGCTCCTCTTCGTCTAACCCCTACCCCTCTGTGTCTGCCTACTCAGCGCTGTGCCTCAGAAAAGGAAAGTGAGGGTGGGCAATTTGAAGCCCAGCAGCCGCACAAACATCTAGATGAAAAGTGCTGACTGCCAAGGGGTGAGTAAGCACACCATCCATCTCTGTCTGTGACTGAAGTCTCCCCCCTTCTCTCTCCTGCCTCTGAGTGAGTACACTAAGGTGAATTAGGGTTCTAAGAGGTCGCAGTGTTCCCCCTTACATCAGAGTCCTCTTCGTACATCAGAGTTCTCAGTGTTCTCCCTTAAATCAGGGTTCCCAAAGCATCCCTTATGTCAGAGTCCCCAGAGTTCTCCCTTACAGTCGAGTCTGCACCCTCCTCCTTTGTAAGGGAACTCTGCAAGTTCACATGTAAAAGGGTAACTCTGCGGATTCAGATGTACTTTAAATGGGGAACTCTGTGGACTCTAATGTAAAAGGGTAACTCTGTGGACTCTTATGTAAAATGGGAACTCTGTGGACTCTGGTGTAAAGGGGGACTCTTGTGATTAACTTCATATCATTAGAAATGTTATTTAATCTCAAAGTATACGTATGTTTTAACATGTTGTTGTAAACTGAATAAAATGCAAAAACTTTTTTTACTTTTCCATTTATCGGGCTGGAAGTTTGCTCAGCCAGTGGCAGGCTGTGGAGATCCCACTGGGTGTCCTGTCCTGCATTTTTCACCTGCAGTGTCCTGAGGAGAAAAATCATCAGAGTTGTCAGTTCAGACATTCTCCTGGGAGATGAGATCAACACAGCGGCTATAAAGTAACCATTTGAGATGTCATGCCTGGTATGAGCCTCCTTTTGTGAATGCAAATTTTTACATGGTTTTGGGGGAGACTTGCATAGGGACCATAAGGTGGTGGAGGTTCTGAGGACCTATATGTGATGGTTGGCAGAATAAAAGTGGCTATGTATCGGATGGTACCTGCCAACATGTCTACTTGGAGTTCTGATGGTATCTTCTCTATCAGACCTTTCAGACACCTTGCAGAAACCTGCACATGAGACCTGTTGGTGTTCATCCGGTTAAGGAGCCCTCCTTGTTGCATGTATGTTAGCTCTTGCAGGTACACAAGGACAAATGGGTGGTGTTGACTCCTTGTCTCCCACAGTTGTCGCAGAGGTAGAATGTGCTGGAGTCGACATTTGGCTCTCCGTAAGCTCTTGGCCTGCTTGCTCACTGACTGATGCTTGTCCTGCTTGCTGACTGACTGATGCTTGGCCTGCTTGCTGACTGCCGCAAAATGTTATTCCTCCCAGCTGGTTTCCGTACTGAAAATAGATCTCTTTTTATTTTGTCTAATGACATACATACAGATGATAGCTTACCGCCCAAAAAGCCAAAAATGGCCAAAGGAACTCCAATTCTTTGGCATGCACATAATCTCCAGGAGCACACGCCGCAGCTCCACTCCTAAAATCTCTTAGCAGTCATAGATGTCGAGTGTAGGCATCACGTATACTCTTCCACTTGCCTTTCAGAATTTTAACTGTTAAAAAATGAATTAAAATATATATATATATTTCTATGTAGGTACCTAGCAACCGGACAATCATTAGCAAGTCTACACTATTGTCAGGGAAATAAACAGCTTCAATCTGTTCAGCGTGTCACATGACATCCTGGCTGCCTGTCAGGAAGTAAACAGCCTCAATCTGATTCAGCGTGTCACATGACATCATGGCTGCCTATATAAGCTGAGCAAATCTCCAAGCAAATTGCTGTTTTGTCTTCAGCTTCCTGTGTCTCAAGTTCCTGTTTCCTGCCTGCCTGGTCTACTGCTGTGACCCGGATTGCCTCTTGACTACCCTGATCTCTCCTGACCTAACCCATGGCTTGCTTATTGGACTTTGCTGCTGTCTCCTGTGTTTGACCCTCTGCTTGTGACCCGGACTTTGTTGCCAGCCTCCTGCACCTGACCATCTTGCCTGTGATCCGGATTACCTCCAGTCTCCAGTACTTGACCCTCTGCTTGCCTTTGGACTTTCCTCCTGTTGGGTGTTTGACCCCCCGGCCTGCTCTGGACTTTCTGCACAACTACACCAGCTGAGTTCTGATCACCATCAGTTCCTGTACCTGTCTTCTGTGACCTTCACGCAAGTCCTACTCAGCTTACTGGTAGCTTGTGCCTCTTTGTGCCATCCACCCTCTTCCCCATCTCCAGGGGGTGGAATGCGCTTAGTCAGAAGAGTGAGCCGCTCTCTGCATCTCGGCCTCAGTGAGTACCCTTTTCTGACAACTATGCCTTTCGGGTTGGAAAATCTACAGCCAGTTACATAGTCCGTGACACCTGCTCTGCTATTTGGGATGTGTTGAAGGAAATTGTGTTTCAAAAACCTACAACAGAAGAATGGTCACAGATCTCTGAAGTTTTCTGGCAACGCTGCAACTTCCCTAATTGCGTTGGAGCGATTGATGAAAAACATATTAGGATCATAAAGCCCATGGGCAGCGGAAGCCAGTATTTTAACTACAATAAATATTTTACTTTTGTTTTAATGTGGCTGATGCTAATTATTGCTTCCGTTATATAGATATTGGGTCGTGGGGCAACAGCACTGACTCTAGTATTTTTGGACATTCTTCTTTTGGACACATGCTGCGTACCAATAGTCTGGACCTTCCGGAAAACAGTCCACTCTGGGCACAAATGGCCATCCCCTACCCAGTGTTTTTGTGGAGGATGCGGCCTTTGCTCTGGGTGAGCATCTTCTACGGCCTTATTCGGGGCACAATCTAACTGTACAGAAGAGTGTGTTCAATCATCGACTAACAAGAGCACGTAGAATTGTCAAATGTGCATTTGGCATTTTAGCAAACAAATGGCGGGTCCTGCACACTCCCATCATCTTGAACATGTAAAATGTGGTCTGTTCTGTTAAAGCTGCATGTGCCTTGCATAACCTTGTAAGGCAGCGGAATGGATTTGAGTTTGAGGATTCATTACTTCAGAACATGGAAATAGCTCATTGAACTGGTGTTCGTGGAAGCAGACAAGGTACACATGTCAGGGATCAATTTTCATCCTACTTTATGTCTCCAGCAGGACAGGTTCTATGGCAGCTTGAGGCAATTGAATAATTTGAAATCTTTATTAAAGAGTAAAGTTACCCTTTATCTGTTTATTAATATACTTATATACTAAGCTGTACTGAATAATAAAAAAATGCTTTATTGATAAGCAGTCTCGTATTTTTTTAAAATATATGTTTATCTTTGTGAACAGCCACCATACAATATCCACTAGGGGTCAGAGTGTGCCCTCATGTATTTCTGACATGCTGACACCTATCTACTTGTGTGTCCCCATGTAGCCTTGTTATCCCCCCTGCTGGAAGCTGCAGCGGTATCAAGTACCTGCTGAAGACTGGAAAGTTGTGGAGGCCTCTCCTGCACCTTCTGCTCAACACTCGGTGGAGACAGAGAGTGTGAGGGCAAGAAGTGGCACATGTGCCGGAGTATCTGGCAACATTAATAAAGTGATTGTAAGGTATTTTTTGAAATAACAAACATTTTATACTTACCTCCTCTGTGCAGTTGGTTTTGCACAGAGCAGCCCATATCCTCCTCTTCTCGGGTCCCTCTTCTGTGCCCCTGGCCCCTCCCTCCTATTAAGTGCCCCCACAGACAGAAGCTTGCTATAGGGGCACCATCATGAGCACATGAGCAATGCCTAGGAATATGAGCATAAATTCACCTGTTTTTCTGAGCAAATTACTGTGTTCAAAAATAACAGATTCCTAGCACATGTAAACAATACGAGTTTATACTCATACTCCTATGCATTGCTTAGGTGCTTATACTTACATACTTACGAACAAGGAGGCAATAGATGTGCCATTCCAGTTCATCATGGCAACATTCCAACACACATGCAAGTTGTGTGTACACATATGTGGCCATAGTGAACTGCAATTGCACATCTATTGTCTGTTTTCTCATATGTTTGATCATGTAAGCAATGCATAGGAATATGAGCATAAGATTGTACCGTTTTTCTTGTGCTAAGAATCTGTTATTTATGTATAGATAATGTACTAAATTAAAATCATCATATCATCTCCCTATGGTCAGTTTGGTGGTTAGTTCAGTTTGCAGGGGTTTATCTTACCTTTATCATCCTTCTTATGTCTGCCCAGTTTGTGAACACTTGGCTGGCAATCTGGTTCCATGCTCTCCTCTTGCTCGCTCAAAGCTTGTAGCATGGATCTCTGAAATCGTAGAGGCAGGTGTGCTTCTTTACCATTTGGATAAAGCTCTCCAGATCTAAAATAGATACTGCCTCATCCATCACTTCCACGTCCATGTTGCTTTCCTCCATGTCTGCTAACCAAAAATGGAGATTTGTGCATTTCTTGTGTATTTTTATGTAATTTCCTTTATGGAAATCTATTTCACTTGAGCAGATAAAAGAGGCAAAATGCGCGTAGAAACTCAAATGGAGCGTTTCCATTAATTTCTATGGGAATACAAACACTCTAAAAACACCCAAATCTGCCCAATTTGAGCGACAAAAAAGGGTCCAGAACTTGTTTGAGCTTCAGGCGACTTGGAGTGGAGATGTGAACCATCTCCATAGGGAATAATAGATTTTTTCCCCTCAAGCGTTTTGTAGCTTCAGGCTTCAAGCTACAAAACGCTCAGGTGTGAATGGGGCCTAAAAGAAGCCCTTGTTCAATACCTCTGTAGCTTTATGCATTGAATAAAATCATCTTAAAAGATCACAACAGAAGCACTAACATCTTTGTATTCCTTTATTTCTTGCAAAATAATCTAGGCAACCTACTACTAGCCTAGATTCTAAGGCCCCTTTCACACTGGGGCGGTTTGCAGGCGCTTTTGTGCTAAATATAGCGCCTGCAAACTGAGCCTAAACAGCGGCTGCTGTTTCTCCAATGTGAAAGCCCCGAGGGCTTTCACACTGGAGTGGTGCGCTAACAGGACGTGAAATAAAGTCCTGCTAGCCGCATCTTTGGAGCGGTGAGAGGAGCGGTGTGTTTACCGCTCCTCTACCGCTCCTTCCCATTGAAATGAATGGGACACCGCGGTAATACCGCCTGCAATCCGTGGCTGTAGCCGCGGTTTGCGGGTGGTATTAACCCTTTTTCGGCCGCTAGCGGCTCAATACCTCAGCAATCCCGACGGTATAGCGCCGCTAAAAATAGCGGCGCTATACCGCCACCGCACCCAGCGCCCCAGTGTGAAACCGCTCTAACAGCTGTTAGAAACTAATTAAAATCCAACTTTAAGCCTCCATTCACAGTTGAGTTTTTTTTGCGCATTTGTACAAGGTTTTTTGGGGTGTTTTTAGGCTTAAGCGGTGTTGTTTTAGCCAATGAAAAACTAGTTTTTGGAGTAGGAGAGGCAAGAAATTGCGGGGAAAATTGACGTTTTCAGGTGTTTCTCAGGTCCTCCCGCTGAAGTCTAAAGGCCAAAATATGCAACTTTGCCCCAGAGAAGCTTATGTACATTTTCAAGCTGTGAGCAACAAGCTTCCCAGATAGCAAGGATGACTTCCCACAAATTTGTGGCAGTGTTGAATTGTAAGTCATGTTACCTTGCTGCACATTTTCAATGGTACGTTGTACACTTGCAGAGCATTTGAAGCACAAGTTGTAGTTGACACTTTTCCAATTTGTAGCAAATTTGTGAGGCAAGTCTCTAGCAAGAGCAAAGTTGCAGTGGTGAGTCTACAGCAAGAGCTCCTGCATGAAAATTAAGCCACAGTGACCCCTGTGGTAGGATGACTATTGCACAACATACCTGATCCAGAACTTGCAGCAGATTTGCAGAATGTTTGCAAAGAACGTTGATCTGGAGTCATGCAATGCAGACTTGTTGCAATTGTGTAACAAACTTGTGAAGCCTGGCAAGTCTAGCAATAGCTTAGCAGGTCATTCTCAAAACTTGCAGCACCATTGCTTGCTATCTGGGTTCCAGCATTACGATGCTCTGTAGTGAACATCACTATTGAATATATTTTCAATGTTGAGCGTTTCAGGAAACGCATTTCCAATCAAGTCTTTATGATTATCCTTAACCATTTTTAAGAATTAATTATTTAAGAATTAATTATTTCACAATACAAACAGCTACAGAGGTCAGGGATGGCTTGTTTTAAAGCTGTTTTACTGTTTGATATGAGTAAGTACCATAATCTGGACACATGTGCACTTTAAAGTGATATTAAAGTAAACATTTTTTTTTTAATAACAAACATGTTATACTTACCTGCTCTGTTTAATGGTTTTGCACAGAGCAGCTATAATCCTCCTCTTCGCACGTCCCCCGCCCACACTCCTGGCTCCACCCTCCTGCCAAGTGCCCCTATAGCAAAGAGCTTGCTGTGGGGGCACCCGAGCAGGCTCGCTCCATTTAGACAAGGAGCCGTAGCTCTGCCCCACCCCCTCTCTCTTCTCATTGGCTCACTGGCTGTGATTGTGATTGAGCCAATGGCTCCCGCTGCTATCTCAGCCAATGAGGAGGGAGAGTCGAGACTTTCCTGCACATCGCTGGATTGCGATGGGGCTCAGGGGGGCTGCTGCACAGAGGAGTTTTTTTTTAAAACCTTGAGGCCCTAGAACCACTTTAAATTTATGTCAGGTTCACTCTGAGTTGATCTCTTTTAACCGGTTTTCGACCAGCTCCTGTACATTTACGTTGGCAGAATGGCACGCTTGGCAAAGTAACTTATATTTAGGTCACTTTGAAATTCCCGCCATGCCGGGCGCGCGCGTGTTCCGCGATTGGGTCACAGAGCTGCAGAACGGGGAGAGGCAAGTGTAAACATGCATCTCCCCGTTCTGCCTAGTGACACTGTCACTGATCGTCTGCTCCCTCTCATCGGCACTGCCAGTGTAATTTTCACAGTAATCAGTGCATTTTTATAGCACTGATCGCTGTAAAAATGACAATGGTCCCAAAAATGGGTCAAAAGTGCCCGATGTGTCCGCCATAAAGTTGCAGTCACAATAAAAATCGCAGATCGCCACCATAACTAGTAAAAAAAAAAGAAGAATACGTATCGGCCTCAACTGTGGAAAAATTTAGTTTTTTTATAGATTTTTTGGGGGATATTTATTATAGCAAATAGTAAAAAATATTGAATTTTTTCTAAATTGTCGCTCTATTTTTGCAATTTTCAGTTAAAGCGACGCAGTGGTGAATCGCAAAAAATGCTCTGGTCTTTGGCCAGCGAAATGGTTAATTTACATGTTTGTAAATGTAGCACACAGATCCCTTACCCTGCTTACCTCCACTCGCAGAGTGGGACACACCATGCCACATGCCCAGTATCCTCCAGTTTGTAGAGGGTGAGCGGTGTTAATTAATTTGGGTCCTGCAGCGAGTTACCTCCTTCCGTTGGTTCTCGTCCCTAGAATGTAGGGAAAAGTCTATTCTCTCTCTAGGAAGGCCAATGTCCAGTTTATTTTACTTGCTTGCAACTTCACAGGAAAGGTTGGAGATAAAGAGGATGAACAGGAAGGCTGGTTCAGGCACACAGTACTTAATCACCACTCGTCGCCACTCAAGCCTGAGTGGGCTTTTCTCACCCGGATAGTCCCCTCTCATGGTCCTAGCAGCCGGTGTGGAGCACGAAACATTCAATTTAAGCTTTTCCTTGGGATACGATCAGGACATGAACCTCTAAGTCCCATACTTCCCAGCACTTGTAACACTTTAAGATAGGGTGACCAGACATCCCCGGTTTCCGGGGACAGTCCCCGGATTGAGGACACTGTCCCCGGACAAAGTCTGTCCCCGGTTTTGTCCCCGGATTGGATTTGAACAGGGGCTGGGGCAATTTTAAAGACAGTCAGTGCAGAATTAAAAAAAAAATCTGAATTACACTCCCCTGCTCCGCTGCTCCTACTACCTTAGGGGGATGTATTTGTTTCCATTATCTGTGCCCCTTTCTGAAGATCATGTGCTGGTCGGAGCGGAGTGAATATTTCTTCAGTTTCGGGTGAATGCCCATTCAGCTCCACTAGCATGTTCTTCTGCCTTGGCTCAAGTCCCGGCCAGCCACCTGCCTGCTTTCCTGCTTATCTCCTTGCCTTCCCTGGCGGAGTGATCTTCCTCCGCTCCCCACCCAGTAGTAGCCGGGGGCCAGAGAGTGAGACTTGAAAAACTGTGAAGCGGGCGGCGACGGGCAGAGAGTCGCTGATTGCCGCCATTACTAGTAAAAAAAATATATGGCCCCGGATTTCATTTTAAAAATCTGGTCACCTTACTTTAAGAACTTTAGGTGCCAATGGAGCACGTCACAAGGCTTTTTGCGGATCATGGAATCCTTCCCTCTGACAGGTAACCAGGCCTCTCCTGAGACGGCGACATCCTTCACCAATCCTCGCAGAAAGGTCCTCCCCCGGTTTCCTCTCCTTCAGAGTGGGACACCCTCCCACGGGCACCCTGGGACTCCTCTGTTGGCGTAGGCCTCAGCTAAAGGTGCTGGGCCCACCTGGAACGATGCGGCCTCGGGCTAAAGGTGCCCGGGACCGAACACACACACACGCACCCATGGCCTGGAGGGCCACAGGGCGTGAACTGCTCCCCGGATAATGGCGTCTGCCCCTTATGTACCCTCTCCCGGCATGCACAGCAGGCAGACCACGCCTACTGTACGGCCACCGAGAGAGGTCACCCAATAGCGCTGCAACGCTACCTGTGGTCCAACCCGAGACCTGAGCGACAGCGCCACCCACAGGCCACAGGGAAATGTACTGCCAGGCAACATCACAACAGAGCAGAGGCCTAATGAAAGAAATCCAGCAGCCTGAGCCTAACTACTTGCTCATGCTGACCCCTAAATTTAAGCATAGCGACCCCAATTTTGGGGGTCCTCTACGCAAAAAAAAACAATAACATTTTCAATTTAAACCAGTTTTATAAGATACTTTTTAAACATAAGCCCAAATGTATGTATGCAGTGAGAAAATGGTGAAAAGTACCTTATGCTGTTTGGCATCATGTGACACACCAACTCAGGAGAGACGTGTAAACAACAGCTCAGAATAAATTACAGCAGCATTGGTGCCTCATGCATGACTTTGCAACTGCTTAGTAAGTGGGAATTCATGATGTGGGGACATCTTGAAGCACATAAGGAAGCTCAGTTCTGCATTACATATTTTTTCAGGTTCTGTTATTTCTCCTGATGTATATACAGTATGTACCGTATATATATAATGCCAGTCTGTCTGAATGCATCTTTGTATTCTCTGTATCTAAAACTATATGTAGCGCCCTCCCCAATATTTGGGGGCGCTATGTGTAAATTTAAGCGTAGTCTGAGCCAGTAGTTGGGCTCAGACATATTGATTGTTCTAAATTTTCTTCTGCTCTGGGTGTGATGCTGCCTGGCAGTGGTGCTCCCTGTCCGCCTGTAGGTGGCACTGTCAGCACTGGCATAGGTTGAACTACAGGGGGTATCACAACACCTTGGGTGTCCTTTCTCGGCAGCCATGCAGTGGGCGTGGTCTACCCGCTGTGCGTGCTGGGAGAGGGTACCAAGGGGGCAGACGCCATTAATTGGGGTTCGTTCGTTTTTTGTGCGCCTCGTGGCCCGCATGGCATGGGGTGCGTGTGTGTGTTCGGGTCTCGGGCACCTTCAGCCCGAGGCTACATCGCTACCTGTTAGGCCCAGCTCTGCTGGCTGGGGCCTACACTTTTGGAAAGGATCCCAGGCTACCCACGTGTGGGAAGCCCACGCTTGGGGAAGGAGACCAGGGGAGGATCTGCCCCAGAGGGGACTAGCGACGTTACTGCTGTCTCGGGAGGAGGCCTGGAGCTCACCTAAGAAGAGATCTATCATCATCATTACAAGCTCTGCAATGCGCCAATCTGGCATAAAGGCTCTCTCACTATTGCTTGGCTGGGAGGTTCGGGACTTTTAATAATCCTGTGGCAGAGGATTCCTGATCGTATCCCTAGTTCTAAAAGAAAGATTGATTTGTGCTTCATTCCGGCTGCTAGGACCACTAAACGTTACTATCCGGTTGAGCAATACCTACTCAGGCTTGAGTGGCGACGATTGCAACTTTAGTGCTGCGTACCTGAACCTTTCCCTGTTCTTCTCTCATATCCTACTTTCCTCTCAAGTTTCCCTCAGCAAAAGTAAATAAAGCCTGAAGCCTCGTACACACGACAGGTTTTCTCAGCAAGAACCAGCAAGAAAAATTGCTGGCAGAGCTTTCTTGCCGTGCGTGTGTACGAGGCTTTCAGGCTTTCAGGCTTCTCGTCAAGAAAACTGGTCAGAATCTCGCTCTCTATTTTCTCGTCGGGATTCTCGTCGGTCTGTTTCCCGATGAGAAACCCGAGAGTGTGTATGCTTACCTGTCGCCGTGAAAACCCACGCATGCTCGAAATGACTTCAACACATGCGCGGTAGCTTCCTAGGCATAGGTAGGGTGTAGCAAGATGGCGGCGACGGCATTGAATGTGACGAGTGCACGCTCGTCATAGTCGATGACGTCACTGCGTTCGTTCCATTCAAAAGAATGGCAGTTCTTTTGAATCGAGCGTGTGTACACTCGGCCAGGACAAGATTCTTGTCAAGAATCTCGTCAGGGAAAAACAACGGGTTTTTTACTGACGAGATTCTCGGTCGAGTGTACGAGGCTTCACTGTTGGGCTTCTCATTTGTGTGGACATTGGCCTTTCTGGAGACTTTCTTTCTATACCAGGGGTCTCCAAACTACGGCCCAAGGGCCAGATGTGGCCCTTTGCTAGCCTTTATCTGGCCCTTGGGGCACTATTCCTCCCACTGATATGAGGCACTATTCCTCCCACTGACAGCCAACAATAGGGCAATATTTCTTCCTCTGATACCAATGATGGGATACTATTCCTCATACAAATATGGCCACGATGACTCCTACTGACCACCTACCCTGAGGACATATTTATTCTCACTGATGCTGGGCCCAGAACATTTTCTGCCTCCGCTGGCCACAATACGGCCCTCCTAAAGTCTAAAGCACAATAAACTGGCCCTTTGTTTGAAAATTTTGGAGACCCCTGTTCTATACCCTGACAACGGAAGCCTTGGAAGTAGTTCGCAAGACCCAACAAAACCAGCCGGTCCTTTAAATGGGGGTAAGTGCTAGATATAGACAAACTTAAAGCAGACCTTGCATTCATGCAGCAAGCTAGTTCTGCTTCTCGGGCCCCAGTCACACCTTTGCATTTGAAAATCTTTGAGTTTTGTGGGTCAGGCTGATCATGGTGACCCCTACAACCATTTTCCTGGGAGAAGGTGGCTACCTACCTCTCCCAGTGGATACCATTCTGATCTACTGGACTGAAAGGGATGGCCCATCATTTTTTAATGATTTATTATTTTGAATAAGTGGAGGGGAGGAGCCACTACCAGGGGAGTATATAGGTTAGAAACGTTCTGGATATATGAGCTCCAGACCCACCACCCACTAGGAATGAATATAGAGTGGGACATTAATTATTTTATTAATCTGTCTTGAGTGACAGTTAATAGGGTGCGACTTCTCTTGAACATTTACATTTTCTATTGATTTTGTAATTTTACATCCATAGTAACATGTATTTATATACTATTTGTTTATATATGTTTTTTAAGATATATATAATAATTTTCATTTTCATTTTTAATTCCATTTTATTTTTATATTTGAGGCATAACCATATATGCATGGATTATGTGTTAAGATTGACTTGTGTGGCAAGAGTTTACATTGCAATATGTTTTGTGAAAGATTGGTATATTTTTCTATACACATCTGTTTACTTACAAGTTGCAATGATTGTTTCATTAATTTGTAGGCGACATATATATCCCTCTGACCGCTAGTAATTTGGAAAGTCATAAGGTTTGTTTATTGTGCATGTTTACAATCTCTCTTTGTTTGAGACGATAAAGACAGCCATTGGCTCTGATTCGAGCCTTTATAAATCAATGCACTAGTGCTGTTTCCCTTTTTTGGAGGCGCGGCTTTATGTCACGCCGTAATCACGCCCTGTTTACATGGCGAGACATGTTAGTTTATTCTTCCTGGCTGCGACACATGGCCGACGTGACGTTGCGGCGCTGCTTCCGGGCCTGGCTTTCACAGCGAGGCTTGGATACATCTCTGCCACACGGCGGACGTGACGTAGCGGCGTTACGTCCAGACCTCGTTTTTATAGCGAGGCTTGGATGCCGCTCTGTGCCACAGTAAGGACGCTACAGCAGGATATGAGGTAGCGGTCCTATAGTGAGGCTTCGATATGTATGCAGCGATGTCAGAATATGTGACACGCCGCTTTCATGCATACATTTAGCCAGTGACAGTATTTTTATACTGTAGTATATATAATAGTCAAATTACTCATTGACCACACAAGTAACATCAACTTCAAATTAATTTTAAACCAATTTTTCTTGATTAAAGAACCGGAAGTGATGTAATGGTGGTTCACTTCCGGGATCATAGAGGTCATTTTGTCTATTTAGTGCGATGCGTGGGGGACAGAATCCATACCCCTGATGATGACTGATTAGTCGAAACTAGTCGGGTGGATCTGTCTACACGTATCGCTCTCGTTCCTGAATCTATGCCTTTTTATGCCATCTCAAATGTGAGTGTTTTATTGTTACTCCTCTTTTTATATTAAAACATTCCATACGGTATCACGCTATGTGAGTTTGTTTTTCACTTTCATACGTACCAATATGGATATCAAGCCTTTGTATACATCTACGAATATGAGATCAACATACTAGATGTCCTGTTTGACTGAAGTGGAATAACAAAGTCCCTCAGACTCCAGATTATCTACATTGGGTTTGTTAACCCCCAAAGCTTTTTTCGACTCGGTTGGCATATGCCTTTCCTAGTCTGAGATTTCCGGTAAGCCTCCTTCAACTCACTCTTGGTGGCAGTTCTCACAGTATTCCTTATTTGAAATACAAGTTTCATCCTAAATGAACACTCTTTTTGGATTGATTTTCACTTCACTTTCAAGTTGATGAACGTTCCTTTTGGACTCACTTTTAAATACTTTAGTTGTCACAATTAATATGTATCACATTATCACTTTAATGATTTTGGTTTATGTATAATTATATGATTCATTCATTTTTTATATACCTTGGGTTTTGCACTGGTTTTGACCAGTGCACACTTTTACCACGTTCTTAGTCACTCCTATGTATAGTCTAACAGTATACATAGACCAACAAAATTAGCGCTACACTTACACCCACATTTTCTTATTGCTTTGTCTACAGCAGTGTTGGCGGCTGTTTTTGTTCTTTTTGGTTTAATACTTATCTCAGCGCAGTATATCCTCCCCATTTTTACACTATTATTTTGAATAAATCAAGTTTAAAAACAAACGTGAACCCTCTAAAAACTCAAAGTGTCATTAAATCCACATAATTAAAAACGATCAATAAATGTATTACAATTTACAAGCTATTTATACTCAGTCACTATGGAATTAGAATTTCTGGACTGTAAAAAACCTGGTTGATCCTGCTGTTCTCTATCTCCCCCTCCTGTCCATGTCTCCTCTGCAGTTGGGTATTTTGCAGAGCAGTGTTTGCAGCTAATGCGCATGCTCAGTTTTGTTTTCAGTGAGTTTTTATGCTGAGCATTTCCTCCATATCACATCTGAGCAGTCCATGTGACTAGAGAGTCACACATGTGGGTGTATACACAGTGGTAAATGACAGCCCACTCCCTCCCTCCTCCTCCATGCCCACTTAACAGCTGAACACAATGGGGGAGGATATTATATCTTGATTCATGGTGGCTTCACCTCCCTGTTACAGTCACACCTGGAGGGGTGTAGCACAGCCTGTGACTGGCAGAAATCCACAAAATAATAAACATTTGATTTCAAATACCGTATTTATTGGCGTATAACACACACAGGTGTATAACATGCACCCCAAGTTTAGAAGGGAAGTTTAAGGAAACAACTTACATTTTAAATGCAGCCTTATCAGTGTCCAACTGCAGCCTTGCCCATCATTGCAGCATGATCAGTGTCCATCTGCAGCCTTGCCCATTATTAGAGCATGATTTGTCTGCTTTAATTTGCCGCTGTTTGCAGCATGACTAGTGGCCAACTGCACATCAGTCTTTCCCCTGCCGAGGAGGGAAGGAGCGTCGCCGAGATAGACAGAGCCGGATGTCCTGTGTACCCGGCTCCTCTCGGCTCGTCTCGCATTCCCGCCCCTTGGCCCGGCTCCTATGATGGATATAACACCGGTCCAACGGCGGGAGGCGGGACTGGGCGTGACTGCGAGCGGAGCCGAGAGAAGCCGAGTACACAGGTGATTCGACTATTTTGGCGGCGCTCGTTCCCTCCTTCCCCTCTGAGGTAGCCGTTCGGCGTGTAAAACGCACCCACGATTTTCCCCTGATTTTAAGGGGGAAAAAAAGTGCGTGCTATACGCAGATAAATACGGTATATACAGTCAGGTCCATAAATATTGGGACATCGATACAATTCTAATCTTTTTGGCTCTATAAACCACCACAATGGATTTGAAATGAAACGAACAAGATATGCTTTAACTGCAGACTTCCAGCTTTCATTTTTTACATCCAAATCAGGTGAACGGTGTAGGAATTACAACAGTTTGTATATGTGCCTCCCACTTTTTAAGGGACCAAAAGTAATGGGACAGATTAACAATCATAAATCAAACTTTCACTTTTTAATACTTGGTTGCAAATCCTTTGCAGTCAATTACAGACTGAAGTCTGGAACGCATAGACATTACCAGACGCCGGGTTTCATCCCTGGTGATGCTCTGCCAGGCCTCTACTGCAACTGTCTTCAGTTCCTGCTTGTTCTTGGGGCATTTTCCCTTCAGTTTTGTCTTCAGCAAGTGAAATGCATGCTCAATCGGATTCAGGTCAGGTGATTGATTTAGCCATTGCATAACATTCCACTTCTTTCCCTTAAAAAACTCTTTGGTTGCTTTCACAGTATGCTTCGGGTCATTGTCCATCTGCACTGTGAAGCGCCGTCCAATGAGTTCTGAAGCATTTGGCTGAATATGAGCAGATAATAATATTGCCCGAAACACTTCAGAATTCATCCTGCTGCTTTTGTCAGCAGTCACATCATCAATAAATACAAGAGAACCAGTTCCATTGGCAGCCATACATGCCCACACCATGACACTACCACCACCATGCTTCACTGATGAGGTGGTATGCTTTGGATCATGAGCAGTTCCTTTCCTTCTCCATACTCTTCTCTTCCCATCACTCTCGTACAAGTTGATCTTGGTCTCATCTGTCCAGAGGATGTTGTTCCAGAACTGTGAAGGCTTTTTTAGATGTTTCTTGGCAAACTCTAATCTGGCCTTCCTGTTTTTGAGGCTCACCAATGGTTTACATCTTGTGGTGAACCCTCTGTATTCACTCTGGTGAAATCTTCTCTTAATTGTTGACTTTGACACACATACACCTACCTCCTGGAGAGTGTTCTTGATCTGGCCAACTGTTGTGAAGGGTGTTTTCTTCACCAGGGAAAGAATTCTTCGGTCATCCACCACAGTTGGTTTCCGTGGTCTTCCGGGTCTTTTGATGTTGCTGAGCTTACCGGTGCGTTCTTTCTTTTTAAGGATGTTTCAAACAGTTGATTTGGCCACACCTAATGTTTTTTCTATCTCTCTGATGGGTTTGTTTTGTTTTTTCAGCCTAATGATGGCTTGCTTTACTGATAGTGACAGCTCTTTGGATCTCATATTGAGAGTTGACAGCAACAGATTCCAAATGCAAATAGCACCCTTGAAATGATCTCTGGACCTTTTATCTGCTCCTTGTAAATGGGATAATGAGGGAATAACACACACCTGGCCATGGAACAGCTGAGCAGCCAATTGTCCCATTACTTTTGGTCCCTTAAAAAGTGGGAAGCACATATACAAACTGTTGTAATTCCTACACCGTTCACCTGATTTGGATGTAAATACCTTCAAAATAAAGCTGAAAATCTTTCATTTAAAATCCATTGTGGTGGTGTATAGAGCCAAAAAGATTAGAATTGTGTCGATGTCCCAATATTTATGGACCTGACTGTATTTGTATGACAATTTAAAACAGTTTATTGATATTAATTATTTAATTTTACTTTGTATCCCAAAGGCAGCTTCTTTTTTTTTTTTTTTTACTTTGAACATGTGACCAGCAGCAGAGGACTAGAAACTCCTCCTGCAGTGTTGTGACTGGTCCCACACACTTCTGGCTAGGTCATACGCCTGCCCCCATTGCATGCAATACAGGTTTTTCTAGTTCCAGGAGTTGGGCTTTAAAGGAGAAGTACAGCCAAAGCTTGTTTGGCTGTACTTCTCCTGTGGATAACAAGAGTGCAGTTCGTTCTGCACTCTTGTGACCCATTTTCAGCAGACAGTGGGCTGAAGCCCGCTGTCTGCTGATGTCACAGAGCTGGTCCAGGCTCGAGCAAGATTACGACAATTATGTCATAATCTGCCCACATGCCTGGAACGGCACTTGGCTCCTCCCGCCCCCTTTACAGTCCAGTACTTCAGTGAGTGAGGAGGGGGGGAGGGGCAGAGCAGAGAGCGGTGTCTGACAGTCACCAGCTCTCTGCTCAGGGAGCTCTGAGAACCGAGCAATCGGCGGTGTTTGATCACTCTGTTCTCAACCTTAGAGCTGGCAGGGGACAGATACTGCATCCACCTAGGTAAGTATGATTCTAAAATGAAAAAATCCCATGCTTCACTTTTAAACTTTTTAAACACACTCACTTGTAGATGATCACTGCAGTGGCGTACTAAGTGGGGGGCGGGGGGCGGGGAGCCCCGGGTGCCACACACTGGGGGGGTGTCAGGCGGGCACCCCCCCCTCCGACTGAAGCAGGAGACAGCGCGCGGTTTTAGGCAACAGCAGGCAACCCCCCCTCCGCGACTGAAGCGGAGACAGCGGGGCTAAGCGGGCGGGTTTAGCCTAGGCAGTGGGTGGGTTTAGGTAGCGGCAGGCACCCCCCCCCGCGACTGAAGTGGAGACAGCAGGGCTGAGCGGGCGGGTTTAGCCTAGGCAGTGGGTGGGTTTAGGCAGCGGCAGGCACCCCCCCCTCCGCGACTGAAGCGGAGACAGCAGGGCTGAGCGGGCAGTTTTAGCCTGCCTATGCAGTGGGCGGGTTTAGGCAGCGGCGCGCGAGGCTGAACACACGCGGAGACCGGAGAGAACCTGAGGTAATGGCTTTGCGGGGGGGGGGGGAGGGGTGCGAGCCGCACCGGAGTGTGACACCTGACCAGTCAGATCCCCTTCTCTCCATGGTCGCAACTCGCGGCTCTGATCAGTCTCGGCACAGCCGAGCAGAGTGAAGCCGCCTCCCCCTCCTCCTTTATGTCGACACAGGGGGAGGGGACCCGACCAGTCCACTAGTGCTGTGATCATCTAAAGGTACATTATGGGACTGCCTGGGTCTGTATTGTTAGGGGGGTCTGTATTGGTAGGGGGGTCTTTATTGGTAGGGGGGTCTGTATTGTTAGGGGGGTCTGTATTGGTAGGGGGTGGGTCTGTATTGGTAGGGGGTGGGTCTGTATTGTTAGGGGGTGGGTCCGTATTGGTAGGGGGTGGGTCTGTATTGGTAGGGGTGGGTCTGTATTGGTAGGGGGTCTGTATTGTTAGGAGGGCAGTATTGGTAGGGGGGTCTGTATTGGTAGGGGGTGGGTCTGTATTGGTAGGGGGTCTGTATTGGTAGGGGGGGTCTGTATTGGTAGGGGGTCTGTATTGTTAGGGGGTGGGGGGTTTGTATTGTTAGGGGGTGGGGGGTCTGTATTGTTAAGGGGTTGGTCTGTACTGTTAGGGGGTTGGTCTGTACTGTAGGGGGGGTCTGTACTGTAGGGAGGGGGTTTGCACTGTAGGGGGGTCTGTGTGAAATGCAGGTGTCCAGAGCTGTGGGGTTCAGAGGTGCAGGGTTCTGTGTAATGTAAAGGGGTCCAGAGGTGTAGGGTGCTGTGTAATGTAAAGGGGTTCAGTGCGGGGTGCTGTGTAATATAAAGGGGTCCAGAGGTGCAGGGTACTGTGTAATGTAAAGGGGTTCAGAAGTGCAGGGTGCTGTGTAATGTAAAGTCGCCCAGAGCTACAAGGGCTGTATAATGTAAAGGGGTTCAGAAGTGCAGGGTGCTGTGTAATGTAAAGGGGTCCAGAGTACTGTGTAATGTAAAGGGGTCCAGAGGTGCAGGGTGCTGTGTAATGTAAAGGGGTCCAGAGGTGAAGGGTACTGTGTAATGTAAAGGGGTTCAGAGGTGCAGTTGTGGGGAGGGGGTACACAGTAGTGACAAAAAGATATTGAAGGATACAGAGGTATGCAGGGGGCACAATGGGGTGTTTTTACATTTTAAGGTGGGGGGGGGGTGCCAGATATAGGATCCGCCCTGGGTGCCAAATGCTCTAGGTACGCCCCTGGATCACTGGTACTGTACATGTAGACTTTTATTGCATTATATAAAAAGACAGGGAATCTGTAAATTTGTAAATGGAGATCACAACAATAACTCCTTGACTTCAAGTTTACTCTTTCTGATTCAAACTATGAATAAGAGGGAGGGAGAGATATGGAGAGGAGTCAAAGCGCTGATGCATTTACTTGCATGTGTAAATTTTCTATTTGAGCTATTGAGCTCTTTAAACTGGTAGTAAACCTAAAAAAAAAAATAATAATAATAATATGGGGCAGGAAGTGAAGGGATATCTCCGCAACAAGAAATAATCATGCCAATGGTGCAACAGAAACATATAGCACAGTGACGAAGGTTTGTGGTCCAGGTTTATAGAACAGTCAAAATTAGAAGCAGCGCCCCCCCCCCCCCCCACAGTTGTGGAATGCCAGCCGCCCGCATACTAGAAACAGTGCAGCCGCTTTATGGGGGCGCTAGACTAATTTGCCTAACAATGTAGCGCAAGCCGGCGGGGACTCTTTTCGTGCTGCCCCCCTGCAAAGTGCTGCCCTAGGCCTGGGCCTTGTTGGCCTAGGCCAGGATACAGCGTTGATTATACCTTTGTAGTGTTTTGTCAGCATTTAGCCTTTCCACCCAGCAGAAGACTCCCATAACAGAGAGGGAGGGAGAGAGCCCTGAGCAGAAGTTTATTTACGTATTTACAGGACTGGCACCAGCTGAGACTCATGCAATGGCAGCCCGTCCATACGGGGAGCAGGGGCACTGCCCCCCTAATCCATGCGCCCGGCTCATAATTCATATCCAGGGCACCAGACGCATGGATTCCAATGGGGTTTTTTTTTTGTTTTGTTTTTTTAGAAGCACACGTGTCAAAAGTGTCAGTATTCAATTGCCCGCCGCAATATCAAAGTCCCACTATCAGTCGCTATTACTAGTGAAAAATAAAATAAGTAAAAATTCCCTAAATATATCCCATAGTTTGTAGACGCTATAACTTTTGCACAAACCAATCAATATACGCTTATGGGGATTTTTTCAACGAAAATATGTAGCAGAATACATTATTGGCCTAAATTTATGAAAAAAATTTGATTTAAAAAAAAATTAGGATATGTTTTAGAGCAGAAAGTAAAAAAAAAAGTTTTTTCTCAAAATTGTCGGTCTTTTTTTGTTCATAGCACAAAAAAAAAAAATTCAGTGGTGATCAATCACCACCAAAAAAACGGTATTTGTGGGGGAAAAAAATGACAACTTTATTTGGGAACAGTGTCGCATGACCGTGCAATTGTCATTTAAAGTAACACAGTGCCATATCGCAAAAAATTACCTGGTTGTAGAGGGGGGTAAATCTTCAGGAGGTCAAGTGGTTAAAGAGACAAAACATGGGGAAATGTGCATGTATTCGAGAGATACATTGTTTTTTTCAATTTGGATGCCTAGGCCTCACATAAACTGCTGCTGGTAAACTGCCCCTGAACTCTCTTCTATGTTATCTTACCAGTACATGTACACTGAGTCATTTATAGTAATTTCCAGGCAGTTGAGGTTAGAAGCATTTTTTGGAAAGTTAAAAAATGCGTTCAGGAGTTCAGAGGTGTTGATACGCCAAATGCCTGTAACAGCTTGTAAAGGCGTGTAAACGCGGTAACTCGCGCTTCGTTTATAGACGTTTTTTATCACAAAGTAATCAATTTAATAAGATATTTCTCACACAGTCTCACTACCTAGCCACATAGAGGGGCCTTTTCACCTTCAGGATTTGAAAGGGGCATACATAACACTGATTCTGATTCCCCAACTGCATACACTTTTTTTTTTGGAGGTCACAAGTCCCATGACGGCCTGGCTGACTCTACGCTGTTCGGGGCAGGACCAAGCCGCAACAGGTCATCTTGACATGACCACTCCCCCTGGTCCGCCCCCCGGCAATGACCACCAGACTCTCCACAGGAGCCGCCGCCAATCAATGCAACCACCCACCCTGTTAGGTGGTGCTGCATGTGGCAGAGGAAGCTGGCAGGCTTATAGGGCAGACAATGGCACTAATCGACAGCAGCTTTCCCAGAGAGCCCGGCCATCACCGCCGGCAGGGCAGACCAGGAAGAGCGACCATGTGCCCAAGCAGTGAAGAACTGCAGAATGAGCCAGATAGGCCTGTGACCCGTGAATAAAAAGTGAAGAAAAAAAGTTATTTAGGAGCATTTTTAATATACTCTGTGCTTTCATTGGTGAGGATTTTCCCAATTTGTCACAAAAGACTTGAGCTTTACTAAGACTATTTAACATATTGCTTAATTTAAATAAATAGAGACAGACAGACGACAGAGAGACGGATACATACACCATCAGATACATGTACAACTCACAATTCACACCCTTGGGTGAAAATCTGCCATCTGCATTTCAGCCATAAGAGGGCGCCTGCTGACACTCTCCCACCACCCCTTATTACATGAAGTGTCAGAGAATAGTGATTTCATTACAATTAAATCCCTGAAGAAAAGAGGAGGACATAAAATGCTTCCTAAAGTCCCTCTGATGTGTATCGCGGCAGTCCTGGGACAGCAGTGCGCGTTCATTGTAGGATAGGACATCAGTGGAAGCGCCTCTAGGTATGGAGGGTGTCCAGGGCTGGAAAAAGGAGACACCTGGGATGAGACTATTGTAGAATATGATAGTGGTGGAAGCATCTCTAGGTATGGAGGGTGTCAAGGGCTGGAGAACAGTGACACCTGGGATAAGATCATTGTAGAATATAATAGTGGTGGAAGCATCTCTAGGTATGGAGGGTGTCAAGGGCTGGAGAGCGGTGACACCTAGGATGAGATCATTGTAGGATATGACAGCGGTGCAAACGTCTCTAGGTATGGAGGGTTCCAGGACTGGAGAATGGCGACACCTGCGATGAGATCATATGATAGCTGTGGAAGCATCTCTAGGTATGAAGGGTGTCCAGGGCTGGAAAACGGTGACACCTGGGATGAGACCATCTTCTGCTCTGCGGCCATCATCTGAAATTTATTTCTATAAGAAGCACCCTGTCCCCTGCTCAGCGCTATTCACACCAAGTCAGCGGCCATTTTCTGTGAGTCCTTCTCTAGGAAGACACTTCCCGCCCTCTAGTCTTATAGACGTTTTTAATGGAGATACATATTTGACCATTTGCACGGCAAAAAAATGCTTCTAGACACAAACGCGTCTAAATGCGGCTAAACACGCCTAAACGCGACATGTAAACACGGCACAACGGACGTTTGTCAGTTACTCGCTATCAAGTTCCATCGTTCAGGAGAGGTTTTAAAACATCCCGTGTACATGAAGCCTTATGCCGCGTACACACAACCGTTTTTCATGACGTGAAAAATGCCATTTTTTAAATTGGTCATTAAAAACGATCGTGTGTAGGCTCCAGAGCATTTTTAACTACGTGAAAAATGGGCTAAAAAAAATTAGAACCTGCTCTATTTTTTCACGTCGTTTTTCACGTCGTTCTTTTTAACGTCGTGAAAAACAGTAGTGTGTATGCTTTTACGAGGGGAAAAAAATGCGCATGCTCAGAATCAAGTATGAGACGGGAGGGCTCCTTCTGGTAACGGACTGAAGAGCACGAAGCTGAAAAGCGTGAATCGGCTCTCACCAAACTTTACTAATACGAGGATCAGCAAAAGCAGCCTAAAGTGTGGTGCCATCCGAATAGAACTTCCCCTTTATAGTGCCGTTGTACGTGTTGTACGTCACCGCGCTTTGCTCGAGCATTTTTTTTTCACGATAGTGTGTAGGCAAGGCAGGCTTGAGAGGAAACACAAAAAATCACGTCGAGAAAAACGTTGTTTTTTTCAATGACATTAAAAACGGCCGTGTGTACGCGGCATAATACTGTTTGAGGGGAGATGTCCCATGGAACAAATTTTCAAAAATTCGAATCACATGGAGAGCTCTGTCCCGCCACTATTTTAAAATGGTGCAGGGACAGCGGTTGTTTGCCCATGTACCATTTTTCAAACAGCGCTGGAGCCACTAGCTGTTACTGATAGCTGGGGTCCATACTAAGCCCAGAAGCTGATATAATCAACTTATGAGCTTCCAATGCGTCTACAGATCGCTCCATAGGGGCATGCTTAAGCAGAAAATGTAAACACTTTGCTTCCACATTGTGTTTACATCAGGAGTGTAGTGACGTTGCAAGTGATGTGGTGGTACTTCCTGTCAGTACAAGGGGCTCAGGCACAGCATTTGCAGCTCTTTCAAAACACTCCCAACAGCAGCAGGTCACTTCTATAAAATATATTGCTGACTGATTGCAGCCAGCAATAGATCACTATAAGAAATGATCTGCTATTGCACGGCTGCATGGGTGTCTTAATTCACAGACCCCATGGAGAAAAAGTAAAGTAAAAAAAAAAAAAAACATTAGGGTAGACAAAAAACCTAAAAGATAAAATGTGTGGAACAGAGACATCTCCAAAATAAACAAATCACTCTGGGACTGGGATCCCTGGGATTTCGAGCCGGTTCACACCAGGGCGGCGCGACGCGGCACGACTTGTGGGGGCGACCTCGGCGGCGCGATCTCAAGACGACTTGAGACGCCCGCCGAGGCGATTTGCATAAGACTTCTGTATAGAAGTCAATGCAGGTCGCCTTGGGTCGCCCCCAAAAGTAGTACAGGAACCTTTTTCTAAGTCGGAGCGACCTGAGTCGCTCTTACTTAGAACGGTTCCATTGAAAAGCATGGGACGCTACTCGTCAGGCGACCGAGTCGCCTGACGAGTCGCCCTGGTGTGAACCGGCTCTTATTAGGATAAAAAGGCTTGGGGACTCAATTGGTTACATAGTACCTATTTTTTATTTCTGTATGCTAAAAGGTAGTACTGGTATATTTTGTTACATTCTTAAAATTCTCAATATAAACAAATAAAAAAATACAAAAAGTATGATTTTTTTTTTATTATTGTATACATGCAGAAAATAAATAAACTGTTTAACTACTTCAAGACCAAGCCTATTTCTGGCACTTGTTGTTTACAAGTTAAAATCATAATTTTTTTGCTAGAAAATTATTTAGAACCCCAAAACCCCCAAACATTATATATATATATATATATATATATATATATATATATATATATATATATATAATTTTTAGCAAAGACCCTAGAGAATAAAATGGCGGTCGTTGCAATATTTTGTCACACGGTACACATCGGTCTTTCAAACGCAATTGTTGGGGGAAAAGTACACTTCACTGAATAAAAAAAAAAAAACTAAACAGTAAAGTTAGCCCAATTCTTTTGTATATTGTGAAAGATGATCTTACGCAGATTAAATAGATACCTAACATGTTGTGCTTTAAAATTGCACGGACACGTGGAATAGCGACAAACTGCCGTACTTAAAAATCTCCATAGGCGACGTTTTCAACATTTTTAATGGTTACTAGTTTGGAGCTACAGAGGTGTTTTGCTAGAATTATTGCTCTCACTCTGAGAATCGTGGCGATACCTTACATGTGTAGTTTGGACACTGTTTACATTTGCGGGCGCGACTTGCGTATGCGTTTTCTTTGGTGCGCAAGCACTCGAGGACGGGGATGCTTTAAAAAAAAAAATATTATTATTATTTATTTTTTTAGATTATTATTTTTACACTGTTCCTTTTTAAAAAAAAAAAAATTCTGATTACTTTTATTGCTGTCACAAGGAATGTAAACATCCCTTGTGACAGTAATAGGTGGTGACAAGTACTCTTCATGGAGGGATCTGGGGTCTAAAAGACCCCAAACTCCTCCTCTGCACTTCAAAGTATTCAAAACACCAAAATCTGCATTTTTTAATACCTTGGATTATTTTAAATCGGCGCCGTTGGCTGCCAAGTAAATAGAGCTGCACAATTAATCGTTAAAAAATCGTGATCTCGATTCAACCCCCCTGACAATCTCCAATGCAGAGTTTGCAGATTATTTCATATAACAAGTGGAGAGACTTTATCTGCTCACTCAGCTGTCAAAAGAAAATATCCGGGCAGTCTGCCAAGTTTTTACCGGGAAACATTGTAACTAACGCTTCGTTCTTAGATCAAAAGGATAAACTTCTGTGTGTGCAAAGAAAAAATCCGGGCAGTCTGCCAAGTTTGTAACAACATGAAACATTGTAACTAACTTCCTTCTTAGAGCAAACTTCTGTGTGTAAATGCAGGAAGTTTAACCACTTAAAGTGGTTGTAAACCCACTTAGACAACTTGCACCTACAGGTAAGCCTAGATTAAGGCTTACCTGTCGGTGCAATAAATATCTCCTTAACCTACATGGTTAAGGAGATATTTACAATAAACCAATGCGTCGGTGACATCACACGCATGCGCACTAGCGGGCCGGCTTCATTGCCGCTTTTCTGAATGGGTTCTTGCCGGCCCGAGCGCGCATGCGTTTGACGTCATCGCCGCTCCGGCAAATCACAGCGCCGGAGCGGCGATACACTGACGGCAGGGACGGGACATCGAGGCAAGATGGCGGAGGTGACCGAGGACTGCTGCGGGGGCTTTGATCTCAGGTAAGTCATTCATAATAAGCTAGTATGCTATGCATACTAGCTCATTATGTCTTTCTTTTGCAGGGTTTTTTTTTTTTAATTGGCTTTACTTCCTCTTTAAAGTGGAGTTCCACCCTGAAAAAAAAAATTTCACCAAAAATCTACAAATAAATAAGAAAAAAAAAGGAAAAAAAAAAATTTTACTTGCCAGAAATAGCGGTTGCTATGCGGAAGTCCCTAATCTGCCTCTTCATCCATCCTCTGCGGTGGATCTTCTTCCTCGTCCTACACTCGGATTCTTCTTGTGAATGGGGCACGCTGCCTTCTGGGAACTGTGTGTATCCCAGGAGGCAGCCACCCAATTACAAAGCGCTGTGCGAGTTTTGCATGCGCAGTAGGAAACGGGCAGTGAAGCCGTAAGGCTTCACTGCCTGTTTCCCTTAGTCAGGATGGAGGTGCCGGGACCTGCCAAGACCGATCGATCGCCGTCGGGGGCCTGACATTGCGGGCGAGTAGGACAGGTAAGTGTCCTTATTAAAAGTCAGCAGCTACAGTGTTAGTAGCTGCTGACTTTATAAAAAAAAAAAAAAAAATCGTGGGTGGAATCCCGCTTTAAAGTCCAAATCTTTTTCTGACACTTGTTTCTTAAGTTAAAATCAATATTTTTGCTAGAAAATTACTTGGAACCCCCAAACATTATATATAATTTAGGAGAGACCCTAGGAAATAAAATGGCAATTGCTGCAATATTTTATGTCAGGCCTCGTACACACGACCGAGTTTCTCGTCGTAAAAAACACGTCGTTTTTTTCGACGAGATTCTTGTTAAGCTTGTCGATTTTCTCGTCAAGCTTTCTATGCGTACACACTGTCATTTCCCAATTTCCTCGTTGTTCTCCGCGCTCACGTCCAGCACGTACGACGACACTATAAAGGGGAAGATCTTTTTTCTTGGCGCCACCCCTTGGGCTGCTTTTGCTGATCTCGTGTTACCGCGTGTGAAGTAAAAGTTTGGGAAGAGACGATTCGCGCTTTTCAGTCTTCGTACTTTTCAGATAGTTTTCTGCCGTTCAGTTTGTGCTTGTGGGTTCGTATCTTGACTTTCAGGGCGTCTAGGCAGGTCATATCTGTTTTACAGTGCGTTCTTGCCTGTTCGTTTCTGATTTTCAGTTCGTTATTCATAGGCCTTGCTGTTCTAAAGTGCGTTCTGTTCTGTACGTTCTGATTAGACGACCGTTTCCTAGCCATGTCGCCTGGACGTTCTCGTCGTCGAGTTCGTGCTGTGCGTGCGCTTGGTGTTGGTCTGCTTGTTTTGGACCAAGACCAGTCCATGAATGGTGTGAGGAGGAGTTCATGGACCAAGAATTGGTTGCTCCAGCGGGACCAATTCTGCCATATGCCTCTGCTGCGGGAGATCGTCGAGAATAATCCTGAGGACTACAGGAATTTTCTGAGGATGTCTGACCCCGTTTTTCAGGAACTGTTGGCTTTGGTGTCCCCCTATATTACCAGGAAGGACACCGTTATGCGGGAAGCCATCAGTGCTGAGCAGAGGCTCATCGCCACGTTGCGTTACCTGGCGACAGGGAGAAGTCTTCAGGACTTGAAGTTCACCACAGGCATCTCCCCCCAGGCTCTGGGCCTCATAATCCCAGACACCTGTTCTGCCATCATCCAAGTCCTGCAGGAGGACTATATTAGGGTAAGTTTGCTCCCTTAACATCTCATTTTATGTATTACATGTATGCTAATGTATTGTATTTCTTTCATCCTTCCCTAATTACCATGATTGTAATATGCTGAGAATGTCCCCTTTGTCCCCATGCATGTTGGAAGCTTTAGATTGCCCCTTTTTTCTCCTCCCTAAATATTTCCCTTCACTAACTTTTCCAGCAGGGGCGCCTGTTGCTCCAAATGTTTGGGGGTTCAAACCCCAATTTAGGAAATAAACTTCCTCCTTTTTTGCTCTGGTGCCTATTAAACGCCCCCAGTTGTCCCCTCCAATGCAGCCATTTTGTTCCCTCAAATGCAGCCATTTAGTCCCCTCTAATGCAGCCAGATTCCCCCCAGCCCTGCACTTACCTTCTTGTGGTCAGCGCCATCCTTCTTCTGTCCTTGATGTCTTCTCCTTCCCTTCATGTTGCATCAGCCAATCATGTTACCATTAAACAGACTTGGTGAACATGATTGGCAGAGCAGCCTGTCAGTGTTTACCCAAGGAATGCCCCCCCCCCCCCCTGCGTCCCCGATTTTTCTTTTAGGAAGCCAATTACATCCCTCAGGTTGTAATTTGCAAGACTATTTTACTACCTGTTTCTGCTATGCAATTTTAACCCCCTAAATGCCGCAATGATTCATATGTCAGTCGCTTTACAAGAGGCCATCCACCTGAATAGTGTGCGGCATAGACAATACATAGGTTCATGCAACGCATGAACCTATGTATTGTTCTGAGTGAGGGGCACAGGAGAGAGGGGACAGTGCTCCAGCGCCCACTCTGGACGCACCGCCACTGCAATGCTATCCTGTGGCCAAACACATCTCCCCCCCCAAAATAATTTAGTAATGGCCCATCAGAGGGGGTGATGAATATGATAAATGAGCCTTCCATTATACTTTTTTTAAACACCTTAATAAACGTATAATTTGATTGATGTTGGCCTCTAATTTTTTGGGATAGAATTTCCTTGTAATTTATGACTTTGTTTTTCTAATATTATTTCATCTTGTTTCACTCCACAGCTTCCTTCCACGCCACAGGAATGGCAGACTGTGGCATCGGAGTTTGCCACGCGGTGGGACTTCCCCAACTGCGGTGGTGCCATAGACGGGAAGCACGTCCGCATCGTGCCGCCACCCCGTTCTGGGTCCTACTACTACAACTACAAGGGGTTTCATAGCATTGTGCTGATGGCGGTGGTGTAACGGTATGAATTCCTCTATGTTGATGTAGGGAAGAATGGCCGGATGTCCGATGGGGGATCCTTCATCCAGACGGAGTTTGCCCTCCGTCTCCAGAGTGACGACCTTGCATTGCCACCGGATGCAGGGAATATTGAAGGACTCCCCTTTGTTTTTTTGGCTGATGAAGCCTTCGGACTCGGACGGCATCTTATGAGGCCATTTCCACAGAGGACCCTGACCCCAGAGAAGAGGGTGTTCAATTACCGGCTGGCCAGGGGCCGAAGAGTCGTTGAAAATGCCTTCGGCATAATGGCCAGCCGGTTCCGCCTTTTTATGACTTCCATCCACTTGGCGGACTACAAAATAAACTATGTAGTGTTATGCTGCTGTGTGCTACACAATTTTCTTTGCCGCAAATCTAATTCATATATGGCCTCAGTTTGCCAGAGGCTGGACTTTCCCCTGCAAATCCCCTTCCGGGCCTGGAATCTGCCCGTCTTGGCTTGCCCCCCCAAAATGCCCGTGTGGTTCGGGACAAATACATGGAGTATTTCACGGGTAGGGGGGCAATTCCTATGCCAGCCTATGTCTAAGTATCCCAATAAAAAGCTTGTTTAAACCTTTAATTATTTGTTCTTTCCTGTCTCCTAGTTTGTCTTTGTGCATTTGTAGTGGCAAGTGTATTTTACTTTAGTAAATAACAACCATTTCACTATGTAACCTTACAAAAGAACCAAATAAGCTTAGAGGGTATTATAAAAAGAAGCTACACGTTGTTTGTGGTCAAATATTTTACTCTGTGCACATTCTCTTCATTTTTTTTTTTTTTTTTACTTTGGAGTTGGCCTGGCCCCAACCCGGCAATTTTTTGCTTATGAAAATACAAAAATAACAGTTGCATTTCAAAAATTACAACATTGGATACCTCTGAGCAATCGGAGACATTCACTTACACAAACTATGTCTCTATGTGCCCGTCCTAATATGGGGTCCTGCCACCCCTTGGCCAGCCAAAAATTGAATATGCACACATTTGTGTTTTTTTTCATATAGGAAGTTTACAATCCTGATCCCTATAGTCAACATGTGCTATCTGCCATCAGGGGTGATCAATGGACGTGTTTTGGGGGTGCATCCCCTTCCTCAGTTCACCGACTTTTGATACGAGCAAGGGGTTGCACCCACAAAAGACGTACATGGATATCCCCTGATGGCAGATAGCACATGTTGACACACTGTGTGCATATTCAATTTTTGGCTGGTTTGATAGTCAAAAAAATTCAAAAAATTACAAAAACAAACATGTAAAAACAAATGTTTTTGGATGGCTTATTGAATTCTCCCCAAAACATTGAGAATGTCTTTAAATGTTTGTTCCATCACATGGATTCTTTGTTTAATTAGGTCCAGTTCCGTGCTACATTCCATCACTTGCTGGATGAGGCGGAGGGCACTGTCAGCAGAGAACCGTGTACTATCCTTCACAACATTTACATCCCCTAAAAACCCCAAAAAAATGTATTATAACTCTGCAGGCCTACCTCGCTTACCTGAAGCTGTGGTGACAGATACTGACCTGTTGTGGTGACCAGATCCACAACGTCATCCACCTCTCCTTCCTGCACTTCTCCTTCCTCCACCTCAACTTCCTGCACATCTTTCGGTTGTGGGTCTTTGGGAGTTTGGGGTTGCTTGGAAGTTGTGGGGTGCATGTGCTCCCTGGAGTGTCCTCCTCCCAGTCTTCTCTCCCCTATGAGAATAAAACCAAAGGTCTATTTATCACACTGTAAATCTCATTGTTAAAATAAAAACAGGCTAAATTGCTTGGAAGTGGGGTACAAGTGTGTGTTTGTGCGGAATTTAAAGAAGAATGCATTATTTATGACCCCAAATACGTTTAGTATTCACATTTGGATGTAATTTTTTTGACATGGAGGCACCACAAAAATTCTCTGATGCACCTGTGTGGGACACCCAAAAAAGGCGGGTCTGGTGGCCCACACTATAGTGCTCCAAAGTACAGATGTGGAAGCAGCTGCTGAGTGTCCTCTCCTTTACACTGATAAAAGTTTGCATTTCATTCTCTTTACAAACACATCATCTAGACTAAAAAATTATCCACAATAGTTGATCAAAAATGGCAGATGTCTAATTACTTTTGTGGCTCTAAAATAAGCCAAAACCGCGGATAGTGGCCGAACGAAGTGTCGGTAACGTAACGAACGATTACTGTGCCCAACCAAGTTCAAAATATTACATTTTGGAAGGGAGTCCAATATGAGAAAAAAAAAAAAACATGTCAGTTTATAAAAAGATTAATAGCAGAAAAGTCGACATTTTACTTACCGTATTTATCGGCGTATAACACGCACTTTTTCCCCTTAAAATCAGGGGAAAATCGTGGGTGCGTGTTATACGCCGATACCCACTGATCCCGGCGATCTCCGCTGACTGAGCGGAGCGCAGCGATCGCCGCCGAGATACACATAGCCGAGTGTACTCGGCTATACTCGGCTTTTCTCGGCTCTGCTCACATTCACGCCCAGTCCCGCCATTGGACCTGTGATATGTCCATCATAGGGCGGGACTCGGCGTGACTGTGAGCGAAGCCGAGAAAAGCCGAGTATAGCCGAGTACACTCGGCTATGTGTATCTCGGCTCTGCCCAGTCCCTGCGTTCTCGGCGGCGTTCGCCCCGCTCCGCCCAGTCTCTGCGGCGATCTCGGCGGCGCCAATTTTGAAAACTGGGGCAAGGCTGCACTGGACACTGGGCAAAGGCTGCACTTAGCAAAGGCTGCACTGGACACTGGGCAAAGCTGCACTGGACACTGGGCAAAGGCTGCACTGGACAAAGCTGCACTGGACACTGGGCAAAGGCTGCACTGGGCAAAGGCTGCACCGGACACTGGGTAAAGCTGCACTGGGCACTGGGCAAAGCTACACTGGGCAAAGGCTGCACTGGGCAAAGGCTGCACTGGACACTGGGTAAAGCTGCACTGGACACTGGGCAAAGCTACACTGGGCAAAGGCTGCACTGGGCAAAGGCTGCACTGGACACTTGGTAAAGCTGCACTGGGCAAAGGCTGCACTGGACACTGGGCAAAGGCTGCACTGGACACTGGGCAAAGGCTGCACTGGACACTGCTGGCAAGGCTGCACTGACAAGGCTGCAACGGACACTGGTAAGGCTGCATTTAAATGTAATTTTTTTTTTTCCTTAAACTTCCCTCCTAAAAGTTTTTTTCCCTAAAATTCCCTCCTAAACTTGGGGTGCGTGTTATACGCTGGTGCGTGTTATACGCCGATAAATACGGTACTTTTAGCGAGCATCCTCTTTATGCTCCTCAACTGGTCTGGCTCCCTCAGTTTGAGGTCTGACCACCTCTTTCTGAGCTGCTCATTTGAGCGTTTCACCCCGAACTTCGCCCTCAGACTCTTCACAACTTTAGTGAGGATTTTGGCCTTCCTTCTATTTGGTTTGCTATACGGCCCATGCTTGGCATCATAATCAGCCTTGACCAAGATGTCCACCATCTCCGCCATCTCCGCCAAAGACATATTCGATGCCTTGAATCTCCTCCTTGATCGTGACGTGTCCTCGGTCTCCGGGCTTGTCTCCTCGTTAGTTGCGGAATTATCAGACACCTGCTGTAACTCCGCCATATCTGTCTGCGCGCCGAAAGAGAAGGGGCGGGTAAAAGATGTTAGTTAGAACGTCATGGGCGGGCGACGTGTGCGGAGCGACGTGTTCGAATTTTGACGCATGCGTGGTGTGTATATAGCAAACACACATGTGACTATAGTACGTTCGTTGTGCGGAGAGAGGAGTTCAAGTGACGGACGTGCGAACGAAGGTATGTGATTTTGTGACTTGTACAAATTGTTGGCCTATACTGTCTTGAGATTGTTGGAGGATATATATGGTGACTAGGATGTTAAGGAGGTTAGACTGTTTGCCTCACATTAGTTAAATATAATTTTTTTAACTTGCAGATACAATATGAATGTCTTTATTAACGACAAAGAGTTCCTGGCGGAATTTATTGACCGGGTAAGGGAGCTGCCGGCTCTGTGGGAGACGAAAAACCCCATCCATAAAAAAAAAGGGGTGAGAAAAGCAGCGCTGGAGAAGCTGCTCCCATTTGTGCATACCAAGGTGCCCACAGCCACAGCAAAACAAGTGGACACTAAAATTGGGAGCTTGAGAGGTACCTACAGGACTGAACGCTCTAAGGTGCTGGCTTCTCAGAGGTCAGGAGCAGCAGCAGATGATGTTTATGTCCCGTTTTTGTGGTACTACAACAGGATGTCCTTCCTGGATGACCACATTGACACAAGGCCATCACTCTCCACTCTTCCCCCCAGACTTCCCTGCAGCCAACCTGAGCCTTCTCTGGAGCAAGAGGAGGCAGCCATCCTGGATGATCCTGATTTGGCCATCTGGAGCCAGGTATAGTATTAACTGAAAATGTATTGGGATAAAATTAATGTTTGACAAATATGTCAGGATGAGAAACATACATTATTTTGGATTCCACAAGTGAAATCAAGATCTGTAGACATTATTCTGCACTTAATTGGGTGCTAAATAGTCAATCTGATGTAGTGGTAAATTTAAAGCAAGGATTTATGCATTTACATTCTAATTGTTTCAATCAGGATTACAAAGTTTGATGCAAAGATTAAACCAACATATTAAACTATGTTCCTTTTTCATACACAGGATGAAATCAGCCAGGAGGAGGGTCTGGAAACTGTCAGGCAGGAGGAGGAAGGGCCCAGTGGCAGCCAGGAGGTGGCAGGGCCCAGTGGCAGCCAGGAGGTGGCAGGGCCCAGTGGCAGACAGGAGGTGGCAGGGCCCAGTGGCAGACAGGAGGTGGCAGGGCAAAGGAGAAGCACCAGATCCCAGGTGCCTCCCATCCGGCTTCACAAAAGAGGCAGGAGGGACAGGACCACCAGTGAGGCAGCAATGGCCCTTATTAAAGAGGCCCATGCCACCCTCAAGGAGCCCACATCCCCTGAAGAGGCCATTGCCGGCCTAGTGGAGGCTAAGTTCAAGGTGATGAGCATGGAGCAACGCCTCCTATGCGAGCCCCTGCTCATCACCTTGCTCAACAAGGGGGTGATGGAGAAAATTACACCCAATACCGCCATATGTGAGGTGGCCCAACTGACCCAACCTCAACCTCCACCTCCACCTTCTTCTTCTGCCCCACCCCCTTCTGCTACACCTCCACCTTCTTCTTCTGCCCCACCCCCTTCTGCTACACCTCCACCTTCTGCCCCACCCCCTTCTGCTACACCTCCACCTTCTGCCCCACCCCCTTCTGCTACACCTCCACCTTCTGCCCCACCCCCTTCTGCTACACCTCCACCTTCTGCCCCACCCCCTTCTGCTACACCTCCACCTTCTTCTTCTGCCCCACCCCCTTCTGCTACACCTCCACCTTCTGCCCCACCCCCTTCTGCTACACCTCCACCTTCTTCTTCTGCCCCACCCCCTTCTGCTACACCTCCACCTTCTTCTTCTGCCCCACCCCCTTCTGCTACACCTCCACCTCCTCCTCCTGACAGGAGTACCCCTCCAGTGGGCCAGCCTCCAGCCAAACGAAGAAGGAAGGCTGCAGGGAAGGCTTCAGGAAAGGCTGCAGGAAAGGCTTCAGGAAAGGCTGCAGGGAAGGTTGCCAGGAAAAAGAGGAAGTGATGGCCTTGCTTCATTGTGGTCGGACAGAAGGCAGCCTGTTGTAGTACCACACACTTGGGACATATATATCACCTGCTGCTGTTCCTGACCTCTGGGAGGCCAGCATCAGATTGTGTTCAGAAATGTTGGCCTTCTCAAGCTCCCAATTTTAGTGTCCACACAGGGTTGCTGTGTGCTCTGGGGTGCCTGGGATGCACAAATGGCAGCAGCTTCTCCAGCGCTGCCTTCTCTTTATTTAATTTATAAACATGAATAAATGTGATTTTTGTTTAAGTTCATACTTGACTATGTGTATTTTTAAATAAACAAAATCAAGCTTTGGAGTAAGCAGATACATTTGACTGACAATAAAAGGCACAGATATCACCCCCCCAAAAGAATAACTAAATCTGATTAGCACAAAAACATGGTGGGAAATTTAAATAATATAGATTCCAAAATTAAATGGGAGATCACTATCAAAACATTGTGAAATTATAATTAACTTCATTTAGAAAAATCTAACCATTTAAATTATTCCTAAAAACTTGCACGATATAATACACATAAATCCTATAAAGAGCAGCATGAAAAGGTTAAAAATAAGGCATAACTCTGTGTGAATATCAGCAGCAAAAGAAGGTCACTCGTTTTGATTAATGTAACATTCTAACGAAGATTTCAATGCAGAACATTTAAACGATGAAATATTTTTGAGCGTGACGAATATGCTCTCTCCATTACGAAGGCTTGTTTTACCAGAAGATGCGCTCCCGTCTCATAGTTGCTTCTGAGCATGCGCGCTTTTGGAAGAGTCGTAAAAGCATACACACGAACCATTTTCTCGTCACAAAACAGGCCGACGAGAAACACGACGAGGAAATCTGGAATCCCGACGAGAAAATAGAGAGCAGGTTCTCTATTTTCTCGTCGAGATTCTCGGCAATTTTCTCGTCGTAAAACCATACACACAAACGTTTTTCTAGACAAAAAAACTCTCGCGGCACTTTTCTTGACTGTTTTGGACGAGAAAAACGGTCGTGTGTATGAGGCCTCACACTGTATTTGCCCAGCGCTCGTTCAAATGCAATTTTTTGGGAATAATTTATAAAAAAAAAAAAAAAAAAAAGAAACAGTAAAGTTAGCCCAATTTTTTTTTTTGTTTAATGTGAAAGATGATGTTACGCCACGAGAATCGCGAGAAAATCGTGATCTATCTTCTAAGAAAACAAATTGTGATTCTCATTTTAGCCAGAATCGTGCAGCTCTACAAGTAAACTGTAAGTGACGTTGTGATGTTGCTTCCGGGTTACTACATCGAAGACTCGATCAAAGCCAATTCCGGATTTGTTTGGGACTCCGGCCAGCAGTGGACGTGTCGGCTGGTTGCTCGTGTCTCCCGGTGGGCTGGAAGTCCCAGGTGGAGCGGCAGCAGGCGGCTGAAAGGGGGGAGGTCCCCTCCCGCTGCTTGTGATAACAGCCGAGTGGCTATTTAGCCGCATTGTTTGTTATCACAAGAAAACCGACCGCCAGCTCTAAATAACGGTACCAGGATGATGCCTCTGGCTGCAGGCATCACCCCAGTATAATCACTTCAACAAAACTCCTTTAACCCCCGTTCACAACAGTGCGATTTGTCATGTGATTTGACAGTTCCAACTCCAAGTCACACCCCATTGTTGGCAATGCAATTGTTCAAATTGCTGCGACTCATGTCACAGCGACTTTGAAAAAGGTTCCTGCACTACTTTTTGGCAATTTCATTGTGCACATATTCCACTGATCTGCAGCTTTGAAATCGTGCTAAAGTAGCACGATTTCAAAGCCACACCAGTTTGAACCAGGGCTTAGCGAAGAGCAGTGGCAAAAAGCTATAAAATGTAATCAACACTACACAAAATCAGCCACATACTGGGAAAAAGCACAAAAAATACACCTTAGGTGATATCTTCCTTGGCATGGGAGAAGTTATTAGACAACAATAGGAAGTTTACCGTCATAAGCAACTGATGGCTCATAACGATGGACTAATACACCCTTTTTTACAAACAGTGGGATACGTGGATCGCCTTTAAAAAAAAATAGATAACACTTGACATCTTCATCTATTTCACATAAAAACTGTTATCTTTAATATAAGAAAGAGCTCTCAATGTACCCTGGATTGTCTCAGACAAACACCTAGTTATTTTTTTTGTTTCATTTTTTTTTTAATATGATCGCCTTACAAAATGAACATGTTTTATAGATGTTAATATGGAAACCTGTGATTTCTATTTTTTTGTATGTATACCTAATATGATATAGTTACATTCAAAGTCAAACAGACTTTTGACATAGATCCACGTTTGTTTCAAGGCCAACATTGATGCCTATTTTCTACCACATAATCTTTAGAGCCCATTCACACAGGGGCGGCACGACTTGTCCCGCGACTGTGCCGGGCGATCTGAAGACGACTTCAAAGGTGACTTCAAAAATGACTTCTGTATTGAAGTCAATGGAAGTCGCCCTGAAGTCATCTTGAAGTAGTACAGGAACCTTTTTCTAAGTTGGAGCGACTTCAGTCGCTCCTATTAGAACGGTTCCATTGTACAGAATGGGACGCGACTTGTCAGGCGGCTGAGTCGCCTGACGAGTCACCCCTGTGTGAATGGGGTCTTATTGTATCTACATTTTGTTTGTAAATGACTATGTCTTTGTTTCTACCAATGTGGATTGTTATTTGGAAAATATCTAACAAAAAGTTAATATGGAAAAATGTCTCTTTACCAGGCAAAGAAAAAGGTGGTTTGCTCTAACCCCCCCTTCCTAGCAGCATATAGTTACTTTTCCTTCATTCTTCCACCAATCACAAAGAAAATTTATTTTTATTAATATTATTATAATACAAAAATAAATTTAGCAAAGGGGGAAAAATGTAAGTATGTGCTGATGGGGAGGTCTGCATTAAAGTGGCCTGTTGCATGGACAAAACACAGATTCCCTTTGCATGAATACATTTAAAAAAAAATCAACAGAACTCAAGCTCAGTGCCCTCACTGCTGTATTTGTGGCATTACTAGTAACAGTAGATGTAGATGTCAACGCTTTTGTAGATAACTCTTAAACAGCCATCAGGTGTCTTACTAATAAATAGTTTTTTTTAATAAATTTGTTGGAGGGACCTTTTTTCACCTTTGTGTTACTAAATGAATTTGTGTTATATACAGTATATGTGCTAGTGTGTGCACCTTTGAGAAAAATCTGGACCCCAGGAAGATATTCACCCGATTCATAAAGGGTACTGTATTCAAATATTGATGTGAATAGGTTGGACTTAATCCGTTTTAGAATGTGTTTTAATTTACCTTATATTACAGTTAGTACTATGGAGCCATTGAATTTTTTGATTTATTATCGATATTATGCATAGTCTTTATACAAGTATTAGTAGGGTGTCCCCTGCAAGACTTTTTTGCTAACTTCCGTTTTAACATATGCATTTCCTTTCAGAATAATGTGTGTATTCAGGTGGAATCTACAGGTTCGCCAGTAGAGGGCAACGGCGAGATATTTATGGATGGATATTTTCCGTTGTCCGTTTTCGGTATGATTTAAAAATCTTTTAATATATGATCCAGAGTTTCTAGGAGTAGTGGCCATAGTGCATCTTATATATGCTTGGCATTATATAAGATAGATAATTAGTAAGTAAGAAAACTCCAAAGGTGTCCAGCTTGCTCTCGTAGGGAGGCTTGACAGATAATGTAACCTCAGGCAGTCAAAGTGGGGCTTGGTTTTCCACTGAGCTCTCAGAAATTTAAACAAGGCTTGGTTGTTCTTTGTAAGTGTAGCGGGTATATACTTTTCTATCATGTTTAAAACTGGCAGAGACACCAGTGATGTATAGTTCCCTGCGGCCCAGCAGGTGGCGCTGTCCCTGTGGGCTGGGGTTGAACCATCACTGCAGTGCCGTACCCTTTTTGGCCTCTCGCAGCTCCTGTACGGCGGGGCGGGGAACCCGCTGTGCTTGCTGGGAGAGGGGATAAAGGGGGCGGACATCTTCGTCACGGGGTCTTCGAGTCCCAGGCACCTTTAGCCTGAGGGCTGCTGTCCGTGGTCGGTGTCCAGGCGACCTAGGCCTGGACACCAGGAGCTCGGGAGCCACACCAGACACCCTTAGTCTGGGGTGAGGTACTTTGTTCCAGGCCTGGGGCCCAGCTACTTCCACTGGGTTCCACCCGGAAGGGATCGTCCTAAGGTGCCCGACGGACTGGGTACCTGAATCTAAGATGTAATGGACTGCGCAGGTGACCTTCCCATAGATCTGGTGCAGCAGATTGCCAGTGGCGGGACAGGGCCTCCGGAGACCGTCTGGATGGATGCCTTCACCAAATAGGGGCCTTATTCACACGGAAGGTGGTTCATGTTCCATGACCGGTGGCAGCGGTTCAGCTGGTCAGCTCGGGTCAGTGGCAAAGGTCTCAACAGTTCACCCGGTAGGTGGCAGCTACCAATTCACGGTCGGTGGCAGAGACCGTGCGCCAAGCCTATTCGCACGCTTGAAGGAATAGGAAAGTTCATTGTGCCTGGGCCTACTCGTATCCACACCCCCTGTCTGTTCGTTGAGGGAGTCTAACTGATTGTGTTTCATCCTGACATTGGAAAATAAAGGAGTGTTGGACTTTTATTGGAGTGGGGCTCATTTACTGGCAGACACTGTTCCACAGAAGAAGCGGAGGCTCCAAACACTGAACACCGACTCGAAGGTAAAGAAACTTTGCTCACACCACACAAACATCTGCGGTGAAAGCTTGGCGTGGTGACCCCGCACTCTCTCCGCCAAGGTACCCCTAGACTGCAGCCAAAAATAACCGATAAACAAGAGAGAGAGAGTGGAGGGCGCTACATATACATAAAAGGCGTAGACGCAGTACGTCGTCCGTGCCCCTGGACGACGTCAACCTCAGACAAAACTAGTAGGGCGGACGACGTGCTGATGTCATTGCGACTTTCGTTCTTTTGTTTGTACCAGCCGGTATTTTTTATAGATTTTCCCTGTATGGGGGATGTCCTCCTTTTAAATTTTAAATAAAATCGTTGGATTTCACACGATGTGGAGCATCTTTTATTCTCTTTGAGTGGGATACCCCTGAATAACCGGAGGAGAGAGGATAGGAAGGAGTGTCTACAGGACCATCGTTTTTGCTGACCAGACTTCGGTCGAAAGGCCCTGGCAGGGTAATCAGCCACAGGCATCACTGACCTTTCTATAGGTTTAGTGCATCTGGTAAGCAGACACTCTTTATATCTTCGGTGGTGGTCACTATTGGTGTCAACAGCACAAGAAACCTGGAATGTTTGGAGTGTGCCTATGAACTTGGATTGAAAATATAGGAGTTTGACGCCTTTTATTTTCCCACTACCATGGCCCTATCACTAAGGACTGTGCAATATTGGATGATTATATTATTGGTTTTTAGAATGAACCCATTTCTTTAGGAAGGAGAATTTTAGAATACTATATCAATTAATACATATGTTGAGATACTTATGAATATTAAAGAGGAAGTAATACCTGATGGGTGTTACTTCCTCTTTGTTTCCCTGCAAAGGTAAAGCATAATAGGCTACTATGCATTGCATAGTAGCCCATTATGTGACACTTACCTGCAGGAGAAGCCCGCGATGTCCCTGTCTTCCTCGCTAGTAGTTTTATGCATTTTTTGTGATATCAAACATGTGAGTTGCTGCTTTTTTCTGACCTATATTTAATTTGATTGTTTATGAGCGCGTTTTTTTCCCCTTTTTACTAGTAACAGAATGCCCTGTTGATGTCCCCTGGATTTGAAGAACTACAGCTCCACTATGCCTCTTGCATTGGATAAATCTCCTGGACTGACATCACCATCCAGCGTCACATTCACCTGAAAAAAACGCGTTAAAATCAATTTATAGGTGGCCCTATCAATACGACTTTGCTCAACATCTTTCAGGAATCATAAACCAGGCAGAGACAAAAAATGCAATTAAAATCATACCTTTAAGCCCTGTACACACGATCGGTTTTACAGATGAAAACAGTCGGATGGACTTTTTTCATCGGACAAACCGATCGTGTATGGGCCCCATCGGTCTTTTTTCCATCCGTGTTAAAAAATAGAACATGTTTTAAATTTATCCGATGGAAAAAAAAAATGATAGCAAATTACTATCGTCTGTGGGGAACTCCATCGGATAAAATACCCACGCATGCTCAGAATCAAGTCGACGCATGCTCAGAAGCATAGAACTTAATTTTTCTTGGCTCGTCGGAGTGTTTTACGTCACAGCGTTTGGGACGATCGTTTTTTTGACTGATGGTGTGTAGGCAAGACTGATGGAAGTCAGCTTCATTGGATTTCCGATGGAAAAATCCATAGGAAATTTGATCGTGTGTACAGGGCTTTAATGTAATAGCATAAATAATACAGATCAGGAACTTTGTCAAAAACAGAAGCCAGGGTTTGGAAGCCAGAGCGGGTAACCAGATGAGCCGAGGTCAGGAAAACAGGAGTCAGCGTTGTCAAGAGACAAAAATCAGGAGCAGGAATCAGAAGAGAAGTCAGCCAGGCCAAGTCATACACAGGAACACAGCAGAAACACACTGGAGATGTTGACCACGCGAGGCCATGGAGGAAATGAGCAAAGCTGTTTAAATAGCCAAAAGGGGCTGACTGTAGGCTGGACTAGTGAGGCAGGTAATAACAATCAGTGGCTGCTAATTAATCGACAGCTGAGCAGCTTCTGAGCACTGAAAGAAAAGAGCAGCTAGTAAATAGCAGGAGCCCAGCCCTGACAACATCTTTACATTGCAAAAATCGAAGGAGCCAGGCAGAGAAGTGATGGCCAAACAATGGCTGTAGCTATTTAGCTGCAGTCACCATTCAGGTATTCTGACAGCCGGCTGGCAGGGAACACTTCCTCACTCGCTCCCCACACTGCATCGATGATCACTTATTCACTCCCCACCACTGCACTGAAGATCAGTTCCCCACTCACCACACTGCATCGATGACCACTTCTTCACTTCCCACCACTGCATCGTGATCAATTCCTCACTCCCCACCATTACACCAAAGAGCACTATTTCACTCCCCACTACTGCACCGAAGACCACTTCTTGACTCCCCACACTGCACCGAAGACCACTTCTTCACTCTGCACACCAGCATCGATGCCCACTTCTTCACTCCCCACCACTGCACCAAAGACCACTTCTCCACTCCCCGCACTGCCCCAATGAGCACTATTTCACCCTCCACCACTGCACCAATGACCACTTCTTCACTTCCCATCACTGCAGCGATGCCCACTTCTTCACTCCTCACCACTGCATCGATGCCCACTTCTTCACTCCCCACCACTGCACCAATGATGAGTTCTTTACTCCCCACCATTGCACCGAAGACTACTTCTTCACTCCCCACACTGCACTGATGACTACTTCTTCACTCCCCACACTGCACCGGTGAGCAATTTTTCACTCTCCACCACTGCACCAATGACCACTTGTTCCCTACCCACCACTGCACTGATGCCCACTTCTTCACTACCCACCACTGCACCGATGCCCACTTCTTCACTCCCACCACTGCAGCGGTTTTCAATTCCTCACTCCCCACCACTGCACCGATGACCACTTCTTCACTCCCACCACTGCAACGATGCCCACTTCTTCACTTCCCACAACTGAACTGATGACCACTTCTTCACCCCCCCTCCACCACTGCATCAGTGATCAATACCTCACTCCCCACCACTGCACCAATGAACATTTCTTCATAATCTGCCGCTACACTGACATGCACTTCTTCACAATATGTCACTTTACCATTGCTCATTTCTTTCCTCTCCACCACTGCACCGACTTGCGCTTCTATATCCATCCCATTCATTAAAACAGGCACGCTTTTGCTTTTATTCCATTTAATAAAAAATGCTGTGTAATGTGTTAGCTTCATTCCACAATTCTACCTTTCCAAGAACAGACACTCTCTTGTTAATTTCCTCTTATTCAGCACACATGACTCAGTAAATATAGCCACGTTAGTTATTAACTAGCCATTTCCTCCCAATGTATATCCTTTACAGCAATGTCAATGATTTTTGGCATGTGTTCAAGAAACAAGTCATTCTCAGACAGTCCTCATTCCTTATAGCCTCTAACACCACATTTTTAGCACATTCCTAGCTTTTGTCCTTTTTTTAGATATTTATATATGCTGCAAATATGTAACCAATTATGTCATCCTAATCTAGAATTTTTGTGGTGGAAAAAGGCAAAAATCTCTGTGAAACATTTTACAGTTTATGTTTCACCTCAGACATAGTATGATAATATGGTAAAAATGAGTGCAAGTATTGGCTAGAGCAGAGTTATAATTATGCTAGACTGTTGGAATTTATATTTTCTCCTCTAGAATCAAATCATGAAAGGTCTGTCTAATCATATAGAGCTAAAGGATAATTCCACCATAAAAAAAATTAAATATGAATTATCAACATCCTCCCTCCCTCTTCCTCCAATCTCCTTTGCATTTATCTGCTGTGCCAGAAATCTACCACCACCCATGTCTGCCGATGTACTGATCCGTGTAGCAACATATTGCCAGCAATGGCCACTGAACTGCCACTGGGGAGATGAGCCAGCTGCTCCATCTCCCGTACCATCATCGGGGGGAAGGACAGATGCATTCCTCCATCCAAGCTCGTCCTGTGCAGAAACAGGTTCATCAAGGTGAGTCAACACTTGCTGCATCCACCATAAGAGCTGCACTTCCATAGCTGTGGATAGAGGTGGACAAAGCACACTGTTACTCTGCCTCATTGCCAACACTTCAGCCAGGATTTCAGAGCTGTCGGCTGGTACTTCCCAATAGTCCCAGGCAAAGGGAGCCCAGTCCAGCTGCTGAGCAGAGTCTAGCAGTTGTGTGTAGGCGATCTCCCAACTCCCATTCCTGAATAGCAGTGCCCAGAGCACTTCTGAGATGTTCAGCATCTGGTCTCTGTACTCCATGATTTCCTCCAAACGGCACTCCAGATCGCACACAAAGTCTTGTACAACAGCACCAGGCCGCCATAGCCAAAGCCTTCAGTCGGGGCTGTTGTCCGCTGCCCATGAGCATACTTGAGCTACATACCAGCGGAGGGCTCTGTAGCTCTCTCCCAGCTGTATCTGTGCCCAGACCAGCCTGCTTAACTCAGCTGTCCCCTCTATGTGCGGTTGTTCCCCCAATAACAACACCCACACTTTGTACTGCGACCAGTACCTTTCCTGGATGGAGGGGAGATTTATTTCCCTAGTGGCGCAGCTCACGGTCGCGCTTCCTTCTAGAGCTGCCGGCAGATGGAATCATACTATCCCAGCAGGACCTGCACTGACACTGGTCCCCTGTGCTGCATCCGCATCTCACGCAGCCTCCTTCTGAATTCCTATTCCATGGTGGCTGGTATCTGTACTTCTCCTCTACTGCTATCTGGACCTCGGATCCCGGTGGTGGTTTGGATGTATCCCAATGCTTGGCACCAAATGCGATGGACCGCCTGGCACCCAGCCTGGGTGTCTCCACCAAGATAAAGCTTCCTCCACTCTGGAACCAGGAACCAGGTATTATAGCGGAGAATTGCACCCAAGAACTAGACGGCACTAGCTTAGGTGCAAACTGAAACTGACTTTATTGTAAACTCACATACTATATATCATACATTGTCCTTATTTAGAGAATTAATACATGCCTCGCTCTCAGCATTAATCATGTTATTGTCCATCATTATAGAATGATCTGCTGTAATGATGTCAAAGCTGATCTCAGCTCTTTTCCATGCTCTGGTGAGGAGAAGCAGACAAAATCCCGGGTCTCCTTCATGGCCAAAATGAGTGGGTAGAAGGCTAGCCACAAGTCCCCTCCAAAAGCCCCTGTCCCGGTTGGGGTTGTCAAATTGGATATACAGCATCTCACAAAAGTGAATACACCCCTCACATTTTTGTAAATATTTTATTATATCTTTTCATGTGACAAAACTGAAGAAATTACACTTTGCTACAATGTAAAGTAGTGAGTGTACAGCTTGTAGAACAGTGTAAATTTGCTGTCCCCTTAAAACTACTCTACACACAGCCATTAATGTCTAAACCGCTGGCAACAAAAGTGAGTACACCCCTAAGTGAAAATGTCCAAATTGTCAACATTTTGTGTAACCACCATTATTTTCCAGCACTGCCTTAACCCTCTTGGGCATGGAGTTCACCAGAGCTTCACAGGTTACCACTAGAGTCCTCTTCCACTCCTCCATGACAACATTTATTCAACATCTATTTCATTCTATTCAATAATATGTTGTATGCTCCAGCACTCCTACATCATACCCCTGGGCTTTCTTGACTGCTGAGCAGCCATGCGTTTTTTAATGCTTTTTTTGACACGTTCAAGTGCATTTTTAATGCGTTTCCGGATACACTCTAGGTGCTTTTTTTCTTATTTGTTCCTGTTTTTTTCACTATACTAGGGTCCAGTGCATTTTTTATGCGTTCCAGTGCATTCCAGTGAATTTTAGTGTGTTCTTGATGCATTTTACTGCATTCCAGTACAGTCCAATGCAGGAAAAATGCAGCATGTTCTATTTTTGTTTGTGGAACTGGAAAGCCCTGGAACTGACTGTACGGGTGTGAACTATGCCATTAGAAACCATATGACCTACTTTCCATGCATTTTTGATGCAGAAATAAAACGCACTGGACTGCATGTGGTGTGAACTGGCCCTTTCTGTCTTACTTCCAGTGGTGCTTGGGATGGAGATCCAAGAGAGGCCATCCTCGTCATTCCAGTCTATTATCAGGTATGTAACAAATCCATTCACTTTCAATGATAATGGTAAACAGAACAAATAACAAAGGTGACTTTCCCTAATGAGGGCACAGACAGCAATAAAACCTGACAGGTGTTCTAATCCCTCTCCACTCTATTCAAAACTAAAGAAAAAAGTTTTTTCTTTAGTTATACTTTAAGGTAAAGAGTACAATGGCAATCAAGAAGGTACCTTGTCAGTGGTCCCAGACAGACATGATGCATTGCTGGGGGCTGGTGGTGTCTGGAATCAATGGCTCTTTATTAGCCCTGCGGCTCAGGCCTCGTGCCTTGGTCCTCCTCACTGTCAAACACACTTCCCAGTGCTCGTGCACACAAGCTGTACCTCAGTTCTGTATCTCTCCTGCACCTTCCCTGCTGCTCCGTCTCGCATAGACTGTCTCTCTATCTCTCTTAGGCTCAGGCCTTGCTCTGTCCTGAGCCTAAGAGAGATAGAGAGACAGTCTATGCGAGACGGAGCAGCAGGGAAGGTGCAGGAGAGATACAGAACTGAGGTACAGCTTGTATGCACGAGCACTGGGAAGTGTGTTTGACAGTGAGAGCGCCTTTATTTTTTTACATGTTCTAAAATTATTTTTTAACTTTGTTTATTATTTTGTAAAATTTTTGTTATTTTAAAAAAAAATTCCCACAATGCTTTTTTTGGGGGGGAAGGAGCTTTGTTGAAATATCAGGGGCCTAAACAGATCCCTGAAGTCTCAGTTTTGAGACAGAAAAAAGGACTGAGGAAACATTGCCCAATACCTTCCTCTGCAGCCTCAGCTGCACTGCAGATGAATGAACAGGAGACAGAGGCTCCTGATTATTTATACACTGAAGCATAGTTTCTTAGTGCATGAGTATCTAATGGTCAAGCTTCAGTGCAGTCACATGGGGGTGTGCCTAGCAGTGTGCAAGCAAGTACCAGTCAGGTTGGATATGATATTTGCTGGCAATCTTTTCAGGGGGTGACAGCAGCATTCGCAACAATCGCCAAGACTGCTAAGGGTTAGGTAATGCACCAGACAGTACCTTGCAAACAACTTGGGGATGGGGGGGGGGGGGGGGTAGGTGTTTTTCTTTCCAATGACGGGCTTGCTTTAATACCAGTTGTTGGCATGTTGAAAGGATAACTAGTTTTAAATTACTCCCACTCCTGTTAATAATTACAAACATGCAGCGAAAAGGAGTATTCAACTAACAAAATAACATTCCTATATATTTTAATTAGACAGGAATGAAACTCCCATGGCTCATTTTTCCGGACAGTTGATAATAATGGGATTGAAATAATATTCTTTGCCTAAAAATTCCCATTATTTTATTTTTGTTTTTCTTTATAAAATGATAAATGTTTAGTCCAACCAAAACTGATACTGGTTTTGGTTGGACTGAAATATCCACTCTCTTTTCATATCGCATGAGGACTTTTCTGCACCATCTGACCCAAACATTTCAATGGATCTTTTGCAAATTATTCTCAGTTTAATGTTTGCTATAGAGAAATCAGAACGATCGCTATGCTTCACTGAGCACCATTTTATTAGGACAGTCTGACTGTGATACAAGGTGTTACCCTACATGTAGGCAGACCACCAGGAAGCTGTAAGTAAAACTGTCTGACACTCCAGGGGAAGCCTCTCATTGCACCATGGAACATGAGGGGTTTGTGTCAGCAATCCTCCTACCTGCTGGGAAACGTCTACCATCTTGTATTCATAGGGACACCACATTCCTCTTGCTTTTTGGCAAGGACCAGCCCTTCATAGATTAGGCACATTCACTTTCCAAGTTCTAGCACAAAGAGTCACGCTATATAAAATGAAATAAGCAAAGTGATGTACAATATATATATACAGAAAAATTATATCATCCAATAAATAAATATTTGAAATGCAAATGAGACCGCGTGCAAAGAAAAGTTCTCTTCACAAGTGTTTATATGATAACATATACAGTACGTAGTGAACATCCATCACCAATATGGGAAAATATCCAATCGTGAAACCACCACCTCTTATGGAAAAAATACAAGCTTACCAGCTATACTGTATACGATCCTCTAATTAAAGAAAGGTTGTCAAAACTTAACACCGAGCAACCCAGCTTCAAGTCATCAAAAGTGGCTCCAGAAGTTCTCCCCAAAAGGCAGGAAGTTAAATGGTAGTTCTCCACCCAGCATCATCCTGTAGATATTAACATAGGGACATGGAACGCTCTAATAGTGTAAAACCTTTCTATTATATTATTTATTACGAGTTAAAATTACACTTACATCCAGGAAGTAATCATAGCGTCGTACAATAAAATCTAAGCCCGCCGAATACAAACACAACACCTGCACTTCTGGGAATGCAATGACTTCAGCACACAGCTCCATCCTACGTGTTTCGTCACACATGACGCCGTTCGGGGCACTTCATTCACTTTCCAGCTCTGCAAATAATCAAATGTCCAGTCAGAACTTGCTTTTCTAAATACTTTTCTTAACAGGTATTTCTTTACAAGAATTCAGCTAGTGCTAAACAGTTCTTCCAGACGAACACACACTTTCCTGCATAGAGGGCTTGTTTGCCAGCACTCTGTGTCCCTACATAATCACTCTTCTGCTCTAATACCAAGAGGAATAGTTTACAGACCTAAATAGGGGCCCACTAAAAGGAACAACACCTGGCAATCTTACCACCACAGAACAGAGTCCTCCGTGGCTTCTCTTCCCATGTGCCAATCTCTCTACCTTAAGCTTTCCACCTTTATAACCTAGCCAAGGAGAAGACTTCCAGCCTACCCACTGGCTGTAGAACAGGGGGGATACCACCCAAAAAGGGGCATTAACCCCTGTTTACCTTTCCTACTTTTTTCATGTGCCCCGTCTACTCCCAAAGTGCCTTCCGTAGTATGGAACACAATATTGCCTACCTCGCAACTTTCTGAGGTGGGAATGAGGGACACAAATTAGCAAATATATGTAGGCATAGGACACATCACCGGCAACGCCCCCTTAACCCCTTGCCGATTGTGCTATAGCCGAATAACAGCTACAGCGTGGCTAGCCAGTTCTGGGAGGGCGTGATTGCGCCTGCCGCGTGCCCGCTGCTCCGGACACGGCTGATCATAAATCAGGGTAAAGAGCCAATCAGCGGCTCTTTACCACGTGATCAGCTGTGTCCAATCACAGCTGATCACAATGTAAATACAAATCGGTTATCGACATTTCATTCCACTGTAAGCGAGAGGAGAGTGTGAATGGGACATCTACACTGATAATCAGGGCAATGATTATCACTGTTCTGATTATCAGTGCAGTCCCAACAGTGCCCACCAGTGCTGTCCATCAGTGCCCACCAGTGCTGCCAATCAGTGCTCATCAGTGTTGCCAATCAGTGCTGCCAATCAGTGCGCATTAGTGCCTCCTAATCAGTGTCACCTACAAGTGCCCATCAGTGCCACCTACCAGTGCCACCTATCAGTGCCCATCAGTGCCGCCTATGAGTGCCTCCTCATCAGTGCCCACCAGTACTGCCTCATCAGTGCTCATCAGTGCAGCCTATCAGTTATCATCAGTGCCGCCTCATCAGTGCTGCCCATCAGTGCAACCTATCAGTGCCCATCAGTGCAGCCTCATCAGCGCACATCAGTGAAGGAGAAAAATTACCTGTTTGCAAAAACAAAAGTGCCTAGTAAGCAAGTGGTAAAGAAGAATTGTACAAAAATTATTAGTTAAACCCACAAGTGTTTTTTTTTTTTTTTACCAGTACTTTTCTTTTATACTGGCTTCTGGAATTTACAAATGCAGCAATTTAATATTTGGATGAAAGTTTTAGCACTAGTAAAATACACTAGTGTGTATTTTACTGTATACAGTGCCTTGAAAAAGTATTCATACCCCTTGAAATTTTGTCATGTTACAACCAAAAACTTAATTGTATTTTATTGGGATTTTATGTGATAGACCAAAACAAAGTGGCACATAATTGTAACGTGTGCAGCACACGGACCTTTTCCCTGCCTTTGGCTCACTTGCAGGTCAAGGCATACCGCACTATATGACCGTACCCTCCTGTTTGAGGAGGTTGAGCGGTGTTAACAATTTTGGGTCCTGCAGCAAGGTATCGCAGCAGACTGGTTCTCATCTCCTAGAGTATAGGGACAAGTCTCTATTTTTCCCCCAGGAAGGCCAATGTCCACACCACTTTAACTCCAACGCTGAGTTTATTTTTATAAGCAAGTTCAAGTTCAGCAGACAGGAAAGGGGGATGAGAGAAAGGACAGTAAGGTTTTGGAGATAGGTCCAGGCACAATCTGGTACGATAGTCGCTACTCGATCCCGAGTAAGAGCGGATCCCAGCAGCCGGAGTGATGCTCGAACGTTCACTTTAGGTTTCCTAGAGATACGATCGGGAGATCCTCTGCCACAGAATCTTTAAGTCCCAAACTCCTCAGCTATTGCAACACAAGGACAGGTGCCAGTGATAGCACGTTGCAAGGCCTGTGATGGATCTTTTAATCCCTCCAGAAGGTAACCAGGCCTCTCTTTCAACGTGAACTCTCACCGGTCCATCAGAAAGGTCTTCCCCCGGTCTCCTCTTCTTAGAGCGGGTCCACCCTTTCCCGGGCTCCCTGGGATTCTTCTTTTGGTTATAGGCCCCAGCTAAAGGTGCTGGGCCCATTAGTGGAGTTGCAGCCCCAGGCTAAAGGTGCCTGAGACTGATACACGCGCACACCCCTGGCCTGGAGTGGGCGCGAACCGCTCACACTCCAGACTCCCGACTTCCACCCCAAAAGAATGGCGTCCGCCCCTTATGTATCCTCTTCCAGCATGCACAGCAGGCCAACCACGCCCACCATACCGCTGCCGAGAGAGAGGACACCCTAAGGCATAGCAATGTCACCCACGGTTCAACCCTGACCTGATATGGCAGTGCCACCTACAGGCCACAGGGAACTGTGCGTCAGGCTACATCACACAGGCAGAAGCGAGTACTAACAAATCAAAGTGGTCTGAGCACCCCTGAAAATTAAAGGGGTGCTACACGTGGAAGGAAAATTATAATTTTTTCAAATTATTCATGAAGCCCAGAGATTTCAATAAACGCACCACCTCCTATAGAGTATAACAGAAAAGTGTATAAGCTCCAAGGGGGCAGTAAGCGGAGTTTTAAGGTGCAGAAAATCAAATAATCAATTATACAAAAACTACAAAATGTATTGATACATAAACAGTATAAAACTACTTATACAATTAGGGCTATAGATAGCCCAATGGTCATATTACAAAAGAATGGTTGCCGATACATGTTTCACCACAAACGTGGCTTCTTCTGGAGCTTTTGTAGGACCTTTATTTTAAAACATTACCACCCGTTGAATGGTCATGATTCTGGATACTCCCCAAGACCCATCAAGAAGTCCAATGGGGGACGTCTGTTCTGAAAGGAAAACAGTTGCCCTATAGTTACACCTTTTTATTTCAAGAAGTTTTGGCAAATCGATCGATCAATATTACATTTTTCCCCATAAACCGACTTCATCCATTACCAGCATACTTCAAGGTGCTTGTACCCTCTGAGCATTTCCTTTATTTCACTTTGCCAGCGTTGCTTGGCTCAGTGTCTGAGAATGACACCATATACCCAGGGAGGCTCAAAGAAATCTGATCTGTCCCAAGGGATTAAACCTTTTTGGGAAGTGAGTATTGAGCCTCACCAATGGCAGGCTAAGTGGCCACTTAGCCTGCTGTTGGTGAGGCTCAATACTCATGATAACGACCCCAAACACATTTCCAAGATGACCATTGCCTTGCTAAAGAAGCTGAGGATAAAGGTGATGGACTGGCCAAGCATGTCTGCAGACCTAAACCCTATTGAGCATCTGTGGGGCATTCTCAAATGGAAGGTGGAGGAGCGCAAGGTCTCTAACATCCACCAGCTCTGTGATGTCATCATGGAGGAGTGGAAAAGGACTCCAGTGGCAACCTGTGAAGCTCTGGTGAACTCCATGCCCAAGAGGGTTAAGGCAATGCTGTAAAATAATGGTGGCCACACAAAATATTTACACTTTGGGCCCAATTTGGACATTTTCACCTAGGGATGTACTCATTTTTGTTGCCAGCAGTTTAGACATCAATGGCTGTGTGTTGAGTTGTTTTGAGAGGACAGCAAATTTACACTGTTATACAAGCTGTACACTCACTACTTTACATTGTAGCAAATTGTCATTTCTTCAGTGTTGTCACATGAAAAGATATAATAAAATATTTACGAAAATGTGAGGGGTGTACTCACTTTTGTGAGATACTGTATGTGAAAAGTGTGGCGTGCATTTGTATTCAGCCCCCCTGAGTTAATACTTTGTAGAACCACCTTTCGCTGCAATTACAGCTGCAAGTCTTTTTGGGTATGTCTCTGCCTGCTTTGTACATCTAGAGAGTGACATTTTTGGTCTTATACCAGCACCATCTTGAATTTAAACGCATTTTAGGGTGTGCCCCCCAAATATGTTTTTGTATATTGTAGTAGACCCTGACCAGGTTTTTTTGGGCTGGAGCACCCCTCCCCCTCCTCATTACCTCTTATTAGAGGCCACCAGTGCATAGGAGGAATTCCTTCAGTTCTCCCACATAGAGGAGTTTGGCTCCCATGATTGAGAAGCAGGATCTTTCATTCTATTACAAGGGTAGGACCCACGAAATTCTGGGTACTTTGTCGCAGTTTGTGGACTTAGCACTATATGACCATATAGTGTGACCAAACCCCTGTATATATTTTTTTGTATATGTTCTGGAGGTTTTAACTAGCCTTGCAGAAAAATGTCATTCTTGAATGTGTGCGCTGTAATCTGTTCTGTACTGTTTGTTGGTCTTATAGCAGCACCATCTTGAATTTAATTGCATTTTAGGGTGTGCCCCCCAAATATGTTTTTGGATTTTTGGATTTAGGTCTGGACTTTGACTGGGCCATTCTAACACATGAATATTTGATCTAAACCATTCCATTGTAGCTCTGGCTGTATTTTTAGGGTCATTATCCTGCTGGAAGGTAAACCTCTGCCCCAGTCTCAAGTCTTTTGCAGACTCTCATGCCTCGTACACATGGCCGGTTTCCCTGATGAGAGCTTTTGCCCGGGAATCCCGACCGTGTGTATGCTCCATCTGAGTTTTTCCGACAGGAAAACTGCCAAAACGGCCGGCAATAAAAAGAGAACTGGCTCTCTTTGTTCCCGTCGGGATTCCCGACTGACTTTTTCCCGTCGGAAAACCCGGCCGTGTGTACGAGGCATAACAGGTTTTCCTGTAAGATTGCCCTGTATTTGGTTCCATCCATCTTCCCAGCTTCCCTGTCCCTGCTGAAGAAAAGCATCCCCACAATATGATGCTGCCACCACCATGTTTCACAGTGGGGATTGTGTGTTGAGGGTGATGTGCAGTGTTCGTTTTCTGCCATACATAGCATTTTGCACCTTCTTCCACATGTTTGCTGTGTCCCCCACATGGCTTCTCGCAAACTGCAAACAGGACTTCTTATGGCTTTCTTTCAACAATGGCTTTCTTCTTGCCACTCTTCCATAAAGGCCAGATTTGTGGAGTGCACGACTTATAGTTGTCCTGTGGACAGATTTTCCCACCTGAGCTGTGGATCTCTGCAGTTTCTCCAGAGTTACCATGGGCATCTTGGATGCTTCTCTGATTAATGCTCTCCTTGACCGGCCTGTCAGTTTAGGTGACCGGCCATGTCTTGTTCAAAGCTTGGCATATTTTTTTAAACCTTACCCTGCTTTAAACTTCTTCACAACTTTATGCCTGACCTGTCTGGTGTGTTCCTTGGCCTTCATGATGCTGTTTGTTCACTAAAGTTCTCTAACAAACCTCTGAGGGCTTCACAGAACAGCTGTATTTATACTGAGATTAAATTACACACAGGTGGACTCTACTAATTAGGTGACTTCTGAAGGCAATTGGTTCCACTAGATTGTAGTTAGGGATATCACAGTAAAGGGGGCTGAATACAAATGCAGGCCACACTTTTCACATATTTATTTGTGAAAAATGTTGAGAACCATTTATCATTTTGCTTCCACTTCACAGTCATGTCCCATTTTGTGTTGGTCTATCACATAAAATCCCAATAAAATACATTTATGTTTTTGGTTGTAACATGACAAAATGTGGAAAATGTTAAGGGGTATGAATACTTTTTTAAGGCACTGTATGGCCAATCATAGTGATCACATGATATTTTTAACCACTTCCGGACCGCCCGCCATCGTTATTTGTTGGTACTTTGACGTTAAATAACAGGGTTATGGCAGCAGATAACCCCGGTATTTTCTAAAACTGTGGACGGTGCCCTTTGAAATAAAAGTGGTCTCCGTGGCGGATTTTCTGCAAGATCACTTTTATCGGCGGCGGGAGAGGTGCCCCCCCATGCTGCGTTCCGGACGTCTCCGCCGCTTAACAAAGCCGTCAGTAGCGGCGGAGATGATCTGATCCTTTCCTCTCAGAGGCTGATAGTCAAGTGAGAGAATAATGGCCCCCACTCGACTCAATGACGTTGGATTGCGGAAGTGATGTCAAAGGTCACTTCCGCCCAACGGCTTTAAAGGGACATTTTTTTTTAATAAAAAAAAATACTTTTATTTTTATTTATTTTATTGCATTTAAGTGTAAATGTAAGATCTGAGGTCTTTTTGACCCCAGATCTCATATTAAAGAGCTCCTGTCATGCTTCTTTTCTATTACAAGGGATGTTTACTTTTAGAAATAAAAGTGATCCAACATTTTTTTTTTAAAGAGACAGTGTAAAAATAAAAGATAATAAGTAAAATAAATAAGAAAAAAAAATTGAATGCAGACCTCCTCTGTAACTAAAAACTGGTAACCTCTAGACATTTTTAAACGTCGCCTATGGAGATTTTTAAGTGTCAAAGTTTGCCGCCATTCCACGAGCGGGTGCAATTTTGAAGCATGACATGTTGGGTATCAATTTACCTGGTGTAACAATATCTTTCACAATATAAAAACAGCTTTACTGTTTTCTTATTTTTTAATTAAAAAAAGTAATTTTTTTCCCCAAAAATTGCGTTTGTAAGACCGCTGATCAAATACGGTGTGACATAAAGTAAAGTACCGCCATTTTATTCTCTAGGGTGTCTGAAAAAAATATAAATAATGTTTTGGGGTTCTAAGTAATTTTCTAGCAAAAAAAATGATTTTAACTTGTAAACAACAAGTTTGAAAAATAGGCCTGGTCCTTTAGTGGTTAAGCAAACTGTCATGAATGGCTTTCCTATCATGAACAACATGCTTACTATTGTAATGCTGTGATTGGCCCACAGCTATCACATAGTATTTGGGCCAATCAAAGCTCCCTGTACCATATGATTAACTGTGGCTAATCACAGCATCACAACAATAGGCAGGCTGTCATAAATGGAAAGCCATTCATGACAGTTAAAACTATTGCTTATAACAATGATCATCACTGTTATAAGTGTAGCGCTACCCCCCTCGGGATCCGCTAAAATATTTGGGTTCCCTATTCGTCACGGAGCCCTGGGCATCACAAAAGTACCTTGGCCAGGTAGTTTCTTGGTAGTCACAGAGTGAGAAATACACACAGACTAACTCACTCATGGACCCTCAAACGGAAAATACAAAAGGGGGTGGGAGCCTTGCCAGAGAAGAATCTAAATTTTCAATACCTGTGACTGGCAATTAAGGTAGAGTTCTTCAGCAAAGATAAAGGTAAACTTTCCAAGTTCGACTAAGTTGGTGGCTTGCAGTCCCCCGGGGGGCAGCAGCTGAAGTAGACACATCTGGATCTGGTGGGACCCTCCCTGAACTTTCTGGATTCTGCTTTGGTGGGCCAGAACGAGCTGCGCTTCAACTGATTCAGCTATGTGGATGCTCTCCCTTTGAAGTGTTGGGGGGCACCTTTTTTCCATTCAGTTAGTACATAGGTGTGAGTTTGATTCAGACTGCCCCACAGATCTAAGATACACACTCAATGATCTGGAAATTAGGTGGTCAATACCTGCTCGACCTGTCCCTCAGTCCAAGTTTCTCATGAAATGTTCAAGACCACGCACAGATCTGGGCACCCGTTCTCTTCTCGGCACCGTTCAGTGACAGCAGTGGGTTCTTCTCTTTTTGTGACTCACATGCTTGCTGAACAGAGAAATCGTGAACGAGTCCCCACATGTAGCGCTACCCCCACAGGAGCAACTAGAATATTTGAGTTCCCTGTTCATCAATGAGCCCTAGGCAGAGCCCAGGTAGTTTCCTGACAGCTAAAAGCTATCAACAAGTGAGGTAGTACAATAACGCAACACACTGCAGTTTCACTTTAAGAAATGCTCACACATCCTGCAGGACTAAAGATGTAAATTATAGCTTTAGGACTTTCCTCAAGTGAGAAAAAGGGATTAATAAAAACACAGGGCTAACTCACTTACCCTCAATCAGAAGAGACAAAGTTGAAGCTTCAGGAAGATTGTCAAAGCTACCACCCACAACTAAGCTATGTATTGGGTACATCTTCCGGCTTAGCTGGGGCACTTAAGTTGGTGCACTGTGAAGGGTGCAGTCCCTTTAAGATGCTATGGAAACAGATTAATCCCTCTTAGTGGTAAAGTAATTTGCAGAGACCTCCTTAATATGCAAAATTGGTGGGAAAGGTCAGTTTAGGAATTGTAATATGTAGGCAAGAGTCACTTTGGTGGTTAAATTGCTGGTATCGGTCACTTTAAGAAACGAGTGGGGGGAGATTGTAAGATGTATGTCCCTTTAAGCTAATTCCTTCCTTAGGTGGCTTAAACTTGGGCTAAAGTGAACACAATGTTCTGCCTAGCAAGGGATAGCAGGTTAACTCAGTCAGATAACCTGCAGGCAGTATTAGTAAAAGCGGTTAAGAATGGAAGACTGCAGAAATGGATGAGCTCTGGCACATGTGCTGATTGCATAGGCATGGCAGACTGTAGCAATAGATGGGCAATGGAATCTGTGTAAATTGTAGAGGCCTGTACTGTACAGTGAACTTGGAGTAACTTGGAGTAACTTGAACAGTAGGGATGAGCCGAACACTGCCCGGTTTGGTTTGAACCAAAACTTGTGAACATGCAAAAAATTTGTGCGAGCACGCGAACACCGTTAACGTCTATGGGACACGAACATGAAAAATCAAAAGTGCTAATTTTATTTTATTTATTTTTTTAAATACTTTTTATAGATTTTTTTTGTGAAAAAAAAAAAAAAAGTGTTACATAATAAAGCCACTGGGCATACCCCGGCTTGGGTAACATACATTGTAACTGTTCTATAAGTTCTAATACTTCTATTGAAACAACTACAAACTTAAACTTCCCGTGCCATCAAATTGAAGGGATACTGGGGAGGATAACGGATCTTATACTTCAGTTGACCACTTCAGGGAGGGAAGTTTAGGTTAAGGATAATGCATCTAGGTGTACCTTCACATAACATCAATTTTAGGTCTTCACCGCTACAAGGCAAGTAAAAAAACAAAGGGATCTCGATCCTATTGTGTTGCGTTCGTGATGTCTGATTCTAACCACACGTGCCAGATTTTGTCAAACTTAGCTGGGCAGCATCTGGCGAGATAAGCTGCTTTGTATAATGGCACCGCTGAGTTGATCAACGATTTCCATGAATTCAAAGTGGGTACCTCTGGTTGTTTCCATTTTATGAGTAAAGCCTTACTGACATAAAATAATAGGAGTCCTATTAGAGTTCTGGTTGCTCGGCGGCGAGCCAGGGAGCCCACCAGGCCCAGCAACCAGATCGACACATTCAGAGGAACATGGATCATGAGTAGAGTTTCAATAAATTTTGTGACCTCCGTCCAAAAGGACTGGATCCTGGGACAGGACCATAACATATGGTTAAAATCAGCGTCTGCTATACCACACTTCCAACAGTTGGAGGAGGAATTTGGGTACATTTTGGATAATCTTTGGGGTGACAAATAAACCGTGTGGATCAGTTTAAATTGTATCAACCGATCTACTACAGAGATAAGTTGTAGAAAAGGATACTCCCAGGCAAAAGTGCTAATTTTAAAGGTTTATATGCATGTTATTGCCATAAAAAGTGTTTGGGGACCCGGGTCCTTAAAAACCGCAGTTTTCTCAGGAGCAGTGATTTTAATGTAGCGGGTATTTAAATTTAGGGGGAGCATCTGGGTGGTAGTATGACCCAGATGCACTGATTGTTAGGGAATTTGGGACCCTTTTTATTCGTGGAGGACTCCAGTGGTGTTCAGTTCCCTGCGGCCCCTGGGTGGCGCTGTCGCCTGGGGCCTGGGGTTGAACCATCACTGCAGTGCTGTTCCCTTTTTGTCCTGTTTCGGCAGCCGTACGGCGGGGCGGGGAACCTGCTGTGCCTGTCGGGAGAGGAGATAAAGGGGAGAGACGCCCTCAACACGAGGTTCAGAGTCGGAGGTGACAGCCGCGCCCAGGCATCTTCAGCCTGGGTGCCGGTGTTCCGGAGTTCCGGGCCCAGGTGCCCTTGACCTGGCCGGAGCGGGAGATGGAGTCCATCCCAGGCACCTTCAGCCTGGGGTGAGGTACTACGGAGGAGGCCCGGGGCCCAGTACCTTCGACTGGGTTCCGCAGGGGTAGAAGAGTCCGAGGGGCCCTAAGGTGTTGGGCGCCCGAATCTGAGACGAGGAGGCCAGGGAGCGTAACCCCTCCGAACAGTCCGGTGCAGGTGCTGGTGACGGCGGGGCCTCTGGTAACTCTCTTGGAAGGATGTCTTCCCTCTGACAGGGGCTGCACTTAGCGAAGGTAATTCTGTTCCTGTTCTACACGGTCGGTGGCAGCGGCTGTGTGTAATAACCATTGGTGACACTACAATGGTTAGTTCTATTTGAGGATTGTGCCTTGACCTACTCCCCACTTATACTGAACTGTTCTTTGGGTCACAAACTGTCTGCTGTTAAAGGACGATTTATTGCTGTCAGAGAATAAATAAGAGTTGGACCTTTTCAGTGGTGTCGAACTCAAGTTACTGGGAACAAAGGGGGGTCATCTGCAGAACGGACTTGGCTCTGGGTTATGCACACAGCCCGAAGGTAAACAGGTGTTGGCTTTCACCTCTACACATTAGAGGACATAGGCCGTAGTGTACCGCATCCCTCCTCCCTGATCCCCCTAGACCAGACAACAAGCCGAGAAGAAGAAGGGCTGAGAGGGGTGAGGCCGCTACACGTGGGGTCGTCGTCCGGGATGTGTGTTATACAGATGGAGCTGAGAATGTCTACATTTGAACTTTGTTGCCCGGAGGAGATCCGAGTAGGTCGGCCATGTTGGCCAGCGCGCCACGAGGCACACCATAGCTGCGCAGTTCGTGGGCGGGGAGAAGAGAAAGCCTGCGAACAAGTGCAGAGTATGGGAGGCGTCTGGCCATGTGGAAGAACACACGTGGAGATTCCGGCGCAAATTGGTCAGTGCACAATGGAGCAGCAGACAGTCGGGATGACCTCAAGTGCCCCGTGGATTCCGGTTCCTTCCACCACGAGAATGACTTCCTTTGCTGCTCGGATCACAGACACGGGAATAAGACTAAGGCCCCGAGGACGTTTGGCTCTGTATACATGCAGAGACATAGAGGCCCTCGGTGTGATCTGTCCTGGCTGTTCGGGACTGGTGGTCCACTTGAAGCCGTTTGGGCGATGTGAGGCCTGCAAGGAGTTCCTCTTTGAGGTGGAGCCATCCACAGAAAGGCCTCGCGCCTTCCACCTCAACTGCCTCACAGGCACCGCCACTCCGGAGGGAGAGATCAGAGCCTATGCGGACATTCCTGCGCGCACTGACCAGGGCGAGGAGAAGGCCCCAGCGGAGACTGAGAAAGAGAAATCCGAGGATGCTGCCTCTGTCACCACAAGCTCCCTGCTCCCACCGCCGAAGAGGAAAGTCGGCCTGGTAAAGGCATCCTGTGGCCGTGGAAGAGCTTTGCCCCGTCGCTTGCCTGGCCTGGATGGATCCGGAGGGAAGAGCCCTGGACATCTCTGTTCTACTAAAGGCCCAGGTGAGCCAGGGGTTGGGACTGTGTGTGTGGTTGGAGGTGTCGGGAGTCCACAGTCGGTGGAGCCCGTTCAGGGGGGTGATTCTGTGTCCACTGGGAATTACCTGCCCGCGGAGTTCTATGACACCTCCAACCTAGAATCATTATCTGATGCCGGTGATGACGGGGAAATAGATGAGATTTTCCACAAGAAAGGTTGGGACACTCATCCCGTGCAACAAGGGACCCACCCATGTCTATTGGGGATAGTGCATCCCGGGTGGAGGCCCCGGAGCCTGAGGAGGAATCTGGTCCCCTGTCTGCCCTTTCACCCCCGGAATCCCCTACTGTTTCATCTGCTCCTGTTGCGGGAGTGCAACGTGCATCACTACGGGCTCCTTAGCCCAAATCTACAGAGGTAGGTAAAGTACCTCGTCACCCTGAATCCATTGTTCTGCCTGGAGAAGGAGATCGTGCCACAATGCCACCTTTGGCCAGGCTGCAGCGACTTTTTTGCCAGAAGGTTGCCCGTGAATATGGGTGGGAATACCCGTATTTACCCCGAGACTTGCACTATGAGGTTCAGGTCTTGCGGCAGCGGTGGTACGATGAATTCATCTGGACACAACTTAAGGTGCCCCACGCTCGTAGATACCTCTCGTGCTCACCTACAGCTTCTAAGAAGTTCAGAGACTGTAAGGCGGAGTGGATGCTGGGCAGGCATATCCATGCGGACAGGGTGCTTATCTGTCGGAAGGATGGAGAGAATGTTGAGTATAATGTGGAGACATTTGATAAGCACTTAAAGCCCCTGTTCCTGCCGCACCCAAAGTTTTACCTCTAGGAGGAAGAGACTCCTTTGTTTTTCTCATTGCTGGACTTTCCGGAGTGCCTTTGCCGGGACCCAGGAACTGTGCCCTAGTCATATGGGTGTTTTGCTCTTTGGAGAAGTGGGAGCTGTTGCCATTGTTTGTTCTTCCTCCTCTCCTCTCACCACAAGGAACATAGAGACTTTGGGTTGTAGCCAGCATAGGGCCACAGCACAGAGAAGTAAAGTTTCATCTGGATTTGACTAAGTGTCTTTACCGCGGCACTACCACTAGGTGGTGGTGTTGCGCAACGATTGTTTGTTTTTACATTTTGCACCATACTTATTGGAGCGAATGGGTTTCTTTTCGGATAGACCCATTCATTCCAAGAAACACACATTGTGATAGGATGTGTGTTTTCTTTCCCCTCTGCAGGAGATTCATCTATCAAGGCTGCTGAGAATGGGGTGGTCCTTAGATAGCAGAGAGGGAGGGGATGTAAATGTGTAAAATATCTAAAGTATATTTGATGAGAGTTCATTGTTTTATATTCTTGTTTTCCCTTTCCCATTTTAGGTCCTGGCACAATTCATGGTTAGTTTGTAAGGTTTGGGCTCTGGGTTGAACTTATGTTACCACTCTTTGGGAGACATGGGTTTGCACCAGACACTGGGGACCAGTGTCAAATCACCAGGGGGAGAGTGTAGCGGGTATTTAAATTTAGGGGGAGCATCTAGGTGGTAGTATGACCCAGATGCACTGATTGTTAGGGAATTTGGGACCCTTTTTATTCGTGGAGGACTCCAGTGGTGTTCAGTTCCCTGCGGCCCCTGGGTGGCGCTGTCGCCCGGGGCCGGGGTTGAACCATCACTGCAGTGCTGTTCCCTTTTTGTCCTGTTTCGGCAGCCGTACGGCGGGGCGGGGAACCTGCTGTGCCTGTCGGGAGAGGAGATAAAGGGGAGAGACGCCCTCAACACGAGGTTCAGAGTCGGAGGTGACAGCCGCGCCCAGGCACCTTCAGCCTGGGTGCCGGTGTTCCGGAGTTCCGGGCCCAGGTGCCCTTGACCTGGCCGGAGATGGAGTCCATCCCAGGCATCTTCAGCCTGGGGTGAGGTACTACGGAGGAGGCCCGGGACCCAGTACCTTCGACTGGGTTCCACAGGGGTGGAAGAGTCCGAGGGGCACTAAGGTGTTGGGCGCCCGAATCTGAGACGAGGAGGCCAGGGAGCGTAACGCCTCCGAACAGTCCGGTGCAGCATTGCTGGTGATGGCGGGGCCTCTGGTAACTCTCTTGGAAGGATGTCTTCCCTCTGACAGGGGCTGCACTTAGTGAAGGTAATTCTGTTCCTGTTCTACACGGTCGGTGGCATCGGCTGTGTGTAATAACCATTGGTGACACTACAATGGTTAGTTCTATTTGAGGATTGTGCCTTGACCTACTCCCCACTTATACTGAACTGTTCTTTGGGTCACAACCTGTCTGCTGTTAAAGGACGATTTATTGCTGTCAGAGAATAAATAAGAGTTATTGGACCTTTTCAGTGGTGTGGAACTCCAGTTACTGGGAATAAAGGGCGGTCATCTGCAGAATGGACTTGGCTTTGGGTTATGCACACAGCCCGAAGGTAAACAGGTGTTGGCTTTCACCTCTACACATTAGAGGACAATGGACATAGGCCGTAGTGTACCGCATCCCTCCTCCCTCCTCCCTGATCCCCCTAGACCAGACAACAAGCCGAGAAGAAGCAGGGCCGAGAGGGGTGAGGCCGCTACATTAAAAATGCTTAAAGTGAAACAATAAGAATGAAATATTCTTTTAAGAATTGTGCTTGGGGAGTGTCCTTAGTATGCCTGTAAAGTAGCGCATCTTTCCCGTGTTTAGAACAGTACCACAGAAAAATTTAATTTCTAAAGGAAATTTTTTAATGAGAACTGCTTGCGGCTGTAATGAATTATTGGATCCCGGCAATATAGATAAAAATCATTGAAAAAAGTGGCATGGGTCGCCCCCCCCAGACCATTACCAGGCCCTTTGGGTCTGGTATGAATATTAAGGGGAACCTCGCACCAAAATTAAAAAAAAAAATTGTGTGGGGGTGCCCCCAAAATCCATACCAGGTCCTCCAGGTCTGGTATGGATATTAAGGGGAACCCTACACCAAAATTAAAAAAAACAATGGCATGGGGGTCCCCCCCAAAATCCATGCCAGACCCTTAAGGTCTGGTATTGATTTTAAGGAGAACCCCGTGCCAAAAATTAAAAAAATTGGCGGTCGTGGTTGTGGGGGTCTAAGGATGGGGGGCTTATCAGAATCTGGAAGCCCTCTTTAACAAGGGGACCCCCAGATCCTGGCCCCCCTATGTGAATGGGTATCGGGTACATTGAACCCGTACACATTCACCAAAAAAAGTGTCAAAATAGTAAAAATGACACTATGACACGTTTGGGACAAGTCCTTTATTTAAAAAAAGTGTCCTGCGATGTAACTCCATCTTCGATGACAGCACTGATGACCTGAGAAAAAAACAAAACGGAAAAACTCTGTCTCGATGGGAGGCGTTTCACAACTGCAATTACAGCTGTTATATAGCTGAGGGCGGGCCACCCGGTAACGTAAATGGGTGACCCCTTCTGACGTCATGTGACGCCACAAAACGTCAGAGGAGGCAGGGTCACCAGTTTACGTTGCTTCCGGCAAATAAGTCCCAGCAGCCTCTGCACTCCTGTATTGGAACTTATGGTGAACAGAGTGGCTGAACACTGCCATCTTGTGGTCAAAATAAATATCTGCATTACAGTAACTATGCACAGGTTTACAAGAGCACAGGTTTACAAGAGCAGTAACAGTGTAAAAAACAAAATCCCGGATCACCCCCCCAGAGTAGTACAGTGTCATTATGGTGACACTAAACTACTCTGATGACAGGATGTAAAAAAAAAAAAAAATTGTAAAAAAAGAAATAACAAAAAAAGCTTATAATTTTTAATTAGAGGTTATTTTTTCATTTGTTAAATACTGTCATCAGTCAGTATCCCTGATCACCACCACAACCGCCATATGATGATGCTGTACTCAACTGTTGACAGTATATAATTAAAATTGTTAATTTCTTAATTTTCTAAAAAATTGAGACGAAATATTACAACGTCAAAAAACGTGCCATGCCTTTTACTAAATACCTTGGACTGTCTACTTTCCAAAAAGGGGTTATTTTGGAGGTATTTCTACTGTCCTGGCATTTTAAGGTCTCAAGAAATGAGTACATCAGGATTGATCAATTTTCAAATATAAATACCATAGTTTGTAGACTCTATATGACTTTCACACAAACTAAATAATATACACTGATTTGGGCTATTTTTTTTACCAAAGAAATGTAGCAGACTATATTTTGGCCTAAATTCATGAATAAAGATTATTTATTTCCAACATTTTGTAACAGAAACTAAGAAAAAAGTTTTTTTTTTTTCAAATTCGTGTATTTTTTTGTTTATTTAACAAAAAAACAAAAAACAAAATGGTGGTGAATAAATACCACCAAAATTAAGCTCTATTTATGTGAAAAAAATGATATAAATTTAATTTATGAACAGTGTTGCATGAGCACGCAATTTGCCAGTTAAAGTAGCACAGTGCTGAATAGCAAAAAATGCCCTAGTCATGAAGGGGGTATAACCTCCTGGAGGCCAAGTAATTACAGTTTTGAATAGAGTAAAAGAATGGTTACAACCTTTGTTTGTCTCTGTGTGTCTGCTGGAAAGATTCATCCTCTATTTGTCCTGGTGGTCCCTGAGACAGAAAATGATGGGGTCCAATGCAGGGGCATATCTACTACGAGGCAAACAAGGCGTTTATCTGGGGGCGGCATTTTTCAGGGGGAAGTGTCTGTTCCAGGATAATGACTGTAGCTGCTGGCGTCACCCGGTATAATTTTTTAGAGCCGGTGGCCAGCTCTCTTGTAATAGCAATCAGAGCAGCTTACTAGCTGCTCGACTGCTATTACAAGCAGTGGAAGGGGACGTCCCCCCGCCGCTTTTCGCGGCTCTTCCGGGTTCTCCTGTCCCACCAGGAGACCCAAGCGACCAGCTGTTCGTAACAGTAAACCGGAAGCAATGACATGACATAACTTCCGGTTTACTCTGGAATCATCGGCACCCGTTTTATTAAAATCTAAAGTATTCAAAAACACAGATCTTGGGCAGAGAAGGGATTTGGGTTCTTCATAAAGAGTACCCGTCACTGCCTATTGCTGTCACAAGGATTGTTTACATTCCTTGTGACGGCATCAAAAGTGATAAAAAAAATGAAAGCAACAGTGTAAAAAAAAAAAAAAAAAAATAATAAAAAAAATATGTAAATTAAAAATTTAAAGTGCCCCCCATCATCCCATGCTCGAACGCAAAGGCGAAAGCACGTGTCGGTCCTGCTCGCACACACGCACGCAAACAGCGATCGCCCCACACATGTGAAGTATCACTGCGAACGTCAGTAATTCTACCACCAGACTGCCTCTGTAAATCTAAAGTGGTAACATGTAAAGGCTTCTAAAGCGGTGTCTATGGATAGCAAAATTTATGTTTTTTGCTGCTGTTGCACCGGCATGCACAATTTTAAAGAAGCTGGGGTGGGACAAGTTTAGATGGAGAAGGGGGCACCCGTTTTTAGTCTTGCCTAGGGCAGCACAAAACCAAAATACACCACTGGTCCAATGGGGAATCGTGGTGGTGGGAAGCAATGGGGAAGGTATGTACATGCATACTGTACTTTTCAAAATACAGTGCTTTCAGATTCATAAGGGGTACATTTTATACAGATCTGAATACAGCTGTATATTATGCTATAGGCCCATGCACACAGCTGCTTAATGTGGTGCTGCATTCAGCTGGGGAATTTTTTTAATAAAATAATAAAATAAAAAATTAGAAAAATCTGCCCTGCATATGGACCATATTTAATGCTGTATGCATGTAAATGTATGTGCTAATGTTCACTCTGGTCCAGAGTTTAATATACACTGTGTGCACAATTATTAGGCAAGGGAGTATTTTGACCAAATCATAATTTTTATGCATATTGTCCAACTCCAAGCTGTATAAACTTGAATGCTTATTGAATTTAAGCATATCAAGTGATGGGTATTTGTGTAATGATGGAGGGTGTGGCCTGTGGCCTAAGGAGATCAACACCCTATATCATGGTGTGCATAATTATTAGGCAGCTTCTTTTTCTCAGGCAAAATGGGTGAAAAATAGATTTGGGGGAAAAAAAATCCTGCAACACAAAGGCATAATGAGCTAGTATGCATAGCATACTAGCTCATTATGAATTACTTACCTTACTTTGAAGCCCCCGCAGTGGTCCTCGTCCCCTCCAGCAGCAACATCTCTCCAGGAGTGACTTTCGGGTATCACGGCTCCAGCGCTGTGATTGGCCGGAGCTGTGATAACGTCAATCTTGCTCATGCGCGCGGGAGCCACCGGTATTGGCACGGTCACTGAAGCAATGGCACATACGTGCCATTGCTTCAGTTTACCCCAGTGCGCATGTGCTGATGACATCGGCACATGCAGGGGACAAGGGATATCTCCTAAACCGTGCAGGTTTAGGAGATATCCTGGGTAGCTACTGGTAAGCCTTATTATAGGCTTACCTATAGCCTAAAGTGGTCTGTTATGCAGTGTACACACGGTCGGAAATTCTGCCAGCAAAAGTCAGATGTGAGCTTTTGGTCGGAAATTCAGACCGTGTGTATTCTCCATTGGACTTTTGCTGTCGGAATTTCTGCCAACAAAAGATTGAGAGCTGGTTCTCAAATTTTCAGACGGAAAAAACTCAGATCGGAAAATCCGATCGTCTGTAGCAATTCCGACGTGCAAAATTACGATGCATGCTCAGAAACAATTTGACGCATGCTCGTGTAGCACACGGACCCTTTTCCCTAGCTTTGGCTCACTTGCAGGAAAAAGGCACACCGTACTATATGCCCGTACCCTCCTGGTTGAGGAGGTTGAGCGGTGTTATGTATTTGGGTCCCACAGCTAGGTTCTTCCATCAGTTGGTTCTCATCTCCTAGGATATAGGGACAAGTCTCTGTTATCCCCCCAGTAATTCCAATGTCCGCACCACTTTAAACGCCAACGTTGAGTTTATTTTCTCAATGTTCAGCAGATAGGAAAGGGTGGATAAGAGACAGGACAGCAAGGTTTGGGAGGTTAGTCCAGGCACAAATGGATATCACAATCACTACTCTATCCCAGAGTAGGTTTAGCTCACCCGGATAGTCTCCTGCAAAGTGGATCCTAGCAGCCGAAGTGATGCTCGAACGATCAATCAGGTTCTTTTCCTAGATGCGATCGGGAGACTCTCTGCCACAGAATCTATCAGAACCCCGAACCTCTTAGCTTTTGGTATGTAAAGACAAGTGCCAGCAGCAGCACATTACTAGGCCCTTGGTGGATAGATGAATCCCTCCAGAAAGTTACCGGGCCCCTTCTTTCACCGTGAACTCTCACCGGTCCATCAGAAAGGTCCTCCCTTGGCCTCCTCTTCTTAGAAGCGGGCTCCCTCGCGAGGGACACCCTGGGATTCCTCTTTCCAGAAGAGGGCTCCAGCTAAAGGTGCTGGGCCCAATGTTGAAGATGCAGCCCCAGGGCTAAAGGTGCCTGGGACTGATGCACACGTGGCCCCATGGCCTGGAGGGCCATGCACCACACACCTGGACTCCGACTCCTCTCCTCCTCCGAAAACCTCTCCCAGGCGGCGTCTGCCCCTTATTACCTCTCCCAGCATGCACAGCAGGCCAAACACGCCCACTGTACCACTGCCGAGAGAGGACACCCCAAGGCACAGCATTAATACCGATGGTTCAACCCTGACCCATTATGGCAGTGCCACCTACAGGCCACAGGGAACTGCACACCAGTATTCCACCTGGAAATAAAATAAAGCAGCACCTATAAATTGAGAACGGCCTGAGCCCAACTACTATCTCAGACCAGCCCCTAAATTTGGGTATATAGCACCCCTTAATGGGGTGGGTGCTACACTCGGAAGCATTGAACTTCATTTTCTCGGCTCGTCGTAGTGTTGTACGTCACCCCGTTCTTGATGGTCGAAAGTTCAGAGAACTTTTGTGTGACTGTGTGTATGCAAGCCAAGCATGAGCGGAATTCAGTCGGAAAAACCATCCAAGGTTTTTCCCGACTGAAAATCCGATCGTGTGTACGTGGCATAAAGGTTTACAACCACTTTAAGTGACTGTGAAAAGTCAAAAATGGTAAAAAGTCCTTCAGAGGGATGCAGCACTCTTGAAATTGGTAAAATATTGGGGTGTGATCACAGAACCATCAAACGTTTTTTTGCAAATAGTCAACAGGGTCGCAAGAAACGTGTTAAAGCGGTTGTATAGGTAATTTTTTTACTTTTACCTACAGGTAAGCCTATAATAAGGCTTACCTGTAGGTAAAAAAAATATCTCCTAAACCTTTACGGTTTAGGAGATATTCCCCTCGCAATGCGCCGTATGCGCACAGGGGATTCTCAGGCTGAAGGCTCGGCAGACGCCGGACCTCGCCGGAACGGAGTCTCCCGCGCTCATGTGCGGGAGTGAGACATCACGGCTCCAGCCACTCACAGCGCTGGAGCCGCGATACCCGGAAGACACGCCGAGGCAACATGTCATCTCCCTCGGCGTGGACCAGGTGAGTCAACGATGCCTCGTTCTAAGGTAAGTATTTCATAATGAGCTATTATGCGGTGCATACTAGCTCATTATGCCTTTCCCTTGCAGGTGACCTGATGAAGTCACGTGGCATGACTATTGCTCCAATCCCGACGTGGTGTGACGATACGCGTTGGGATTGGAGCACTGGGCACAGCCACAGCCTGACGGCAGGAGACGAGCGTGGCGCTCGTGGAGTTTTACATTTGTTTTTATTTCACCAAATGTGAGTTTTATCTTTTATTATTAAATACCGGCTTTTACCATACGGTGTCACACTATGAGTTTCCTTTCTGTCATCTGATTTCACCCCCCACTGGACTGGATCGGCTGACATCTGGGAAACAAGAATGTGTTCATTTTGCACCAGGCTGACACTGTATTTGGGATACAAGTTCGGCACTCGTGGATTGACACCCTTGTTTCATTATTGATGAGTGAGTGCATCACCTTGAGACCCTTTCTACCTTTGCAACCTATCCCACAGTGTCATGCTATGTAGCATTGTCTGTTTTCTTTTTCATACACCTGCTACTGAGATCATCTCTGTAAACTGAGGGGAGATTATATGCCGCCATCACCAATATTCAGATCTGGGATCTATATATTTTTTTGCTGTTTCGCAACAGCAGTGAGGTGAGCTGCTAGCACACATAGAGGTGTATGTCACTGAAGCATTGGATCAGCACATCTCTCTTCGGTGGAGGTTCTGCTTACTTTACACAGACTTTTCCAATATATTTATTTTTGGCAACGTTTTTTGGATTATCACGTTTGGCACAAGGAGTTTATTCCCATTGGGACGTTTTACATATGTTTATGTGTTTGATTTTGTTTACACATTTATTCATCTATTTATTGATATTTCCTGCATTTATGTATATGCACTAGGGATTCATTGCTGGTCAGCAGCATCTTATTTTGGTCTTCCCATTCTTTGGTTCCACTTTGTTCACCTGTCACGATTCACTCATTTTTTGTGTATCAGGCCTCGTACACACGACCGATTTTCTCGGCAAGAACCAGCAAGAAACTTGCTGGCAGAGAGGTCTTGCCGAGTAAATCGGTCGTGTGTACGCTGCTAGCGTGTTTCTCGTCGAGAAAACCGACAAGAAACCTTGACGAGAAAATAGAGAACCTGCTCTCTATTTTCTCGTCGAGATTCTCCTCGGCGTGTTTCTCGACGAGAAAAGTGAGTGTGTGTACACTTACCTGTCCGCCCGGAAGCCCGCGCATGTTCGAAATGAATTTGACGCATGCGCGGTAGCTTCCTAGGCATACGTAGGGTATACCAAGATGGCGGCGACGGCATCGAATGTGACGAGCGCATGCTCGACGTAGTCGATGACGTCACCGCGTACACTCCTTTCAAAGAACCGCGGGTTCTTTGAAACGAGCGTGTGTACACTCGGCCGGGACAAGTTTCTTGTCCAAGAATCTCGTCGAAAAAAATGACATGTTTTTCTCAACGAGAATCTCGGCCGTGTGTACGAGGCCTCACTCAATTTCCTTTTCCCTCCCCCACAGCGCAGTCACCATCACATATTCAGTGTTGAAAGGAGGCTTTTGGGGAGCTGCAGGGGGTTAGTATTGTTCTAGGAAGGGAAATTTGGGAGTTCTGAGAATGGTGATTTGGGGGAATTTGTGTTGGGAGTGGTGATAAGGGGGGGGGGATTTGTGCTAGGAGGGGGGATTTGAAGTGGGGGGGTGTATTAAAAGAGGAATCGTTAGGGGTAGAGCATTTGTGCTAGGAGGATTGAATTTGTGCTGAGAGGGTGTATTTCAGCAGGGTGAAGATTTGTACTGGGTGGAGGGGGGAATCAAGGCATTTATGAATTGAGGCTGATCAGAGGTCTGAATGAGCAGGATGGGGTTTAAAGGGGAAGAGTTTGGAAATGATCTGAAATCATAAAGTTAAGGAATTGGGGCTGATCTGAAGTCTGAAGTTGAAGGGTTTGGGACTGATGTAAAGGGTTTGGGACTGATGTGAAGGTGAAGGGTTTGGGACTGATGTGAAGGGTTTGGGACTGATGTGAAGGTGAAGGGTTGGGACTGATGTGAAGGGTTGGGACTGAAGTGAAGGGTTGGGACTGATGTGAAGGGTTGGGACTGATGTGAAGGTGAAGGGTTGGGACTGAGGTGAAGGGTTAGGACTGATGAAGGTTTCTGGGTTGGGACTGATGTGAAGGGTTTGGGACTGATGTGAAGGTGAAGGGTTGGGACTGATGTGAAGGGTTGGGACTGATGTGAAGGGTTGGGACTGATGTGAAGGTGAAGGGTTGGGACTGAGGTGAAGGGTTGGGACTGAGGTGAAGGGACTGATGTAAAGGTGAAGGGTTGGGACTGAGGTGAAGGGTTGGGACTGATGTGAAGGGTTGGGACTGATGTGAAGGTGAAGGGTTGGGACTGATGTGAAGGGTTGGGACTGATGTGAAGGTGAAGAGTTGGGACAGATGTGAAGGGTTTGGGACTGATGTGAAGGTGAAGGGTTGGGACTGATTAGAAGGGTTGGGACTGATGTGAAGGTGAAGGGTTTGGGACTGATATGAATGTGAAGGGTTTCGGACAGATGTGAAGGGTTGGGACTGATGTGAAGGGTTGGGACTGATGTGAAGGGTTGGGACTGATGTGAAGGTGAAGGGTTAAGACTGATGTGAAGGGTTGGGACTGATGTGAAGGGTTTGGGACTGATGTGAAGGTGAAGGCCGGGTTGGGACAGATGTGAAGGGTTGGGACTGATGTGAAGGGTTGGGAGTGATGAAGGTGAAGGGTTGAGACTGATGTGAAGGGTTTGGGACTGATGTGAAGGCCGGGTTGGGACTGATGTGAAGGGTTGGGACTGATGAATGTGAAGGGTTGGGACTGATGTGAAGGATTTGGGACTGATGTGAAGGTGAAGGCCGGGTTGGGACTGATGTGAAGGGTTGGTACTGATGTGAAGGGTTTGGGACTGATGTGAAGGTCGGGTTGGGACTGATGTGAAGGGTTGAGACTGATGTGAAGGGTTGGGACTGATGTGAAGGTGAAGGGTTGGGAATGATGAAGGTGAAGGGTTGGGACTGATGTGAAGGTGAAGGGTTTGGGACTGATGTGAAGGTGAAGGGTTTGGGACTGATGTGCAGGTGAAGGGTTGGGACTGATGTGAAGGTGAAAGGTTGGGACTGATGTGAAGGGTTGGGACTGATGAAGGTGAAGGGTTGGGACTGATGAAGGTGAAGGGTTGGGACTGATGTGAAGGGTTGGGACTAATGTGAAAGGTTGGGACTGATAAAGGTGAAGGGTTGAGACTGATGTGAAGGTGAAGGGTTTGGGACTGATGTGAAGGTGAAGGGTTTGGGACTGATGTGCAGGTGAAGGGTTGGGACTGATGTGAAGGGTTGGGACTGATGTGAAGGGTTTGGACTGATGTGAAGGGTTTGGACTGATGTGAAGGGTTGGGACTGATGTGAAGGTGAAGGGTTGGGACTGATGAAGGTGAAGGGTTGGGACTGATGTGAAGGTGAAGGGTTTGGGACTGATGTGAAGGTGAAGGGTTTGGGACTGATGTGCAGGTGAAGGGTTGGGACTGATGTGAAGGTGAAGGGTTGGGACTGATGTAAAGGGTTGAGAGTGATGAAGGTGAAGGGTTGAGACTGATGTGAAGGGTTGGGACTGATGTGAAGGGTTGGGACTGATGAAGATGAAGGGTTGGGACTGATGAAGGTGAAGGGTTGGGACTGATGTGAAGGGTTGGGACTGATGTGAAAGGTTGGGACTGATGAAGGTGAAGGGTTGAGACTGATGTGAAGGTGAAGGGTTTGGGACTGATGTGAAGGTGAAGGGTTTGGGACTGATGTGCAGGTGAAGGGTTGGGACTGATGAAGGTGAAGGGTTGGGACTGATGTGAAGGTGAAGGGTTTGGGACTGATGTGAAGGTGAAGGGTTTGGGACTGATGTGCAGGTGAAGGGTTGGGACTGATGTGAAGGTGAAGGGTTGGGACTGATGTGAAGGGTTGGGAGTGATGAAGATGAAGGGTTGGGACTGATGTGAAGGGTTGGGACTGATGAAGGTGAAGGGTTGGGACTGATGAAGGTGAAGGGTTGGGACTGATGAAGGTGAAGGGTTGGGACTAATGAAGGTGAAGGGTTTGGGACTGATGAAGCTGAAGGGTTGGGACTGATGTGAAGGTGAAGGGTTGGGACTGATGAAGGTGAAGGGTTGGGACTGATGTGAAGGTGAAGGGTTGGGACTGATGAAGGCGAAGGGTTGGGACTGATGAAGGTGAAGGGTTGGGACTGATGAAGGTAAAGGGTTGGGACTGATGAAGGTGAAGGGTTTGTGACTGATGAAGGTGAAGGGTTGGGACTGATGTGAAGGTGAAGGGTTGGGACTGATGAAGGTGAAGGGTTGGGACTGATGAAGGTGAAGGGTTTGGGACTGATGTGAAGGGTTGGGACTGATGTGAAGGTGAAGGGTTGGGACTGATGTGAAGGGTTTGGGACTGATGAAGGTGAAGGGTTTGGGACTGATGTGAAGGGTTGGGACTGATGTGAAGGTGAAGGGTTGGGACTGATGTGAAGGGTTTGGGACTGATGAAGGTGAAGGGTTGGGACTGATGTGAAGGTGAAGGTTTGGGACTGATGAAGGTGAAGGGTTGGGACTGATGAAGGTGAAGGGTTTGGGACTGATGTGAAGGGTTGGGACTGATGTGAAGGTGAAGGGTTGGGACTGATGTGAAGGGTTTGGGACTGATGAAGGTGAAGGGTTGGGACTGATGTGAAGGGTTGGGACTGATGTGAAGGGTTAGGACTGATGAAGGTGAAGAGTTGGGACTGATGTGAAGGGTTGGGACTGATGTGAAGGTGAAGGGTTGGGACTGATGAAGGTGAAGGGTTGGGACTGATGAAGGTGAAGGGTTGGGACTGATGTGAAGTGTTGGGACTGATGAAGGTGAAGGGTTGGGACTGATGAAGGTGAAGGGTTGGGACTGATGTGAAGGTGAAGGGTTGGGACTGATGAAGGTGAAGGGTTGGGACTGATGAAGGGGAAGGGTTGGGACTGATGAAGGTGAAGGGTTTGGAACTGATGAAGGTGAAGGGTTGGGACTGATGAAGGTGAAGGGTTGGGACTGATGTGAAGGTGAAGGGTTGGGACTGATGAAGGTGAAGGGTTGGGACTGATGAAGGTGAAGGGTTGGGACTGATGAAGGTGAAGGGTTGGGACTGATGAAGGTGAAGGGTTTGGGACTGATGAAGGTGAAGGGTTGGGACTGATGAAGGTGAAGGGTTGGGACTGATGAAGGTGAAGGGTTGGGATTGATGAAGGTGAAGGGTTTGGGACTGATGAAGGTGAGGGGTTGGGACTGAGGAAGGTGAAGGGTTGGGACTGATGAAGGTGAAGGGTAGGGACTGATGAAGGTGAAGGGTTGGGGCTGATGTGAAGGTGAAGGGTTGGGACTGATGAAGGTGAAGGGTTGGGACTGATGAAGGTGAAGGGTTGGGACTGATGAAGGGTTGGGACTGATGAAGGTGAAGGGTTGGAACTGATGAAGGTGAAGGGTTGGGACTGATGAAGGGTTGGGTCTGATGAAGGTGAAGGATTGGGACTGATGTGAAGGGTTGGGACTGATGTGAAGGTGAAGGGTTGGGACTGATGAAGGTGAAGGGTTGGGACTGATGAAGGTGAAGGGTTGGGACTGATGAAGGGTTGGGACTGATGAAGGTGAAGGGTTGGTACTGATGAAGGTGAAGGGTTGGGACTGATGAAGGTGAAGGGTTGGGACTGATGAAGGTGAAGGGTTGGGACTGATGAAGGGTTGGGACTGATGAAGGTGAAGGGTTGGGACTGATGAAGGTGAAGGGTTGGGACTGATGAAGGGTTGGGACTGATGAAGGTGAAGGGTTGGGACTGATGTGAAGGTTTGGGACTGATGAAGGTGAAGGGTTGGGACTGATGAAGGTGAAGGGTTGGGACTGATGTGAAGGGTTGGGACTGATGAAGGTGAAGGGTTGGGACTGATGAAGGTGAAGGGTTGGGACTGATGTGAAGGTGAAGGGTTGGGACTGATGAAGGTGAAGGGTTGGGACTGATGTGAAGGGTTGGGACTGATGTGAAGGTGAAGGGTTGGGACTGATGAAGGTGAAGGGTTGGGACTGATGAAGGTGAAGGGTTGGGACTGATGTGAAGGGTTGGGACTGATGAAGGTGAAGGGTTGGGACTGATGTGAAGGGTTGGGACTGATGTGAAGGGTTTGGGACTGATGAAGGTGAAGGGTTGGGACTGATGTGAAGGGTTGGGACTGATGTGAAGGGTTGGGACTGATGAAGGTGAAGGGTTGGGACTGATGTGAAGGGTTGGGACTGATGTGAAGGTGCAGGGTTGGGACTGATGAAGGTGAAGGGTTGGGACTGATGAAGGTGAAGGGTTGGGACTGATGTGAAGGGTTGGGACTGATGTGAAGGGTTGGGACTGATGAAGGTGAAGGGTTGGGACTGATGAAGGTGAAGGGTTGGGACTGATGAAGGTGAAGGGTTGGGACTGATGTGAAGGTGAAGGGTTGGGACTGATGAAGGTGAAGGGTTTGGGACTGATGAAGGTGAAGGGTTGGGACTGATGAAGGTGAAGGGTTGGGACTGATGTGAAGGGTTGGGACTGATGTGAAGGTGAAGGGTTGGGACTGATGAAGGTAAAGGGTTGGGACTGATGAAGGTGAAGGGTTGGGACTGATGAAGGTGAAGGGTTGGGACTGATGTGAAGTTGAAGGGTTGGGACTGATGAAGGTGAAGGGTTGGGACTGATGAAGGGGAAGGGTTGGGACTGATGAAGGTGAAGGGTTTGGAACTGATGAAGGTGAAGGGTTGGGACTGATGAAGGTGAAGGGTTGGGACTGATGTGAAGGTGAAGGGTTGGGACTGATGAAGGTGAAGGGTTGGGACTGATGAAGGTGAAGGGTTGGGACTGATGAAGGTGAAGGGTTGGGACTGATGAAGGTGATGGGTTTGGGACTGATGAAGGTGAAGGTTTGGGACTGATGAAGGTGAAGGGTTTGGGACTGATGAAGGTGAAGGGTTGGGACTGATGAAGGTGAAGGGTTTGGGACTGATGAAGGTGAAGGGTTGGGACTGATGAAGGTGAAGGGTTTGGGACTGATGAAGGTGAGGGGTTGGGACTGATGAAGGTGAAGGGTTGGGACTGATGAAGGTGAAGGGTTGGGACTGATGTGAAGGTGAAGGGTTGGGACTGATGTGAAGGTGAAGGGTTGGGACTGATGAAGGTGAAGGGTTGGGACTGATGAAGGTGAAGGGTTGGGACTGATGAAGGGTTGGGACTGATGAAGGTGAAGGGTTGGGACTGATGAAGGTGAAGGGTTGGGACTGATGAAGAGTTGGGACTGATGAAGGTGAAGGGTTGGGACTGATGTGAAGGGTTGGGACTGATGTGAAGGTGAAGGGTTGGGACTGATGAAGGTGAAGGGTTGGGACTGATGAAGGTGAAGGGTTGGGACTGATGAAGGGTTGGGACTGATGAAGGTGAAGGGTTGGGACTGATGTAGGTGAAGGGTTGGGACTGATGAAGGGTTGGGACTGATGAAGGTGAAGGGTTGGGACTGATGAAGGTGAAGGGTTGGGACTGATGAAGGGTTGGGACTGATGAAGGTGAAGGGTTGGGACTGATGTGAAGGTTTGGGACTGATGAAGGTGAAGGGTTGGGACTGATGAAGGTGAAGGGTTGGGACTGATGTGAAGGGTTGGGACTGATGAAGGTGAAAAGTTGGGACTGATGTGAAGGTGAAGGGTTGGGACTGATGAAGGTGAAGGGTTGGGACTTATGGGAAGGGTTGGGACTGATGTGAAGGTGAAGGGTTGGGACTGATGAAGGTGAAGGGTTGGGACTGATGAAGGTGAAGGGTTGGGACTGATGTGAAGGGTTGGGACTGATGAAGGTGAAGGGTTGGGACTAATGAAGGTGAAGGGTTGGGACTGATGTGAAGGGTTGGGACTGATGAAGGTGAAGGGTTGGGACTGATGTGAAGGTGAAGGGTTGGGACTGATGAAGGTGAAGGGTTGGGACTGATGTGAAGGTGAAGGGTTGGGACTGATGAAGGTGAAGGGTTGGGACTGATGTGAAGGGTTGGGACTGATGAAGGTGAAGGGTTGGGACTGATGTGAAGGTGAAGGGTTGGGACTGATGAAGGTGAAGGGTTGGGACTGATGAAGGTGAAGGGTTGGGACTGATGTGAAGGGTTGGGACTGATGAAGGTGAAGGGTTGGGACTGATGTGAAGGTGAAGGGTTGGGACTGATGAAGGTGAAGGGTTGGGACTGATGTGAAGGTGAAAGTTTGGGACTGATGAAGGTGAAGGGTTGGGACTGATGTGAAGGGTTGGGACTGATGTGAAGGGTTGGGACTGATGAAGGTGAAGGGTTGGGATTGATGTGAAGGTGAAGGGTTGGGACTGATGAAGGTGAAGGTTTGGGACTGATGTGAAGGTGAAGGGTTGGGACTGATGAAGGTGAAGGGTTGCGACTGATGTGAAGGGTTGGGACTGATGAAGGTGAAGGGTTGGGACTGATGTGAAGGGTTGGGACTGATGAAGGTGAAGAGTTGGGACTGATGAAGGTGAAGGGTTGGGACTGATGTGAAGGTGAAGGGTTGGGACTGATGAAGGTGAAGGGTTGGGACTGATGTGAAGGTGAAGGGTTGGGACTGATGAAGGTGAAGGGTTGGGACTAAGGTGAAGGGTTGGGACTGATGAAGGTGAAGGGTTGGGACTGATCTGAAGGGTTGGGACTGATGAAGGTGAAGGGTTGGGACTGATGTGAAGGTGAAGGGTTGGGACTGATGTGAAGTATTGGGACTGATGAAGGTGAAGGGTTGGGACTGATGTGAAGGTGAAGGGTTGGGACTGATGAACGTGAAGGGTTGGGACTGATGAAGGTGAAGGGTTGGGACTGATGTGAAGGTGAAGGGTTGGGACTGATGAAGGTGAAGGGTTGGGACTGATGAAGGTGAAGGGTTGGGACTGATGTGAAGGGTTGGGACTGATGAAGGTGAAGGGTTGGGACTGATGTGAAGGTGAAGGGTTGGGACTGATGAAGGTGAAGGGTTGGGACTGATGTGAAGGTGAAGGGTTGGGACTGATGAAGGTGAAGGGTTGGGACTGATGTGAAGGGTTGGGACTGATGTGAAGGGTTGGGACTGATGTGAAGGGTTGGGACTGATGAAGGTGAAGGGTTGGGACTGATGTGAAGGTGAAGGGTTGGGACTGATGAAGGTGAAGGGTTGGGACTGATGTGAAGGTGAAGGGTTGGGACTGATGAAGGTGAAGGGTTGGGACTGATGTGAAGGGTTGGGACTGATGAAGGTGAAGGGTTGGGACTGATGTGAAGGTGAAGGGTTGGGACTGATGAAGGTGAAGGGTTGGGACTGATGTGAAGGGTTGGGACTGATGAAGGTGAAGGGTTGGGACTGATGAAGGTGAAGGGTTGGGACTGATGAAGGTGAAGGGTTGGGACTGATGAAGGTGAAGGGTTGGGACTGATGTGAAGGGTTGGGACTGATGAAGGTGAAGGGTTGGGACTGATGAAGGGTTGGGACTGATGAAGGTGAAGGGTTGGGACTGATGAAGGTGAAGGGTTGGGACTGATGAAGGGTTGGGACTGATGAAGGGTTGGGACTGATGAAGGTGAAGGGTTGGGACTGATGTGAAGGGTTGGGACTAATAAAGGAGAAGGGTTGGGACTGATGAAGTTGAAGGGTTGGGACTGATGAAGGTGAAGGGTTGGGACTGATGAAGGTGAAGGGTTGGGACTGATGTGAAGGGTTGGGACTGATGAAGGTGAAGGGTTGGGACTGATGAAGGTGAAGGGTTGGGACTGATGTGAAGGGTTGGGACTGATGAAGGTGAAGGGTTGGGACTGATGAAGGTGAAGGGTTGGGACTGATGTGAAGGGTTGGGACTGATGAAGGTGAAGGGTTGGGACTGATTAAGGTGAAGGGTTGGGACTGATGTGAAGGGTTGGGACTGATGAAGGTGAAGGGTTGGGACTGATGTGAAGGGTTGGGACTGATGAAGGTGAAGGGTTGGGACTGATGTGAAGGGTTGGGACTGATGAAGGTGAAGGGTTGGGACTGATGAAGGTGAAGGGTTGGGACTGATGTGAAGGGTTGGGACTGATGAAGGTGAAGGGTTGGGACTGATGAAGGTGAAGGGTTGGGACTGATGTGAAGGGTTGGGACTGATGAAGGTGAAGGGTTGGGACTGATGAAGGTGAAGGGTTGGGACTGATGTGAAGGGTTGGGACTGATGAAGGTGAAGGGTTGGGACTGATGAAGGTGGAGGGTTGGGACTGATGTGAAGGGTTGGGACTGATGAAGGTGAAGGGTTGGGACTGATGTGAAGGGTTGGGACTGATGGATGTGAAGGGTTGGGACTGATGAAGGTGAAGGGTTGGGACTGATGAAGGTGAAGGGTTGGGACTGATGTGAAGGGTTGGGACTGATGAAGGTGAAGGGTTGGGACTGATGAAGGTGAAGGGTTGGGACTGATGTGAAGGGTTGGGACTGATGAAGGTGAAGGGTTGGGACTGATGTGAAGGGTTGGGACTGATGAAGGTGAAGGGTTGGGACTGATGTGAAGGGTTGGGACTGATGAAGGTGAAGGGTTGGGACTGATGAAGGTGAAGGGTTGGGACTGATGTGAAGGATGGGACTGATGAAGGTGAAGGGTTGGGACTGATGAAGGTGAAGGGTTGGGACTGATGTGAAGGGTTGGGACTGATGAAGGTGAAGGGTTGGGACTGATGAAGGTGAAGGGTTGGGACTGATGTGAAGGTGAAGGGTTGGGAATGATGAAGGTGAAGGGTTGGGACTGATGTGAAGGTGAAGGGTTTGGGACTGATGTGAAGGTGAAGGGTTTGGGACTGATGTGCAGGTGAAGGGTTGGGACTGATGTGAAGGTGAAAGGTTGGGACTGATGTGAAGGGTTGGGACTGATGAAGGTGAAGGGTTGGGACTGATGAAGGTGAAGGGTTGGGACTGATGTGAAGGGTTGGGACTAATGTGAAAGGTTGGGACTGATGAAGGTGAAGGGTTGAGACTGATGTGAAGGTGAAGGGTTTGGGACTGATGTGAAGGTGAAAGGTTTGGGACTGATGTGCAGGTGAAGGGTTGGGACTGATGTGAAGGGTTGGGACTGATGTGAAGGGTTTGGACTGATGTGAAGGGTTTGGACTGATGTGAAGGGTTGGGACTGATGTGAAGGTGAAGGGTTGGGACTGATGAAGGTGAAGGGTTGGGACTGATGTGAAGGTGAAGGGTTTGGGACTGATGTGAAGGTGAAGGGTTTGGGACTGATGTGCAGGTGAAGGGTTGGGACTGATGTGAAGGTGAAGGGTTGGGACTGATGTAAAGGGTTGGGAGTGATGAAGGTGAAGGGTTGAGACTGATGTGAAGGGTTGGGACTGATGTGAAGGGTTGGGACTGATGAAGATGAAGGGTTGGGACTGATGAAGGTGAAGGGTTGGGACTGATGTGAAGGGTTGGGACTGATGTGAAAGGTTGGGTCTGATGAAGGTGAAGGGTTGAGACTGATGTGAAGGTGAAGGGTTTGGGACTGATGTGAAGGTGAAGGGTTTGGGACTGATGTGCAGGTGAAGGGTTGGGACTGATGAAGGTGAAGGGTTGGGACTGATGTGAAGGTGAAGGGTTTGGGACTGATGTGAAGGTGAAGGGTTTGGGACTGATGTGCAGGTGAAGGGTTGGGACTGATGTGAAGGTGAAGGGTTGGGACTGATGTGAAGGGTTGGGAGTGATGAAGATGAAGGGTTGGGACTGATGTGAAGGGTTGGGACTGATGAAGGTGAAGGGTTGGGACTGATGAAGGTGAAGGGTTGGGACTGATGAAGGTGAAGGGTTGGGACTAATGAAGGTGAAGGGTTTGGGACTGATGAAGGTGAAGGGTTGGGACTGATGTGAAGGTGAAGGGTTGGGACTGATGAAGGTGAAGGGTTGGGACTGATGTGAAGGTGAAGGGTTGGGACTGATGAAGGCGAAGGGTTGGGACTGATGAAGGTGAAGGGTTGGGACTGATGAAGGTGAAGGGTTGGGACTGATGAAGGTGAAGGGTTTGTGACTGATGAAGGTGAAGGGTTGGGACTGATGTGAAGGTGAAGGGTTGGGACTGATGAAGGTGAAGGGTTGGGACTGATGAAGGTGAAGGGTTTGGGACTGATGTGAAGGGTTGGGACTGATGTGAAGGTGAAGGGTTGGGACTGATGTGAAGGGTTTGGGACTGATGAAGGTGAAGGGTTTGGGACTGATGTGAAGGGTTGGGACTGATGTGAAGGTGAAGGGTTGGGACTGATGTGAAGGGTTTGGGACTGATGAAGGTGAAGGGTTGGGACTGATGTGAAGGTGAAGGTTTGGGACTGATGAAGGTGAAGGGTTGGGACTGATGAAGGTGAAGGGTTTGGGACTGATGTGAAGGGTTGGGACTGATGTGAAGGTGAAGGGTTGGGACTGATGTGAAGGGTTTGGGACTGATGAAGGTGAAGGGTTGGGACTGATGTGAAGGGTTGGGACTGATGTGAAGGGTTAGGACTGATGAAGGTGAAGAGTTGGGACTGATGTGAAGGGTTGGGACTGATGTGAAGGTGAAGGGTTGGGACTGATGAAGGTGAAGGGTTGGGACTGATGAAGGTGAAGGGTTGGGACTGATGTGAAGGGTTGGGACTGATGAAGGTGAAGGGTTGGGACTGATGAAGGTGAAGGGTTGGGACTGATGAAGGTGAAGGGTTGGGACTGACGTGAAGGTGAAGGGTTGGGACTGATGAAGGTGAAGGATTTGGGACTGATGAAGGTGAAGGGTTGGGACTGATGAAGGTGAAGGGTTGGGACTGATGTGAAGGGTTGGGACTGATGTGAAGGTGAAGGGTTGGGACTGATGTGAAGGTGAAGGGTTGGGACTGATGAAGGTGAAGGGTTGGGACTGATGAAGGTGAAGGGTTGGGACTGATGTGAAGGGTTGGGACTGATGAAGGTGAAGGGTTGGGACTGATGAAGGTGAAGGGTTGGGACTGATGTGAAGGTGAAGGGTTGGGACTGATGAAGGTGAAGGGTTGGGACTGATGAAGGGGAAGGGTTGGGACTGATGAAGGTGAAGGGTTTTGAACTGATGAAGGTGAAGGGTTGGGACTGATGAAGGTGAAGGGTTGGGACTGATGTGAAGGTGAAGGGTTGGGACTGATGAAGGTGAAGGGTTGGGACTGATGAAGGTGAAGGGTTGGGACTGATGAAGGTGAAGGGTTGGGACTGATGAAGGTGAAGGGTTTGGGACTGATGAAGGTGAAGGGTTGGGACTGATGAAGGTGAAGGGTTTGGGACTGATGAAGGTGAAGGGTTGGGACTGATGAAGGTGAAGGGTTGGGACTGATGAAGGTGAAGGGTTGGGACTGATGAAGGTGAAGGGTTTGGGACTGATGAAGGTGAGGGGTTGGGACTGAGGAAGGTGAAGGGTTGGGACTGATGAAGGTGAAGGGTAGGGACTGATGAAGGTGAAGGGTTGGGGCTGATGTGAAGGTGAAGGGTTGGGACTGATGAAGGTGAAGGGTTGGGACTGATGAAGGTGAAGGGTTGGGACTGATGAAGGGTTGGGACTGATGAAGGTGAAGGGTTGGAACTGATGAAGGTGAAGGGTTGGGACTGATGAAGGGTTGGGACTGATGAAGGTGAAGGGTTGGGACTGATGTGAAGGGTTGGGACTGATGTGAAGGTGAAGGGTTGGGACTGATGAAGGTGAAGGGTTGGGACTGATGAAGGTGAAGGGTTGGGACTGATGAAGGGTTGGGACTGATGAAGGTGAAGGGTTGGTACTGATGAAGGTGAAGGGTTGGGACTGATGAAGGTGAAGGGTTGGGACTGATGAAGGTGAAGGGTTGGGACTGATGAAGGGTTGGGACTGATGAAGGTGAAGGGTTGGGACTGATGAAGGTGAAGGGTTGGGACTGATGAAAGGTTGGGACTGATGAAGGTGAAGGGTTGGGACTGATGTGAAGGTTTGGGACTGATGAAGGTGAAGGGTTGGGACTGATGAAGGTGAAGGGTTGGGACTGATGTGAAGGGTTGGGACTGATGAAGGTGAAGGGTTGGGACTGATGAAGGTGAAGGGTTGGGACTGATGTGAAGGTGAAGGGTTGGGACTGATGAAGGTGAAGGGTTGGGACTGATGTGAAGGTTTGGGACTGATGTGAAGGTGAAGGGTTGGGACTGATGAAGGTGAAGGGTTGGGACTGATGAAGGTGAAGGGTTGGGACTGATGTGAAGGGTTGGGACTGATGAAGGTGAAGGGTTGGGACTGATGTGAAGGGTTGGGACTGATGTGAAGGGTTTGGGACTGATGAAGGTGAAGGGTTGGGACTGATGTGAAGGGTTGGGACTGATGTGAAGGGTTGGGACTGATGAAGGTGAAGGGTTGGGACTGATGTGAAGGGTTGGGACTGATGTGAAGGTGCAGGGTTGGGACTGATGAAGGTGAAGGGTTGGGACTGATGAAGGTGAAGGGTTGGGACTGATGTGAAGGGTTGGGACTGATGTGAAGGGTTGGGACTGATGAAGGTGAAGGGTTGGGACTGATGAAGGTGAAGGGTTGGGACTGATGAAGGTGAAGGGTTGGGACTGATGTGAAGGTGAAGGGTTGGGACTGATGAAGGTGAAGGGTTTGGGACTGATGAAGGTGAAGGGTTGGGACTGATGAAGGTGAAGGGTTGGGACTGATGTGAAGGGTTGGGACTGATGTGAAGGTGAAGGGTTGGGACTGATGAAGGTAAAGGGTTGGGACTGATGAAGGTGAAGGGTTGGGACTGATGAAGGTGAAGGGTTGGGACTGATGTGAAGTTGAAGGGTTGGGACTGATGAAGGTGAAGGGTTGGGACTGATGAAGGGGAAGGGTTGGGACTGATGAAGGTGAAGGGTTTGGAACTGATGAAGGTGAAGGGTTGGGACTGATGAAGGTGAAGGGTTGGGACTGATGTGAAGGTGAAGGGTTGGGACTGATGAAGGTGAAGGGTTGGGACTGATGAAGGTGAAGGGTTGGGACTGATGAAGGTGAAGGGTTGGGACTGATGAAGGTGAAGGGTTGGGACTGATGAAGGTGAAGGGTTGGGACTGATGAAGGTGATGGGTTTGGGACTGATGAAGGTGAAGGTTTGGGACTGATGAAGGTGAAGGGTTTGGGACTGATGAAGGTGAAGGGTTGGGACTGATGAAGGTGAAGGGTTTGGGACTGATGAAGGTGAAGGGTTGGGACTGATGAAGGTGAAGGGTTTGGGACTGATGAAGGTGAGGGGTTGGGACTGATGAAGGTGAAGGGTTGGGACTGATGAAGGTGAAGGGTTGGGACTGATGTGAAGGTGAAGGGTTGGGACTGATGTGAAGGTGAAGGGTTGGGACTGATGAAGGTGAAGGGTTGGGACTGATGAAGGTGAAGGGTTGGGACTGATGAAGGGTTGGGACTGATGAAGGTGAAGGGTTGGGACTGATGAAGGTGAAGGGTTGGGACTGATGAAGAGTTGGGACTGATGAAGGTGAAGGGTTGGGACTGATGTGAAGGGTTGGGACTGATGTGAAGGTGAAGGGTTGGGACTGATGAAGGTGAAGGGTTGGGACTGATGAAGGTGAAGGGTTGGGACTGATGAAGGGTTGGGACTGATGAAGGTGAAGGGTTGGGACTGATGAAGGTGAAGGGTTGGGACTGATGAAGGGTTGGGACTGATGAAGGTGAAGGGTTGGGACTGATGAAGGTGAAGGGTTGGGACTGATGAAGGGTTGGGACTGATGAAGGTGAAGGGTTGGGACTGATGTGAAGGTTTGGGACTGATGAAGGTGAAGGGTTGGGACTGATGAAGGTGAAGGGTTGGGACTGATGTGAAGGGTTGGGACTGATGAAGGTGAAAAGTTGGGACTGATGTGAAGGTGAAGGGTTGGGACTGATGAAGGTGAAGGGTTGGGACTGATGTCAAGGGTTGGGACTGATGTGAAGGTGAAGGGTTGGGACTGATGAAGGTGAAGGGTTGGGACTGATGAAGGTGAAGGGTTGGGACTGATGTGAAGGGTTGGGACTGATGAAGGTGAAGGGTTGGGACTAATGAAGGTGAAGGGTTGGGACTGATGTGAAGGGTTGGGACTGATGAAGGTGAAGGGTTGGGACTGGTGTGAAGGTGAAGGGTTGGGACTGATGAAGGTGAAGGGTTGGGACTGATGTGAAGGTGAAGGGTTGGGACTGATGAAGGTGAAGGGTTGGGACTGATGTGAAGGGTTGGGACTGATGAAGGTGAAGGGTTGGGACTGATGTGAAGGTGAAGGGTTGGGACTGATGAAGGTGAAGGGTTGGGACTGATGAAGGTGAAGGGTTGGGACTGATGTGAAGGGTTGGGACTGATGAAGGTGAAGGGTTGGGACTGATGTGAAGGTGAAGGGTTGGGACTGATGAAGGTGAAGGGTTGGGACTGATGTGAAGGTGAAAGTTTGGGACTGATGAAGGTGAAGGGTTGGGACTGATGTGAAGGGTTGGGACTGATGTGAAGGGTTGGGACTGATGAAGGTGAAGGGTTGGGACTGATGTGAAGGTGAAGGGTTGGGACTGATGAAGGTGAAGGTTTGGGACTGATGTGAAGGTGAAGGGTTGGGACTGATGAAGGTGAAGGGTTGCGACTGATGTGAAGGGTTGGGACTGATGAAGGTGAAGGGTTGGGACTGATGAAGGTGAAGGGTTGGGACTGATGTGAAGGGTTGGGACTGATGAAGGTGAAGGGTTGGGACTGATGTGAAGGGTTGGGACTGATGAAGGTGAAGAGTTGGGACTGATGAAGGTGAAGGGTTGGGACTGATGTGAAGGTGAAGGGTTGGGACTGATGAAGGTGAAGGGTTGGGACTGATGTGAAGGTGAAGGGTTGGGACTGATGAAGGTGAAGGGTTGGGACTAAGGTGAAGGGTTGGGACTGATGAAGGTGAAGGGTTGGGACTGATCTGAAGGGTTGGGACTGATGAAGGTGAAGGGTTGGGACTGATGTGAAGGTGAAGGGTTGGGACTGATGTGAAGTATTGGGACTGATGAAGGTGAAGGGTTGGGACTGATGTGAAGGTGAAGGGTTGGGACTGATGAACGTGAAGGGTTGGGACTGATGAAGGTGAAGGGTTGGGACTGATGTGAAGGTGAAGGGTTGGGACTTATGAAGGTGAAGGGTTGGGACTGATGAAGGTGAAGGGTTGGGACTGATGTGAAGGGTTGGGACTGATGAAGGTGAAGGGTTGGGACTGATGTGAAGGTGAAGGGTTGGGACTGATGAAGGTGAAGGGTTGGGACTGATGTGAAGGTGAAGGGTTGGGACTGATGAAGGTGAAGGGTTGGGACTGATGTGAAGGGTTGGGACTGATGTGAAGGGTTGGGACTGATGTGAAGGGTTGGGACTGATGAAGGTGAAGGGTTGGGACTGATGAAGGTGAAGGGTTGGGACTGATGTGAAGGTGAAGGGTTGGGACTGATGAAGGTGAAGGGTTGGGACTGATGTGAAGGGTTGGGACTGATGAAGGTGAAGGGTTGGGACTGATGTGAAGGTGAAGGGTTGGGACTGATGAAGGTGAAGGGTTGGGACTGATGTGAAGGGTTGGGACTGATGAAGGTGAAGGGTTGGGACTGATGAAGGTGAAGGGTTGGGACTGATGAAGGTGAAGGGTTGGGACTGATGTGAAGGGTTGGGACTGATGAAGGTGAAGGGTTGGGACTGATGAAGGGTTGGGACTGATGAAGGTGAAGGGTTGGGACTGATGAAGGTGAAGGGTTGGGACTGATGAAGGGTTGGGACTGATGAAGGTGAAGGGTTGGGACTGATGTGAAGGGTTGGGACTAATAAAGGAGAAGGGTTGGGACTGATGAAGGTGAAGGGTTGGGACTGATGAAGGTGAAGGGTTGGGACTGATGAAGGTGAAGGGTTGGGACTGATGTGAAGGGTTGGGACTGATGAAGGTGAAGGGTTGGGACTGATGAAGGTGAAGGGTTGGGACTGATGTGAAGGGTTGGGACTGATGAAGGTGAAGGGTTGGGACTGATGAAGGTGAAGGGTTGGGACTGATGTGAAGGGTTGGGACTGATGAAGATGAAGGGTTGGGACTGATGAAGGTGAAGGGTTGGGACTGATGTGAAGGGTTGGGACTGATGAAGGTGAAGGGTTGGGACTGATGTGAAGGGTTGGGACTGATGAAGGTGAAGGGTTGGGACTGATGTGAAGGGTTGGGACTGATGAAGGTGAAGGGTTGGGACTGATGAAGGTGAAGGGTTGGGACTGATGTGAAGGATGGGACTGATGAAGGTGAAGGGTTGGGACTGATGAAGGTGAAGGGTTGGGACTGATGTGAAGGGTTGGGACTGATGAAGGTGAAGGGTTGGGACTGATGAAGGTGAAGGGTTGGGACTGATGTGAAGGGTTGGGACTGATGAAGGTGAAGGGTTGGGACTGATGAAGGTGAAGGGTTGGGACTGATGTGAAGGGTTGGGACTGATGAAGGTGAAGGGTTGGGACTGATGTGAAGGGTTGGGACTGATGAAGGTGAAGGGTTGGGACTGATGAAGGTGAAGGGTTTGGACTGATGAAGGTGAAGGGTTGAGACTGATGTGAAGGGTTGGGACTGATGAAGGTGAAGGGTTGGGACTGATGAAGGTGAAGGGTTGGGACTGATGAAGGTGAAGGGTTGGGACTGATGTGAAGGTGAAGGGTTGGGACTGATGAAGGTGAAGGGTTGGGACTGATGTGAAGGGTTGGGACTGATGTGAAGGGTTGGGACTGATGAAGGTGAAGGGTTGGGACTGATGTGAAGGTGAAGGGTTGGGACTGATGAAGGTGAAGGGTTGGGACTGATGTGAAGGTGAAGGGTTGGGACTGATGAAGGTGAAGGGTTGGGACTGATGTGAAGGTGAAGGGTTGGGACTGATGTGAAGGTGAAGGGTTGGGACTGATGAAGGTGAAGGGTTGGGACTGATGTGAAGGGTTGGGACTGATGTGAAGGTGAAGGGTTGGGACTGATGAAGGTGAAGGGTTGGGACTGATGTGAAGGGTTGGGACTGATGAAGGTGAAGGGTTGGGACTGATCAAGGTGAAGGTTTGTGACTGATGTGAAGGGTTGGGACTGATGAAGGTGAAGGGTTGGGACTGATGAAGGTGAAGGGTTGGGACTGATGTGAAGGGTTGGGACTGATGAAGGTGAAGGGTTGGGACTGATGAAGGTGAAGGGTTGGGACTGATGTGAAGGGTTGGGACTGATGAAGGTGAAGGGTTGGGACTGATGAAGGTGAAGGGTTGGGACTGATGTGAAGGGTTGGGACTGATGAAGGTGAAGGGTTGGGACTGATGTGAAGGGTTGGGACTGATGAAGGTGAAGGGTTGGGACTGATGTGAAGGGTTGGGACTGATGAAGGTGAAGGGTTGGGACTGATGTGAAGGGTTGGGACTGATGAAGGTGAAGGGTTGGGACTGATGAAGGTGAAGGATTGGGACTGATGTGAAGGGTTGGGACTGATGAAGGTGAAGGGTTGGGACTGATGAAGGTGAAGGGTTGGGACTGATGTGAAGGGTTGGGACTGATGAAGGTGAAGGGTTGGGACTGATGAAGGTGAAGGGTTGGGACTGATGTGAAGGGTTGGGACTGATGAAGGTGAAGGGTTGGGACTGATGTGAAGGGTTGGGACTGATGAAGGTGAAGGGTTGGGACTGATGAAGGTGAAGGGTTTGGACTGATGAAGGTGAAGGGTTGAGACTGATGTGAAGGGTTGGGACTGATGAAGGTGAAGGGTTGGGACTGATGAAGGTAAAGGGTTGGGACTGATGAAGGTGAAGGGTTGGGACTGATGTGAAGGTGAAGGGTTGGGACTGATGAAGGTGAAGGGTTGGGACTGATGTGAAGGGTTGGGACTGATGAAGGTGAAGGGTTGGGACTGATGTGAAGGTGAAGGGTTGGGACTGATGAAGGTGAAGGGTTGGGACTGATGTGAAGGTGAAGGGTTGGGACTGATGAAGGTGAAGGGTTGGAACTGATGTGAAGGGTTGGGACTGATGAAGGTGAGGGGTTGGGACTGATGTGAAGGTGAAGGGTTGGGACTGATGAAGGTGAAGGGTTGGGACTGATGTGAAGGGTTGGGACTGATGAAGGTGAAGGGTTGGGACTGATATGAAGGTGAAGGGTTGGGACTCATGAAGGTGAAGGGTTGGGACTGATGTGAAGGTGAAGGGTTGGGACTGATGAAGGTGAAGGGTTGGGACTGATGTGAAGGGTTGGGACTGATGAAGGTGAAGGGTTGGGAATGATGTGAAGGGTTAGGACTGATGAAGGTGAAGGGTTGGGACTGATGAAGGTGAAGGGTTGGGACTGATGAAGGTGAAGGGTTGGGACTGATGTGAAGGGTTGGGACTGATGAAGGTGAAGGGTTGGGACTGATGAAGGTGAAAGGTTAGGACTGATGAAGGTGAAGGGTTGGGACTGGTGAAGGTGAAGGGTTGGGACTGATGTGAAGGGTTGGGACTGATGAAGGTGAAGGGTTGGGACTGATGAAGGTGAAGGGTTGGGACTGATGTGAAGGGTTGGGACTGATGAAGGTGAAGGGTTGGGACTGATGAAGGTGAAGGGTTGGGACTGATGTGAAGGGCTGGGACTGATGTGAAGGGTTGGGACTGATGAAGGTGAAGGGTTGGGACTGATGAAGGTGAAGGGTTGGGACTGATGTGAAGGGTTGGGACTGATGAAGGTGAAGGGTTGGGACTGATGTGAAGGGTTGGGACTGATGAAGGTGAAGGGTTGGGACTGATGAAGGTGAAGGGTTTGGACTGATGAAGGTGAAGGGTTGGGACTGATGTGAAGGGTTGGGACTGATGAAGGTGAAGGGTTGGGACTGATGAAGGTGAAGGGTTGGGACTGATGTGAAGGTGAAGGGTTTGGGACTGATGTGAAGGGTTGGGACTGATGTGAAGGTGAAGGGTTGGGACTGATGAAGGTGAAGGGTTGGGACTGATGTGAAGGGTTGGGACTGATGAAGGTGAAGGGTTGGGACTGATGTGAAGGGTTGGGACTGATGAAGGTGAAGGGTTGGGACTGATGTGAAGGGTTGGGACTGATGAAGGTGAAGGGTTGGGACTGATATGAAGGGTTGGGACTGATGAAGGTGAAGGGTTGGGACTGATGAAGGTGAAGGGTTGGGACTGATGTGAAGGTGAAGGGTTGGGACTGATGAAGGTGAAGGGTTGGGACTGATGTGAAGATGAAGGGTTGGGACTGAGGTGAAGGTGAAGGGTTGGGACTGAGGTGAAGATGAAGGGTTGGGACTGATGAAGGTGAAGGGTTGGGACTGATGAAGGTGAAGGGTTGAGACTGATGAAGGTGAAGGGTTGGGACTGATGAAGGTGAAGGGTTTGGGACTGATGAAGGTGAAGGGTTGGGACTGATGTGAAGGTGAAGGGTTGGGACTGATGAAGGTGAAGGGTTGGGACTGATGTGAAGGTGAAGGGTTGGGACTGATGAAGGCGAAGGGTTGGGACTGATGAAGGTGAAGGGTTGGGACTGATGAAGGTGAAGGGTTGGGACTGATGAAGGTGAAGGGTTTGTGACTGATGAAGGTGAAGGGTTGGGACTGATGAAGGTGAAGGGTTTGGGACTGATGTGAAGGGTTGGGACTGATGTGAAGGTGAAGGGTTGGGACTGATGTGAAGGGTTTGGGACTGATGAAGGTGAAGGGTTGGGACTGATGTGAAGGGTTGGGACTGATGTGAAGGTGAAGAGTTGGGACTGATGTGAAGGGTTTGGGACTGATGTGAAGGTGAAGGGTTGGGACTGATTAGAAGGGTTGGGACTGATGTGAAGGTGAAGGGTTTGGGACTGATATGAATGTGAAGGGTTTCGGACAGATGTGAAGGGTTGGGACTGATGTGAAGGGTTGGGACTGATGTGAAGGTGAAGGGTTAAGACTGATGTGAAGGGTTGGGACTGATGTGAAGGGTTTGGGACTGATGTGAAGGTGAAGGCCGGGTTGGGACTGATGTGAAGGGTTGGGACTGATGTGAAGGGTTGGGAGTGATAAAGGTGAAGGGTTGAGACTGATGTGAAGGGTTTGGGACTGATGTGAAGGCCGGGTTGGGACTGATGTGAAGGGTTGGGACTGATGAATGTGAAGGGTTGGGACTGATGTGAAGGATTTGGGACTGATGTGAAGGTGAAGGCCGGGTTGGGACTGATGTGAAGGGTTGGTACTGATGTGAAGGGTTTGGGACTGATGTGAAGGTCGGGTTGGGACTGATGTGAAGGGTTGAGACTGATGTGAAGGGTTGGGACTGATGTGAAGGTGAAGGGTTGGGAATGATGAAGGTGAAGGGTTGGGACTGATGTGAAGGTGAAGGGTTTGGGACTGATGTGAAGGTGAAGGGTTTGGGACTGATGTGCAGGTGAAGGGTTGGGACTGATGTGAAGGTGAAAGGTTGGGACTGATGTGAAGGGTTGGGACTGATGAAGGTGAAGGGTTGGGACTGATGAAGGTGAAGGGTTGGGACTGATGTGAAGGGTTGGGACTAATGTGAAAGGTTGGGACTGATGAAGGTGAAGGGTTGAGACTGATGTGAAGGTGAAGGGTTTGGGACTGAAGGGTTGAGACTGATGTGAAGGTGAAGGGTTTGGGACTGATGTGAAGGTGAAGGGTTTGGGACTGATTGTGCAGGTGAAGGGTTGGGACTGATGTGAAGGGTTGGGACTGATGTGAAGGGTTTGGGACTGATGTGAAGGGTTTGGACTGACGTGAAGGGTTGGGACTGATGTGAAGGTGAAGGGTTGGGACTGATGAAGGTGAAGGGTTGGGACTGATGTGAAGGTGAAGGGTTTGGGACTGATGTGAAGGTGAAGGGTTTGGGGACTGATGTGCAGGTGAAGGGTTGGGACTGAGTGTGAAGGTGAAGGGTTGGGACTGATGTAAAGGGTTTGGAGTGATGAAAGTGAAGGGTTGAGACTGATGTGAAGGGTTGGGACTGATGTGAAGGGTTGGGACTGATGAAGAGAAGGGTTGGGACTGATGAAGGTGAAGGGTTGGGACTGATGTGAAGGGTTGGGACTGATGTGAAAGGTTGGGACTGATGAAGGTGAAGGGTTGAGACTGATGTGAAGGTGAAGGGTTTGGGACTGATGTGAAGGTGAAGGGTTTGGGACTGATGTGCAGGTGAAGGGTTGGGACTGATGAAGGTGAAGGGTTGGGACTGATGTGAAGGTGAAGGGTTTGGGACTGATGTGAAGGTGAAGGGTTTGGGACTGATGTGCAGGTGAAGGGTTGGGACTGATGTGAAGGTGAAGGGTTTGGACTGATGTGAAGGGTTGGGAGTGATGAAGATAAAGGGTTGGGACTGATGTGAAGGGTTGGGACTGATGAAGGTGAAGGGTTGGGACTGATGAAGGTGAAGGGTTGGGACTGATGAAGGTGAAGGGTTTGGGACTGATGAAGGTGAAGGGTTGGGACTGATGTGTAAGGTCAAGGGTTGGGACTGATGAAGGTGAAGGGTTGGGACTGATGTGAAGGTGAAGGTTGGGACTGATGAAGGCGAAGGGTTGGGACTGATGAAGGTGAAGGGTTGGGACTGATGAAGGTGAAGGGTTGGGACTGATGAAGGTGAAGGTTTTGTGACTGATGAAGGTGAAGGGTTGGACTGATGTGAAGGTGATGGGTTGGGGACTGATGAAGGTGAAGGGTTGGGACTGATGAAGGTGAAGGGTTGGGACTGATGTGAGGGGTTGGGACTGATGTGAAGGTGAAGGGTTGGGACTGATGTGAAGGGTTTGGGACTGATGAAGGTGAAGGGTTTGGGACTGATGTGAAGGGTTGGACTGATGTGAAAGTGAAGGGTTGGGACTGATGTGAAGGGTTTGGGACTGATGAAGGTGAAGGGTTGGGACTGATGTGAAGGTGAAGGTTTGGGACTGATGAAGGTGAAGGGTTGGGACTGATGAAGGTGAAGGGTTTGGGACTGATGTGAAGGGTTGGGACTGATGTGAAGGTGAAGGGTTGGGACTGATGTGAAGGGTGGGGACTGATGAGGTGAGGGTTGGGACTGATTGAAGGTGAAGGGTTGGGACTGATGTGAAGGGTTGGGACTGATGAAGGTGAGAGTTGGGACTGATGTGAAGGGTTGGGACTGATGTGAAGGTGAAGGGTTGGGACAGATGAAGGTGAAGGGTTGGGACTGATGAAGGTGAAGGGTTGGGACTGATGTGAAGGGTTGGGACTGATGAAGGTGAAGGGTTGGGACTGATGAAGGTGAAGGTTGGGACTGATGTGAAGGTGAAGGGTTGGGACTGATGAAGGTGAAGGATTTGGGACTGATGAAGGGAAGGGTTGGACTGTGAAGGTGAAGGGTTGGGACTGATGAGAAGGGTTGGGACTGATGAAGGTGAAGGGTTGGGACTGATGAAGGTGAAGGGTTGGGACTGATGAAGGTGAAGGGTTGGGACTGAAGGTGAAGGGTTGACAGATGTGAGGTTGGGACTGATGAAGGTGAAGGGTTGGGAACTGATGAAGGTGAAGGGTTGGGACTGATGATGAAGGTGAAGGGTTGGGACTGATGAAGGTTGAGGGTTGGGACTGATGAAGGGGAAGGGTTGGACTGAAGAAGGTGAAGGGTTGGGACTGATGAAGGTGAAGGGTTGGGACTGATGAAGGTGAAGGGTTTGGGACTGATGAAGGTGAAGGGTTGGGACTGATGAAGGTGAAGGGTTGGGACTGATGAAGGTGAAGGGTTGGGACTGATGAAGGTGAAGGGTTGGGACTGATGAAGGTGAAGGGTTTGGGACTGATGAAGGTGAAGGGTTGGGACTGATGAAGGTGAAGGGTTGGGACTGATGAAGGTGAAGGGTTGGGACTGATGAGGTGAAGGGTTGGGACTGATGAAGGTGAAGGGTTGGGACTGATGAAGGTGAAGGGTTGGGACTGATGAAGGTGAGGGTTGGGACTGATGAAGGTGAAGGGTTGGGACTGATGAAGGTGAAGGGTTGGACTGGAAGGTAGGGGCTGATGTGAAGGTGAAGGGTTGGGACTGATGAAGGTGAAGGGTTGGGACTGATGAAGGTTGAAGGGTTGGGACTGATGAAGGTGAAGGGTTGGGACTGATGAAGGTGAAGGGTTGGGACTGATGAAGGTGAAGGGTTGGGACTGATGAAGGGTTGGGACTGATGAAGGTGAAGGGTTGGGACTGATGTGAAGGGTTGGGGACTGATGAAGGTGAAGGGTTGGGGACTGATGAAGGTGAAGGGTTGGGACTGATGAAGGTGAAGGTTGGGACTGATGAAGGGTTGGGACTGATGAAGGTGATGGGTTGGGACTGATGAAGGTGAAGGGTTGGGACTGATGAAGGTGAAGGGTTGGGACTGATGAAGGTGAAGGGTTGGGACTGATGAAGGTGAAGGGTTGGGACTGATGAAGGGTTGGGACTGATGAAGGTGAAGGGTTGGGACTGATGTGAAGGTTTGGGGACTGATGAAGGTGAAGGGTTGGGACTGATGAAGGTGAAGGGTTGGGACTGATGTGAAGGGTTGGGACTGATGAAGGTGAAGGGTTGGGACTGATGAAGGTGAAGGGTTGGGACTGATGTGAAGGTGAAGGGTTTGGGACTGATGAAGGTGAAGGGGTTGGGACTGATGTGAAGGGTTGGGACTGATGTGAAGGTGAAGGGTTGGGACTGATGAAGGTGAATGGTTGGGACTGATGAAGGTGAAGGGTTGGGACTGATGTGAAGGGTTGGGACTGATGAAGGTGAAGGGTTGGGACTGGATGAAGGGTTGGGACTGATGTGAAGGGTTTGGGACTGATGAAGGTGAAGGGTTGGGACTGATGTGAAGGGTTGGGACTGATGTGAAGGGTTGGGACTGATGAAGGTGAAGGGTTGGGACTGATGTGAAGGGTTGGGACTGATGTGAAGGGCAGGGTTGGGACTGATGAAGGTGAAGGGTTGGGACTGATGAAGGTGAAGGGTTGGGACTGATGTGAAGGGTTGGGACTGATGTGAAGGGTTGGGGACTGATGAAGGTGAAGGGTTGGGACTGATGAAGGTGAAGGGTTGGGACTGATGTGAAGGTGAAGGGTTTGGGACTGATGAAGGTGAAGGGTTTGGGACTGATGAAGGTGAAGGGTTGGGACTGATGAAGGTGAAGGGCTGGGACTGATGTGAAGGGTTGGGACAGATGTGAAGGTGAAGGGTTGGGACTGATGAAGGTGAAGGGTTGGGACTGATGAAGGTGAAGGGTTGGGACTGATGTGAAGGGTTGGGACTGATGAAGGTGAAGGGTTGGGACTGATGAAGGTGAAGGGTTGGGACTGATGTGAAGGTGAAGGGTTGGGACTGATGAAGGTGAAGGGTTGGGACTGATGAAGGGGAAGGGTTGGGACTGATGAAGGTGAAGGGTCTGGAACTGATGAAGGTGAAGGGTTGGGACTGATGAACGTGAAGGGTTTGGAACTGATGAAGGTGAAGGGTTGGGACTGATGAAGGTGAAGGGTTGGGACTGATGTGAAGGTGAAGGGTTGGTACTGATGAAGGTGAAGGGTTGGGACTGATGAAAGGTGAAGGGTTGGGACTGATGAAGGTGAAGGGTTGGACTGATGAAGGGTTGGGACTGATGAAGGTGAAGGGTTGGAACTGATGAAGGTGAAGGGTTGGGACTGATGAAGGGTTGGGACTGATGAAGGTGAAGGGTTGGGACTGATGTGAAGGGTTGGGACTGATGTGAAGGTGAAGGGTTGGGACTGATGAAGGTGAAGGGTTGGGACTGATGAAGGTGAAGGGTTGGGACTGATGAAGGGTTGGGACTGATGAAGGTGAAGGGTTGGTACTGATGAAGGTGAAGGGTTGGGACTGATGAAGGTGAAGGGTTGGACTGATGAAGGTGAAGGGTTGGGACTGATGAAGGTGAAGGGTTGGGACTGATGAAGGGTTGGGACTGATGAAGGTGAAGGGTTGGGACTGATGTGAAGGTTTGGGACTGATGAAGGTGAAGGGTTGGGACTGATGAAGGTGAAGGGTTGGGACTGATGTGAAGGGTTGGGACTGATGAAGGTGAAGGGTTGGGACTGATGAAGGTGAAGGGTTGGGACTGATGTGAAGGTGAAGGGTTGGGACTGATGAAGGTGAAGGGTTGGGACTGATGTGAAGGGTTGGGACTGATGTGAAGGTGAAGGGTTGGGACTGATGAAGGTGAATGGTTGGGACTGATGAAGGTGAAGGGTTGGGACTGATGTGAAGGGTTGGGACTGATGAAGGTGAAGGGTTGGGACTGATGTGAAGGGTTGGGACTGATGTGAAGGGTTTGGGACTGATGAAGGTGAAGGGTTGGGACTGATGTGAAGGGTTGGGACTGATGTGAAGGGTTGGGACTGATGAAGGTGAAGGGTTGGGACTGATGTGAAGGGTTGGGACTGATGTGAAGGTGCAGGGTTGGGACTGATGAAGGTGAAGGGTTGGGACTGATGAAGGTGAAGGGTTGGGACTGATGTGAAGGGTTGGGACTGATGTGAAGGGTTGGGACTGATGAAGGTGAAGGGTTGGGACTGATGAAGGTGAAGGGTTGGGACTGATGTGAAGGTGAAGGGTTGGGACTGATGAAGGTGAAGGGTTTGGGACTGATGAAGGTGAAGGGTTGGGACTGATGAAGGTGAAGGGTTGGGACTGATGTGAAGGGTTGGGACAGATGTGAAGGTGAAGGGTTGGGACTGATGAAGGTGAAGGGTTGGGACTGATGAAGGTGAAGGGTTGGGACTGATGTGAAGGGTTGGGACTGATGAAGGTGAAGGGTTGGGACTGATGAAGGTGAAGGGTTGGGACTGATGTGAAGGTGAAGGGTTGGGACTGATGAAGGTGAAGGGTTGGGACTGATGAAGGGGAAGGGTTGGGACTGATGAAGGTGAAGGGTCTGGAACTGATGAAGGTGAAGGGTTGGGACTGATGAACGTGAAGGGTTTGGAACTGATGAAGGTGAAGGGTTGGGACTGATGAAGGTGAAGGGTTGGGACTGATGTGAAGGTGAAGGGTTGGGACTGATGAAGGTGAAGGGTTGGGACTGATGAAGGTGAAGGGTTGGGACTGATGAAGGTGAAGGGTTGGGACTGATGAAGGTGATGGGTTTGGGACTGATGAAGGTGAAGGTTTGGGACTGATGAAGGTGAAGGGTTTGGGACTGATGAAGGTGAAGGGTTGGGACTGATGAAGGTGAAGGGTTTGGGACTGATGAAGGTGAAGGGTTGGGACTGATAAAGGTGAAGGGTTTGGGACTGATCAAGGTGAGGGGTTGGGACTGATGAAGGTGAAGGGTTGGGACTGATGAAGGTGAAGGGTTGGGACTGATGTGAAGGTGAAGGGTTGGGACTAGGGATGAGCTTCGTGTTCGAGTCGAACATACGTTCGACTCGAACATCGGCTGTTCGATCGTTCGACGAAGATCGAACGATTTGGGCCGTTCGCGCCAAATTCGAGTGACGCGAACGGCCCACAATGCACTACGCCATCGCAGTGTCATCCAGGCGCTGTGATTGGCCAAGCATGCACTGTGACCCCGCATGCTTGGCCAATCACAGCGCCGGCAGCGAGGAGAGCAATGATTGGCCACAGGCAGGATGCCTGTGGCCAATTATTGCTGAGGGTGTTTAGTACACGCCCCACACTATAAAAGGCCGCCAGCACGGCGGCCTAGTGTAGTGTGTTCCGGAGCAGGGAAAGAGAAGCATAGGCAGGGACAGTGACATTTATTTTTTTCTTGCTTAACCTGGATTCCTATAGTTTAGGGAAAGAGAAGGATAGGTAGGGAGAGTGTCAGTGTGTTTTACTGTGCGAATCCTTGTTTCTAGGGACAGGGAAGGACAGTGAGGGAATTCTCCTTGTGCTATAGTGTGCTTTAAAAAAACATTTTTTCTAGGGACAGAAAACTATAGGTAGGGAGAGTGTCAGTGTGTTTTTACTGTGCGAATCCTTGTTTCTAGGGACAGGGAAGGACAGTGAGGGAATTCTCCTTGTGCTATAGTGTGCTTTAAAAAAACATTTTTTCTAGGGACAGAAAACTATAGGTAGGGAGAGTGTCAGTGTGTTTTACTGTGCGAATCCTTGTTTCTAGGGACAGGGAAGGACAGTGAGGGAATTCTCCTTGTGCTATAGTGTGCTTTAAAAAAACATTTTTTCTAGGGACAGAAAACTATAGGTAGGGAGAGTGTCAGTGTGTTTTACTGTGCGAATCCTTGTTTCTAGGGACAGGGAAGGACAGTGAGGGAATTCTCCTTGTGCTATAGTGTGCTTTAAAAAAACATTTTTTCTAGGGACAGAAAACTATAGGTAGGGAGAGTGTCAGTGTGTTTTACTGTGCGAATCCTTGTTTCTAGGGACAGGGAAGGACAGTGAGGGAATTCTCCTTGTGCTATAGTGTGCTTTAAAAAAACATTTTTTCTAGGGACAGAAAACTATAGGTAGGAAGAGTGTCAGTTTCTTTCACTGTGATAATCCTTGTTTCTAGGGACAAAGAAGGAAAGTGAGGAAAATTCTCCTTGTGCTATAGTGTGCTTTAAAAAAACATTTTTTCTAGGGACAGAAAACTATAGGTAGGAAGAGTGTCAGTTTCTTTCACTGTGATAATCCTTGTTTCTAGGGACAGGGAAGGACAGTGAGGGAAATTCTCCTTGTGCTATAGTGTGCTAAAGCATTCCTCATCAACCATCTTTGAAATCCTTGTTTTTTTGGACAGTCAGGGAAATTGTCGTTGTGCTATTCTGTGCAAAAGCAATCATCCTCAACCATATTTAGAAATCCTTAAGTAAAGGGACAGAGAAGGACACCTGAAGGTAGCCCTTATTGCTTTTTTCCCATCTCCCTGTAGGCCATCTATTAGAATGTCTGGAAGGCAAACAAGGAGAGGCAGACAGTCAGGAGGCAATAAAAGAGGGCAAGCAGGCTCTGTGTCTGGGGGCAACAGTGCTGGTCGTGGGACGCGGTGCATTGTCATCAGCACATGGCCATGGGACACGCTTGTCCTTCTTTTCGGCAGCTGGACATGTTGAGCCACATCATGCCGAAGACTTGGTAGAGTGGATGACCAAGCCCTCCTCCTCCTCCTCATCCTCTCTCACCCAGGCTCAGGGTACTGGAAAAGCAGCTGCCAAAGCGTCCTCTTCCCTGGTATCAATGTCAGACTCATCATCAGTCACTCCTTCCCTAGACCCACCATGTCCTCCTCCTGAGGAGTCCCCCGAACTGTTTGAGCACAGTGTTGGGTACATGCTCCAGGAGGATGCCCAGCGTTTCGAAGGGTCTGATGATGAAACCCAGCTACAGGAAGGCAGTAGCGTGAGAGCAGACAGAGGGGATGCTCAAGAAGGACACCAATCTGGCAGTCATGTTCCAGCAGCTGCAGCATACTGCCAGATTGGCTCCAGTGATGAGGAGGGAGGGGATGATGAGGTCACTGACTCCACGTGGGTGCCTAATAGGAGAGAGGAGGAGGAGGAGGATGAGGAGGAGGCACATCTCCAACGAGGCAGGATGCCCTTTGGTGGCCAGCGTAAGGGCAGTACACCGACGGAATCACACCGCAGAGCTCCGCCTGTGCAGGGCGCTGCCTCTGCCCGTCATTCAAAAAGTTCTTTGGTGTGGGCCTTTTTTGAGGCTAGTGCATCAGATCGCACAGCTGCTGTTTGCAACATATGTCTCAAGCGTATATCGCGTGGCCAAAACATCAGCCGCTTGGGTACCACATGCCTGACCAGACATATGTTGACCTGCCATGCAGCTCGTTGGCAAGCCTACCTCAAAGACCCACACCAAAGAACAAAGCGGACCTCTCCTTGCACCGCATCAGCTGGGATCTCCAACCCCACTATAACTTCAGTCCTCTCTGAAACATGCACTGAGAGGAATGAAGGTGTAGAATTAGGTGTGTCACAGCCAAGTACTTGCGGCCACTCTGCTAGCAGTACACCGACGTCCGATTCTAGCAGGCAAATTTCCCTGCCCCAGCTGCTGGACCGTCGAAAGAAGTTCACTCCCAGCCATCCACATGCCCAGCGGTTGAATGCTAGCTTGGCTAAATTGCTAGCGCTTCAACTGCTGCCTTTTCAGTTGGTAGACTCGGCCCCCTTCCGTGAGGTTTGTGCAATGTGCGGTTCCTCAGTGGCAGGTTCCCAAACGCCACTTTTTCTCACGGAAGGCTATTCCGGCTCTCTACCGGCATGTGGAAGGCAATGTCTTGGCCTCGCTGGACAGGGCGGTCAGCGGTAAGGTGCATATTACCGCTGACTCATGGTCCAGCAGGCATGGACAGGGACGTTACCTTTCTTTCACGGCCCATTGGGTCACTCTTTTGGCAGCTGGGAAGGATGCAGGACAAGGTGCAGTAGTGTTGGAGGTTGTTCCACCGCCACGCCTCCAAAATGCTACTACTGGTTGTGACACACCTCTCTCCTCCACCCCCTCCTCTTCTTCCTCCATGGCCTCTTCCTGTGGTTTGTCCTCGGAACCAGCGGTGCTCCGTAGGCGTTCAAGGGGCTACGCAAGTACGCAGGCAAAAAGATGCCATGCCGTGCTTGCGCTGGTGTGTTTGGGGGACAGAAGCCACACTGGGGCAGAGGTCCTGTCTGCTCTGCAGGGCCAGGCCGAGAGGTGGTTGACGCCACGCCAGCTTAAGCCAGGAATGGTGGTTTGCGACAATGGCACCAACCTCCTCTCCGCCCTCCGACAGGGACAACTGACCCATGTGCCCTGTGTGGCTCACGTCCTTAACCTGGTGGTGCAGCGGTTCTTGGGCAGGTACCCGGGCTTACAGGATGTCCTGAGGCAGGCCAGGAAAGTCTGTGTGCATTTCCGCAGATCTTATAATGCCAGTGCTCGCCTGGCTGAGCTGCAAAAGGAGTTGAACCTGCCCAAGAACCGCCTTATATGTGACATGCCCACCAGGTGGAACTCAACGTTGGCCATGCTGCAGCGGCTGCACACGCAGCAGAGGGCCATCAATGAGTACCTGTGCGACTACGGCACCAGGACAGGGTCAGGGGAGCTTGGTTTTTTTTCTCCACGCCAGTGGGGCATGATCAGGGATGCATGCACTGTCCTGGCACCATTTGAGGAGGCCACGAGGATGGTGAGCAGTGACAGTGCATGCATCAGTGACACTGTACCTCTTGTCCACCTGTTGGAGCACACGCTGCGTGGAATAATGGACAGGGCACTTGAGGCAGAACAGAGGCAGGAAGAGGAGGACTTCCTTGCCTCTCAAGGCCCCCTTTACCCAGACAGTGTTCCTTCTGTCCCACCCATCGCACAGGAAGAGGAGGAGGAGGAGGAGGAGGATTGTGTCAGCATGGAGGTGGAGGCTGGCACTCAGCATCATCAGCAGCAGTCTTTTAGGGATGATTTACAGTCCCAAGAAACCAGTGGACTTGTACGTGGCTGGGAGGAGGTGGCTGCGGATCATGTCGTCCTTAGTGACCCAGAGGACTCCGGACCCGAATGCCTCAGCAAACCTACGCTGCATGGCCTCCCTGATCCTGCAAAGTCTGCGGAAGGATCCTCGTATTCTTCGGATCAAGGAGAGGGACCATTACTGGCTGGCCACTCTCCTTGATCCACGGTACAAGGGTAAGGTTGCGGACCTTATGTTACCGTCGCAGAGGGAGCAGAGGATGAGACAACTCCGGGAGGCCTTGCAGAAAGGTCTGTGCAACGCGTTCCCAGAGACTGGGAGGTTACAAACTCCTGGTCCTGGACAACGAGTTGCTGAGGCTTCGGCCAGTCAAAGAAGGAGCGGTGGGGAAGGTGGCCGTCTGACCGATGCGTTCAGACAATTCTTTAGTCCGCAGCCCCAAAGTATGATCGGTTCCAGCAACCATCGCCAGCGTCTGATAAACATGGTGCAGGAATATCTAGGGGCAAGGTCAGACTTGGACACCTTCCCCACCGAAAATCCTCTGGCTTACTGGGTCTTGAGGATGGATCACTGGCCAGAGCTTGCACAGTATGCAATTGAGCTACTGGCCTGTCCTGCATCCAGCGTTCTTTCGGAACGCACATTCAGTGCTGCTGGAGGATTTGTCACGGATCACAGGGTGCGCCTGTCCACCGACTCGGTTGATCGACTGACTTTCATCAAGATGAACCAGTCTTGGATCACCACCAGCTACCACACACCTGATGCTGATATAACAGACTAATTGATTTTAACATGTCACATCCCTTCAAGACTGATGCTGATGCTGAGTGCCTGTGCTGTTATGTTGACTGGCTATCCTCCTCCTCCGAGTCCTCAATGATACGATTGATGATGATAGCTTGGAAGATCATTTTTGTTTATGGGTGCCGCCACCAGTGGCTAAGGCCCAATTTTTCAGCCCCTGTTTTACAGGGGCGTGTAATTACAATTTTTTTTAGCAATAATTTGCCATAGGGCTCATTGCTGTGCTCCAAGTACAGTATCTGTGAGGGGTTGGAGTGTTGTGGCACCAGTGCCTAAGGGCCAATTTTTCAGCCCCTGTTTAACAGGGGCGTGTCATTACAATTTTTGAAGCAATACTTTGCAACAGGGCTCATTGCTGTGCTCCAAGTACAGTATCTGTGAGGGGTTGTAGTGTTGTGCCACCAGTGCCTAAGGCCCAATTTTTCAGCCCCTGTTCAACAGGGGCATGCAATTACAATTCTTGATCTAATAATTCACAGCAGGGCCCATTGCTGCACCCACCAAGAGTAACTCTGAGGGCTTACAGTGTTGTGGCAACGCCACCACCACCACCACCACGAAAGGCCCAATTTATTTTTCGTACATCACGGGACACAGAGCGACTTAGTCATTACTAATGGGTTATATAGATTACCTTCAGGTGTTGGCACTGGCCCAATTCCAAACCGGAAGTACCCTCCCCTATATAAGCCCCTCCCACCCGGGAGCACCTCAGTTTTTTGCCAGTGTCTAAGGTGTTGGCCAAAGAGTAACATGTGTTTTCACTGGGCTTGCGTACAGGTTCTTTTGGGCCTTAGTAAGCTGTTCCGGATCCCACCAAAAAAGCTTCATAGCTAAACGGTCGGTACCCGGGCCTTGCAGCAGAAGAGCAAGGTTTTGCCTGTAATGCTTCTCTTAGGAGGGCTGGACCCTGGGATCCAGAGCTCTGGTCATACCCACGACCAAGATGTTGTCTGTGCAGGGTGCTATACAGGTCCAGGGGAGTGGAATCCTTGGGAACCCGGTCCCTGAAGGTTTAATTACAATGCCTGCCGTGATAGGTGAAGTTTGGACTTCTGTGGACCAAACAAAGTCCTGCGGCGGGGATCAGGTAAGTGGGGGCCCCCAGGAACTTGGTTCTATTGGGGGACCCCCAAGCCTAATTTGTCTTTCTGTCTGTTACCTAACGGTATTCCCGCTAAATATCTGTGTTTGCCTATAACTACTGAAAATGTAAAATTTTAATAGTAGTCAAGAAAAATAAAAAAAACAAACAGGGACCGCGGTACCTGTGTTAAACCACTAGAGGCCGCTGTAGTCCATTTTTCTTGTCATGTGGATCTTTGGTTTTCTCAAGTCAAAAGATCCAGGCAGCTGGTAAGTTTCTCTGTGGGAATCCACTTCCTCTGCCCTGTTGCTGCGCTCATCCACCGCACAGGCCCTCCGGCAAAAAGGGCCCTGGCTCCTAGTCCCCTGTTTGATTTCGGAAAGGGCGCCAATGGCGCACGGGCGCGTGCACGCGCCTCCTATGAAAAAAAGGGGCGGGGCGGGTGGATGACGCTCGATGAGCGCCGCGGCGCTTCTGCGCATGTGCGGGCGTCCCAGCATGGTTAAAAGACACAGTACAAGTGTCAGCTGCATGCAAACAGAGCTAGCAACAAACAGTGGCACACAGAGGCGGTTGATGCAGGCATCCCCATAGAAAGGCACTTTAGTGGACACCAGCTGGTATATAGCAGCACCTGTGTTAGACTATTACCAGCAAAATTGGTGTATGACGACGGGAATACCTCAGCTTTGTGCTTAAAGGATATGTCGTCCAGACGCTCCGGAAATAGATCTTCCAGGAAGCCAAAGGGGTCTCCATCGGGCTCTGAGGATATTGGGCATGCTTGTACTGCACCAATCTCCCCTGAGAATTCAGAGGTCAGTAGCCGTAGAAACCCCGCAGGAATGCCTGGTGCTGCGGCTGTCCCCAGTCCACCTGCTCCTGTATATATAACAGAGGAGGTTTTATCCTCAACTCTGGGAGGATTGGAAGAGAGATTAACAGCATTGATCGCTGCTTCCCTGTCTCAGGAAAAGCGCGTCCGATCTCCGTCTCCTCCTTCAGCGTGCCTGTTAGTGGAGGAACAGCCCCACACAGAGATCGACCTACCTGAAGGGGATCAGGATGAGGTTGATTCAGTTATGGAGGAATCAACAGTGGAAGAACCTTTCTCAGCTTCTCAGGCTGAAAGATTATGGGTTCAGTCTCTGACTAATATGGTCCGATCAGCATTTAAAATGCCTCTGGCGGAACCACCATCCACTACGGTTTCCTCGCTGGGGTCGCTAAAAGCTCCCCAGGCTGTCTGTTCCTTCCCAATCCACCCTTTATTAGAAGGGCTTATTTACCAGGATTGGGAGCATCCTGATAAAATATTTGCTCCCCCCAAGAGATTTCCGGTGATCTATCCCATGGAGGATAAGTTCATAAGAAAATGGAGGGTCCCTACAGTGGACGCAGCCATCTCTTCTGTTAACAAATCACTGACATGTCCAGTAGATAATGTTCCAATGTTCAAAGACCCAATAGATAAAAAATTGGAGTCTTTACTAAAATCTGCTTTCTCTACAGCAAGTTTGGTGACACAACCTGCGGTAGCAGCGATTGGAGTCTGCCAGGCAGTGAAAGATCAGTTGAAACAAGTCTTAAGGGACTTACCAGATCAGCAGGCTCTTGCCCTAGCTGACCTGCCTAGAGCCTTGTGTTTTGCGGTGGATGCCATGAAGGATACAATCCAACAGGCCTCCCGCTTTACGCTGTCTATAGTACATATGCGTAGGCTTCTGTGGCTCAAAAACTGGTCTGCTGAAGCTCCCTGTAAAAAACTGCTGGTTAGCTTCCCATTTCATGGAGAACGCTTATTTGGAGAAGATCTGGACAAATATATCCTGAAAATTTCTGCCGGTAAAAGTTCACTCTTACCGGTTAAGAACAAGGGTAGAAGTCCTTCTTTTATGAGGCCTACTTCTCCAGTCCCAGGCACATCGGCTGTGAAGCAGTTCCGACGGCCTCCGCGGTCAAATTCAGGGGGCAGAAATCAGGGACAATCACAGGGTAACAAGAAGCCCTGGATCAAGAGAGGTACAAAACCTCCCCCCAAGGCATGAAGGGTTGCCCCCACTCAATCGGGTGGGGGGAAGACTTCAGTTGTTCACAGAGACCTGGCGGGACACCATCAGAGACAGATGGGTGCTCTCCGCAGTAAGTCTGGGATACAAGCTGGAGTTAAAAGACACTCCTCCTGCCCATTTTATGAGGTCAAACGTGCCAAGCGATCCCCAGAAGAGAGGATCCCTCCTTCTGGCACTAGAACAACTATTGCTCCAAGGTGTAATCATGAAGGTTCCCCTGGAAGAAAGCGGATTCGGGTTTTACTCGAACCTTTTCACAGTCCCCAAACCAAATGGGGACGTGAGGCCCATATTAAATCTAAAAGGGCTAAACAAGTTCCTAAATATCAGGACTTTTCGGATGGAGTCGATCCGATCGGTGGCCACCGCCCTACAAGGGCAGGAATGGCTAGCCTCGATCGACATAAAGGATGCTTATCTGCATATTCCCATCTTTCCGGCCCACCAGAAATTTCTACGCTTTGCAGTAGAAGGGCGCCATTTTCAGTTCAGAGCCTTACCTTTCGGTCTGGCCACAGCACCACGAGTGTTCACAAAAATTCTGGCCCCATTATTGGCCAATCTATGAACACAGGGTGTAACGATAATGGCATATCTAGACGACCTGCTACTAATAGACCACTCAGTGGAAAAGCTGGAAGTAGCTATTCACAAGACAATCGAGTATCTGGAATATCACGGTTGGATTATCAACCGGGACAAGTCAGCTCTAAGACCAGTCAAAAGTCTGGAATACTTAGGGCTAAGGCTGGATTCAAATCAGAGAAAGATTTTCTTACCTCCAGAGAAGGTGTCGTCTTTAAAAGATTTGACCCACTTAGTGGGTACAAAAAGAAAACCATCCATACGCCTCTGCATGAGGCTGCTGGGAAAGATGGTGGCTTCATTCGAAGCGGTACCCTACGGTCAATTCCATTCAAGGAATTTGCAAAGGGCCATACTGTCAGCCTGGAACAAAAAAGTTCAGGCTTTAGACTTACCAATGTCCCTGTCCCCTTCCGTTCGCAAGAGCCTCCATTGGTGGTTGGTGCCCCAGAATCTGGAAAGAGGGAAACCCTTCAGTCCGGTTTCTTGGAAGGTGGTCACTACAGATGCCAGCCTCATAGGCTGGGGGGCAGTACTGGAGCAATGGTCTCTCCAGGGCAAGTGGTCAGAAGCAGAAAAGGCCCTGCCCATCAATCTCTTAGAGATACGAGCAGCCCGGTATGCCCTAGTAGCATGGACATCCAAACTCCAAGGGTCCCCTGTCAGAATTCAATCAGACAATGCCACGGCAGTGGCATATATCAATCACCAGGGTGGCACCAAGAGTCGTGCAGCCCAGAGGGAAGCAAATTGCATCCTGGAGTGGGCAGAAAAATATGTCCCAGCCATATCCGCGGTTTTCATCCCAGGAGTGGAAAATTGGAGAGCGGACTTTCTAAGTCGCCAACAATTATGCCCGGGGGAATGGTCTCTTCACCCCGAGGTTTTCCAGGCAATATGCCAGCGGTGGGGAACACCGGATGTAGATCTGCTAGCATCCAGATTCAACGCAAAGGTGGACAGATTTGTGTCTCGCACAAGGGATCCCCTAGCTTGCGGCTCGGATGCCCTAGTGTTCCCTTGGGATCAGTTCGAGCTGATATATGCATTCCCACCGCCACAATTGTTACCGCGATTACTCCGCAGAATCAGGGTAGAAAAGAAACCAGTGATTCTGGTGGCTCCAGCGTGGCCCCGAAGGGCATGGTACGCGGAGATTGTAAAAATGTCAGTGAGGAGTCCTTGGACCCTTCCACATCGTCCAGACCTGCTGTCGCAGGGACCGATATACCACCCTTCCTTACCAGCCCTAGGTTTGATGGCCTGGCTATTGAAGCCCACATTCTGAAAAAGAGAGGGCTCTCTAATTCTGTGGTATCTACCATGATCAATGCCAGGAAACCGGTATCCAGGCAGATCTATTATAGGATCTGGAAAGCATACATTACGTGGTGTGAGGCCAGGAAATGGCATCCACGAAAGTACGTGATAGGGAGGATTTTGGACTTCCTACAGTGGGCTGTACATAGGAAGCTTGCCTTGAGTACTATCAAGGGTCAGATTTCGGCCTTGTCAATATTTTTTCAAAGGCCCTTGGCTTCGCATTCACTAGTCAAAGCCTTTATACAAGCAGTGATGCGTATTAGCCCTCCGGTTAGTATTCCCATATGTCCTTGGGACTTAAACCTGGTTCTGTCGGTTCTACAGAAACAACCGTTTGAACCATTACAACACATTTCCTTGGTTCTTCTCACCAGGAAATTGATTTTCTTAGTAGCCGTTTGTTCGGCTAAAAGAGTATCGGAATTAGCCGCCTTGTCCTGTAAGGAGCCATATCTGGTTGTCCATAAGGACAGAGTAGTATTACGTCCTCATCCAGCCTTTCTTCCTAAGGTGGTATCGAGGTTTCATTTGAACCAAGATGTGGTTCTTCCTTCTTTTTTCCCCAAACCTAGCTCGGTAGAGGAAAAGTTATTACATTCTTTGGATGTAGTAAGAGCAGTTAAAGCTTATCTAAAAGCCACTGCTCAGATTCGCAGAACGGATTCTTTATTTGTTCTGCCGGAAGGCCCCAGAAAGGGTCAGGCAGCATCAAAATCTACTTTAGCCAAGTGGATTCGACAGGTCATAATACAAGCCTATGGCTTGAGAAAGAGACCGCCTCCGTTCAAAGTTAGGGCGCACTCCACAAGAGCAGTTGGAACTTCATGGGCAGTGCATCACCAGGCCTCCCTGGCTCAAGTATGTAAGGCCGCAACATGGTCTTCGGTACACACGTTTACTAGGTTCTACCAGGTAGACGTTAGAAGTCAGGAGGATGTCGCCTTTGGGCGCAGTGTGTTGCAGGCCGCAAAAGATCCTCATGCCTGATGGCGCCCAGCTTATGTATCCCTCCCCTCATTTGGCATTGCTTTGGGACGTCCCATTAGTAATGACTAAGTCGCTCTGTGTCCCGTGATGTACGAAAAAGAAAAAGGGATTTTTATAACAGCTTACCTGTAAAATCCTTTTCTTGGAGTACATCACGGGACACAGAGCTCCCACCCCTCTTTTTGGGACACTTATTGCTTGGCTACAAAACTGAGGTGCTCCCGGGTGGGAGGGGCTTATATAGGGGAGGGTACTTCCGGTTTGGAATTGGCCAGTGCCAACACCTGAAGGTAATCTATATAACCCATTAGTAATGACTAAGTCGCTCTGTGTCCCGTGATGTACTCCAAGAAAAGGATTTTACAGGTAAGCTGTTATAAAAATCCCTTTTTTTCAGCCCCTGTTCAAAAGGGGCATGTAATTACAATTCTTGATCTAATAATTCACAGCAGGGCCCATTGCTGCACCCACCAAGAGTAACTCTGAGGGCTTACAGTGTTGTGGCAACACCACCACCACCACCACAAAATGCCCAATTTTTCAGCCCCTGTTCAACAGGGGCATGCAATTACAATTCTTGATCTAATAATTCACAGCAGGGCCCATTGTTGCACCCACCAAGAGTAACTCTGAGGGCTTACAGTGTTGTGGCAACGCCACCACCACCACCACCACCACGAAAGGCCCAATTTTTCAGCCCCTGTTCAAAAGGGGCATGTAATTACAATTCTTGATCTAATAATTCACAGCAGGGCCCATTGCTGCACCCACCAAGAGTAACTCTGAGGGCTTACAGTGTTGTGGCAACGCCACCACCACCACCACCACCACGAAAGGCCCAATTTTTCAGCCCCTGTTCAAAAGGGGCATGTAATTACAATTCTTGATCTAATAATTCACAGCAGGGCCCATTCCTGCACCCACCAAGAGTAACTCTGAGGGCTTACAGTGTTGTGGCAACACCACCACCACCACCACCACCACGAAAGGCCCAATTTTTCAGCCCCTGTTCAACAGGGGCATGCAATTACAATTCTTGATCTAATAATTCACAGCAGGGCCCATTGCTGCACCCACCAAGAGTAACTGTCAGGGCTTACAGTGTTGTGGCACCAGCACCACCATCAAAGGCCCAATTTTTACTACCACTGTTCAACAATTATATGTAATTAAAATTCCTGATATAATAGTTGACAGCAGGGCGTTCCAGCTCCAACCAAGAGTAACTGTGAGTGCTTACAGTGTTGTGCCAACACCAACAACTAAGGGGCCTATTTCTGCAGAGTATATACGGCAGGTCCCTACTTTCAAACATCCAACTTACAAACGACTCCTACTTGCAAACGCAAGAAGACAACAGGAAGTGAGAGGAAATCTACCCCTTGGAAGGAAAATTCTCTCCTGTAAGAATTAATATGGGAGAAAGGTGTCTCCTCTGTACTGATGCTTTATCAGCAATCCTTGTTTCAAGAAAAACACCACATTTCAAAAACAGTTGTCATTGGGACGGAAAGTGAGGTGAAATGTTCTGAACAGGGGCACAGACAGCAAAACAAATGTTACAGGGGTGATAACCCTTACCTATGTTTTCCAAAAAGTTTAAAAATAGATTTTTGGGCTGGAGCTACACTTCAACAATGTACCTGTTCAAAATTACAAACAGATTCTACATAAGAACAAACCTACAGTCCCTGTCTTGTATGCACCGCCTGTATACGGCTGTTCAGAGTATATAGGGCCTTTTTTATTTTATGTGCGGGGTTCCCCTTAATATCCATA
>CM055120.1:75607365-75724865 GCA_029206835.1 Rana muscosa
GGGTCATGGGGTAGCTATGCCATTTTTCTTAAAGATTTTCATCCATATTACCGGGACCAGACATTACATTAAAGCCGCAAGCAGTTTTAAATGGCTTTTTTTTCCTTTAGAAGTGTCATTTTGTGCAGGGACAGTTCTAAACACGGGAAACACGTGGCACTTCACAGGCATACTTTAGACACCCCCCAGGTACGATATTTAAAGGAATATTTGACTTTTTTTTTTTCACTTTATGCATCATTAAAATGACTGCTCCCGGAAAACGACCGTTTTTAAAAATTATTTTTGCATTGATACATGTCCCCTGGTGCAGAACCCGGGTTCCCAAACCCTTTTTAGGACAATAACATGCATAATAGTTGTTATAATTAGCACTTTAGAATTCGAACGTTCGCATCCATTGTATTTAATAGGGTTCTAATGTTCGTTCGAACTTTCGGTCCGTTCGCGGGTTCTGGTGCGAACCGAACCCGGGGGTGTTCGGCTCATCACTAGTTGGGACTGATGTGAAGATGAAGGGTTGGGACTGAGGTGAAGGTGAAGGGTTGGGACTGATGAAGGTGAAGGGTTGGGACTGATGAAGGTGAAGGGTTGGGACTGATGAAGGTGAAGGGTTGGGACTGATGAAGGTGAAGGGTTTGGGACTGATGAAGGTGAAGTGTTGGGACTGATGTGAAGGTCAAGGGTTGGGACTGATGAAGGTGAAGGGTTGGGACTGATGTGAAGGTGAAGGGTTGGGACTGATGAAGGCGAAGGGTTGGGACTGATGAAGGTGAAGGGTTGGGACTGATGAAGGTGAAGGGTTGGGACTGATGAAGGTGAAGGGTTGGGACTGATGTGAAGGGTTGGGACTGATGAAGGTGAAGGGTTGGGACTGATGAAGGTGAAGGGTTGGGACTGATGAAGGGTTGGGACTGATGTGAAGGGTTGGGACTGATGAAGGTGAAGGGTTGGGACTGATGTGAAGGGTTGGGACTGATGAAGGTGAAGGGTTGGGACTGATGAAGGTGAAGGGTTGGGACTGATGAAGGGTTGGGACTGATGTGAAGGGTTGGGACTGATGAAGGTGAAGGGTTGGGACTGATGTGAAGGGTTGGGACTGATGAAGGTGAAGGGTTGGGACTGATGTGAAGGGTTGGGACTGATGAAGGTGAAGGGTTGGGACTGATGAAGGTGAAGGGTTGGGACTGATGTGAAGGGTTGGGACTGATGAAGGTGAAGGGTTGGGACTGATGAAGGTGAAGGATTGGGACTGATGTGAAGGGTTGGGACTGATGAAGGTGAAGGGTTGGGACTGATGAAGGTGAAGGGTTGGGACTGATGTGAAGGGTTGGGACTGATGAAGGTGAAGGGTTGGGACTGATGAAGGTGAAGGGTTGGGACTGATGTGAAGGGTTGGGACTGATGAAGGTGAAGGGTTGGGACTGATGTGAAGGGTTGGGACTGATGAACGTGAAGGGTTGGGACTGATGAAGGTGAAGGGTTTGGACTGATGAAGGTGAAGGGTTGAGACTGATGTGAAGGGTTGGGACAGATGAAGGTGAAGGGTTGGGACTGATGAAGGTAAAGGGTTGGGACTGATGAAGGTGAAGGGTTGGGACTGATGTGAAGGTGAAGGGTTGGGACTGATGAAGGTGAAGGGTTGGGACTGATGTGAAGGGTTGGGACTGATGTGAAGGGTTGGGACTGATGAAGGTGAAGGGTTGGGACTGATATGAAGGTGAAGGTTTGGGACTGATGAAGGTGAAGGGTTGGGACTGATGTGAAGGTGAAGGGTTGAGACTGATGAAGGTGAAGGGTTGGAACTGATGTGAAGGGTTGGGACTGATGAAGGTGAAGGGTTGGGACTGATGTGAAGGTGAAGGGTTGGGACTGATGAAGGTGAAGGGTTGGGACTGATGTGAAGGTGAAGGGTTGGGACTGATGAAGGTGAAGGGTTGGGACTGATGTGAAGGGTTGGGACTGATGAAGGTGAAGGGTTGGGAATGATGTGAAGGGTTAGGACTGATGAAGGTGAAGGGTTGGGACTGATGAAGGTGAAGGGTTGGGACTGATGAAGGTGAAGGGTTGGGACTGATGTGAAGGGTTGGGACTGATGAAGGTGAAGGGTTGGGAATGATGAAGGTGAAAGGTTGGGACTGATGAAGGTGAAGGGTTGGGACTGGTGAAGGTGAAGGGTTGGGACTGATGTGAAGGGTTGGGACTGATGAAGGTGAAGGGTTGGGACTGATGAAGGTGAAGGGTTGGGACTGATGTGAAGGGTTGGGACTGATGAAGGTGAAGGGTTGGGACTGATAAGGGGGAGGGTTGGGACTGATGTGAAGGGTTGGGACTGATGAAGGTGAAGGGTTGGGACTGATGAAGGTGAAGGGTTGGGACTGATGAAGGTGAAGGGTTGGGACTGATGTGAAGGGTTGGGACTGATGAAGGTGAAGGGTTGGGACTGATGTGAAGGGTTGGGACTGATGAAGGTGAAGGGTTGGGACTGATGTGAAGGGTTGGGACTGATGAAGGTGAAGGGTTGGGACTGATGAAGGTGAAGGGTTGGGACTGATGAAGGTGAAGGATTGGGACTGATGTGAAGGGTTGGGACTGATGAAGGTGAAGGGTTGGGACTGATGAAGGTGAAGGGTTGGGACTGATGTGAAGGGTTGGGACTGATGAAGGTGAAGGGTTGGGACTGATGAAGGTGAAGGGTTGGGACTGATGTGAAGGGTTGGGACTGATGAAGGTGAAGGGTTGGGACTGATGTGAAGGGTTGGGACTGATGAAGGTGAAGGGTTGGGACTGATGAAGGTGAAGGGTTTGGACTGATGAAGGTGAAGGGTTGAGACTGATGTGAAGGGTTGGGACAGATGAAGGTGAAGGGTTGGGACTGATGAAGGTAAAGGGTTGGGACTGATGAAGGTGAAGGGTTGGGACTGATGTGAAGGTGAAGGGTTGGGACTGATGAAGGTGAAGGGTTGGGACTGATGTGAAGGGTTGGGACTGATGAAGGTGAAGGGTTGGGACTGATGTGAAGGTGAAGGGTTGGGACTGATGAAGGTGAAGGGTTGGGACTGATGTGAAGGTGAAGGGTTGGGACTGATGAAGGTGAAGGGTTGGAACTGATGTGAAGGGTTGGGACTGATGAAGGTGAAGGGTTGGGACTGATGTGAAGGTGAAGGGTTGGGACTGATGAAGGTGAAGGGTTGGGACTGATGTGAAGGGTTGGGACTGATGAAGGTGAAGGGTTGGGACTGATGTGAAGGTGAAGGGTTGGGACTGATGAAGGTGAAGGGTTGGGACTGATGTGAAGGTGAAGGGTTGGGACTGATGAAGGTGAAGGGTTGGGACTGATGTGAAGGGTTGGGACTGATGAAGGTGAAGGGTTGGGAATGATGTGAAGGGTTAGGACTGATGAAGGTGAAGGGTTGGGACTGATGAAGGTGAAGGGTTGGGACTGATGAAGGTGAAGGGTTGGGACTGATGTGAAGGGTTGGGACTGATGTGAAGGTGAAGGGTTGGGACTGATGAAGGTGAAAGTTTGGGACTGATGAAGGTGAAGGGTTGGGACTGGTGAAGGTGAAGGGTTGGGACTGATGAAGGTGAAGGGTTGGGACTGATGAAGGTGAAGGGTTGGGACTGATGTGAAGGGTTGGGACTGATGAAGGTGAAGGGTTGGGACTGATAAGGGGGAGGGTTGGGACTGATGTGAAGGGTTGGGACTGATGAAGGTGAAGGGTTGGGACTGATGAAGGTGAAGGGTTGGGACTGATGAAGGTGAAGGGTTGGGACTGATGAAGGTGAAGGGTTGGGACTGATGTGAAGGGTTGGGACTGATGAAGGTGAAGGGTTGGGACTGATGTGAAGGGTTGGGACTGATGAAGGTGAAGGGTTGGGACTGATGAAGGTGAAGGGTTGGGACTGATGTGAAGGGTTGGGACTGATGAAGGTGAAGGGTTGGGACTGATGAAGGTGAAGGGTTGGGACTGATGTGAAGGGTTGGGACTGATGAAGGTGAAGGGTTGGGACTGATGAAGGTGAAGGGTTGGGACTGATGTGAAGGGCTGGGACTGATGTGAAGGGTTGGGACTGATGAAGGTGAAGGGTTGGGACTGATGAAGGTGAAGGGTTGGGACTGATGTGAAGGGTTGGGACTGATGAAGGTGAAGGGTTGGGACTGATGTGAAGGGTTGGGATTGATGAAGGTGAAAGGTTGGGACTGATGAAGGTGAAGGGTTTGGACTGATGAAGGTGAAGGGTTGGGACTGATGTGAAGGGTTGGGACTGATGAAGGTGAAGGGTTGGGACTGATGAAGGTGAAGGGTTGGGACTGATGTGAAGGTGAAGGGTTTGGGACTGATGTGAAGGGTTGGGACTGATGTGAAGGTGAAGGGTTGGGACTGATGAAGGTGAAGGGTTGGGACTGATGAAGGTGAAGGGTTGGGACTGATGAAGGTGAAGGGTTGGGACTGATGTGAAGGGTTGGGACTGATGAAGGTGAAGGGTTGGGACTGATGTGAAGGGTTGGGACTGATGAAGGTGAAGGGTTGGGACTGATATGAAGGGTTGGGACTGATGAAGGTGAAGGGTTGGGACTGATGAAGGTGAAGGGTTGGGACTGATGTGAAGGTGAAGGGTTGGGACTGATGAAGGTGAAGGGTTGGGACTGATGTGAAGATGAAGGGTTGGGACTGAGGTGAAGGTGAAGGGTTGGGACTGATGAAGGTGAAGGGTTGGGACTGATGAAGGTGAAGGGTTGGGACTGATGAAGGTGAAGGGTTGGGACTGATGAAGGTGAAGGGTTTGGGACTGATGAAGGTGAAGGGTTGGGACTGATGTGAAGGTGAAGGGTTGGGACAATTGAAGGTGAAGGGTTGGGACTGATGTGAAGGTGAAGGGTTGGGACTGATGAAGGCGAAGGGTTGGGACTGATGTGAAGGTGAAGGGTTGGGACTGATGAAGGTGAAGGGTTGGGACTGATGTGAAGATGAAGGGTTGGGACTGAGCTGAAGGTGAAGGGTTGGGACTGATGAAGGTGAAGGGTTGGGACTGATGAAGGTGAAGGGTTGGGACTGATGAAGGTGAAGCGTTTGTGACTGATGAAGGTGAAGGGTTGGGACTGATGAAGGTGAAGGGTTTGGGACTGATGTGAAGGGTTGGGACTGATGTGAAGGTGAAGGGTTGGGACTGATGTGAAGGGTTTGGGACTGATGAAGGTGAAGGGTTGGGACTGATGTGAAGGTGAAGGTTTGGGACTGATGAAGGTGAAGGGTTGGGACTGATGAAGGTGAAGGGTTTGGGACTGATGTGAAGGGTTGGGACTGATGTGAAGGTGAAGGGTTGGGACTGATGTGGAGGGTTTGGGACTGATGAAGGTGAAGGGTTGGGACTGATGTGAAGGGTTGGGACTGATGTGAAGGGTTGGGACTGATGAAGGTGAAGGGTTGGGACTGATGTGAAGGTGAAGGGTTGGGACTGATGAAGGTGAAGGGTTGGGACTGATGAAGGTGAAGGGTTGGGACTGATGTGAAGGGTTGGGACTGATGAAGGTGAAGGGTTGGGACTGATGAAGGTGAAGGGTTGGGACTGATGTGAAGGTGAAGGGTTGGGACTGATGAAGGTGAAGGGTTTGGGACTGATGAAGGTGAAGGTTTGGGACTGATGAAGGTGAAGGGTTGGGACTGATGTGAAGGGTTGGGACTGATGTGAAGGTGAAGGGTTGGGACTGATGAAGGTGAAGGGTTGCGACTGATGAAGGTGAAGGGTTGGGACTGATGTGAAGGGTTGGGACTGATGAAGGTGAAGGGTTGGGACTGATTTGAAGGGTTAGGACTGATGAAGGTGAAGGGTTGGGACTGATGAAGGTGAAGGGTTGGGACTGATGAAGGTGAATGGTTGGGACTGATGTGAAGGGTTGGGACTGATGAAGGTGAAGGGTTGGGACTGATGAAGGTGAAGGGTTGGGACTGATGAAGGTGAAGGGTTGGGACTGGTGAAGGTGAAGGGTTGGGACTGATGTGAAGGGTTGGGACTGATGAAGGTGAAGGGTTGGGACTGATGAAGGTGAAGGGTTGGGACTGATGTGAAGGGTTGGGACTGATGAAGGTGAAGGGTTGGGACTGATGAAGGTGAAGGGTTGGGACTGATGTGAAGGGTTGGGACTGATGAAGGTGAAGGGTTGGGACTGATGAAGGTGAAGGTTTGGGACTGATGTGAAGGGTTGGGACTGATGAAGGTGAAGGGTTGGGACTGATGTGAAGGGTTGGGACTGATGAAGGTGAAGGTTTGGGACTGATGTGAAGGGTTGGGACTGATGAAGGTGAAGGGTTGGGACTGATGTGAAGGGTTGGGACTGATGAAGGTGAAGGGTTGGGACTGATGTGAAGGGTTGGGACTGATGAAGGTGAAGGGTTGGGACTGATGAAGGTGAAGGGTTGGGACTGATGTGAAGGGTTGGGACTGATGAAGGTGAAGGGTTGGGACTGATGAAGGTGAAGGGTTGGGACTGATGTGAAGGGTTGGGACTGATGAAGGTGAAGGGTTGGGACTGATGAAGGTGAAGGGTTGGGACTGATGTGAAGGGTTGGGACTGATGAAGGTGAAGGGTTGGGACTGATGAAGGTGAAGGGTTGGGACTGATGTGAAGGGTTGGGACTGATGAAGGTGAAGGGTTGGGACTGATGAAGGTGAAGGTTTGGGACTGATGTGAAGGGTTGGGACTGATGAAGGTGAAGGGTTGGGACTGATGTGAAGGGTTGGGACTGATGAAGGTGAAGGGTTGGGACTGATGTGAAGGGTTGGGACTGATGAAGGTGAAGGGTTGGGACTGATGAAGGTGAAGGGTTGGGACTGATGTGAAGGGTTGGGACTGATGAAGGTGAAGGGTTGGGACTGATGAAGGTGAAGGGTTGGGACTGATGTGAAGGGTTGGGACTGATGAAGGTGAAGGCTTGGGACTGATGAAGGTGAAGGGTTGGGACTGATGTGAAGGGTTGGGACTGATGAAGGTGAAGGGTTGGGACTGATGAAGGTGAAGGGTTGGGACTGATGTGAAGGGTTGGGACTGATGAAGGTGAAGGGTTGGGACTGATGTGAAGGGTTGGGACTGATAAAGGTGAAGGGTTGGGACTGATGAAGGTGAAGGGTTTGGACTGATGAAGGTGAAGGGTTGGGACTGATGTGAAGGGTTGGGACTGATAAAGGTGAAGGGTTGGGACTGATGAAGGTGAAGGGTTGGGACTGATGAAGGTGAAGGGTTGGCACTGATGTGAAGGTGAAGGGTTTGGGACTGATGTGAAGGTGAAGGGTTGGGACTGATGTGAAGGTGAAGGGTTGGGACTGATGAAGGTGAAGGGTTGGGACTGATGTGAAGGGTTGGGACTGATGAAGGTGAAGGGTTGGGACTGATGTGAAGGGTTGGGACTGATGAAGGTGAAGGGTTGGGACTGATGTGAAGGGTTGGGACTGATGAAGGTGAAGGGTTGGGACTGATGAAGGTGAAGGGTTGGGACTGATGTGAAGGTGAAGGGTTGGGACTGATGAAGGTGAAGGGTTGGGACTGATGTGAAGGTGAAGGGTTGGGACTGATGAAGGTGAAGGGTTGGGACTGATGTGAAGGGTTGGGACTGATGAAGGTGAAGGGTTGGGAATGATGTGAAGGGTTAGGACTGATGAAGGTGAAGGGTTGGGACTGATGAAGGTGAAGGGTTGGGACTGATGAAGGTGAAGGGTTGGGACTGATGTGAAGGGTTGGGACTGATGAAGGTGAAGGGTTGGGAATGATGAAGGTGAAAGGTTGGGACTGATGAAGGTGAAGGGTTGGGACTGGTGAAGGTGAAGGGTTGGGACTGATGTGAAGGGTTGGGACTGATGAAGGTGAAGGGTTGGGACTGATGAAGGTGAAGGGTTGGGACTGATGTGAAGGGTTGGGACTGATGAAGGTGAAGGGTTGGGACTGATAAGGGGGAGGGTTGGGACTGATGTGAAGGGTTGGGACTGATGAAGGTGAAGGGTTGGGACTGATGAAGGTGAAGGGTTGGGACTGATGAAGGTGAAGGGTTGGGACTGATGTGAAGGGTTGGGACTGATGAAGGTGAAGGGTTGGGACTGATGTGAAGGGTTGGGACTGATGAAGGTGAAGGGTTGGGACTGATGTGAAGGGTTGGGACTGATGAAGGTGAAGGGTTGGGACTGATGAAGGTGAAGGGTTTGGACTGATGAAGGTGAAGGGTTGAGACTGATGTGAAGGGTTGGGACAGATGAAGGTGAAGGGTTGGGACTGATGAAGGTAAAGGGTTGGGACTGATGAAGGTGAAGGGTTGGGACTGATGTGAAGGTGAAGGGTTGGGACTGATGAAGGTGAAGGGTTGGAACTGATGTGAAGGGTTGGGACTGATGTGAAGGGTTGGGACTGATGAAGGTGAAGGGTTGGGACTGATGTGAAGGTGAAGGGTTGGGACTGATGAAGGTGAAGGGTTGGGACTGATGTGAAGGTGAAGGGTTGGGACTGATGAAGGTGAAGGGTTGGAACTGATGTGAAGGGTTGGGACTGATGAAGGTGAAGGGTTGGGACTGATGTGAAGGTGAAGGGTTGGGACTGATGAAGGTGAAGGGTTGGGACTGATGTGAAGGGTTGGGACTGATGAAGGTGAAGGGTTGGGACTGATGTGAAGGGTTGGGACTGATGAAGGTGAAGGGTTGGGACTGATGTGAAGGTGAAGGGTTGGGACTGATGAAGGTGAAGGGTTGGGACTGATGTGAAGGGTTGGGACTGATGAAGGTGAAGGGTTGGGAATGATGTGAAGGGTTAGGACTGATGAAGGTGAAGGGTTGGGACTGATGAAGGTGAAGGGTTGGGACTGATGTGAAGGGTTGGGACTGATGAAGGTGAAGGGTTGGGACTGATGAAGGTGAAAGGTTGGGACTGATGAAGGTGAAGGGTTGGGACTGGTGAAGGTGAAGGGTTGGGACTGATGTGAAGGGTTGGGACTGATGAAGGTGAAGGGTTGGGACTGATGAAGGTGAAGGGTTGGGACTGATGTGAAGGGTTGGGACTGATGAAGGTGAAGGGTTGGGACTGATAAGGGGGAGGGTTGGGACTGATGTGAAGGGTTGGGACTGATGAAGGTGAAGGGTTTGGGACTGATGTGAAGGGTTGGGACTGATGTGAAGGGTTGGGACTGATGAAGGTGAAGGGTTGGGACTGATGTGAAGGGTTGGGACTGATGAAGGTGAAGGGTTGGGACTGATGAAGGTGAAGGGTTGGGACTGATGTGAAGGGTTGGGACTGATGAAGGTGAAGGGTTGGGACTGATGAAGGTGAAGGGTTGGGACTGATGTGAAGGGTTGGGACTGATGAAGGTGAAGGGTTGGGACTGATGAAGGTGAAGGGTTGGGACTGATGTGAAGGGCTGGGACTGATGTGAAGGGTTGGGACTGATGAAGGTGAAGGGTTGGGACTGATGAAGGTGAAGGGTTGGGACTGATGTGAAGGGTTGGGACTGATGAAGGTGAAGGGTTGGGACTGATGTGAAGGGTTGGGACTGATGAAGGTGAAGGGTTGGGACTGATGAAGGTGAAGGGTTTGGACTGATGAAGGTGAAGGGTTGGGACTGATGTGAAGGGTTGGGACTGATGAAGGTGAAGGGTTGGGACTGAGGAAGGTGAAGGGTTGGGACTGATGTGAAGGTGAAGGGTTTGGGACTGATGTGAAGGGTTGGGACTGATGTGAAGGTGAAGGGTTGGGACTGATGAAGGTGAAGGGTTGGGACTGATGAAGGTGAAGGGTTGGGACTGATGTGAAGGGTTGGGACTGATGTGAAGGGTTGGGACTGATGAAGGTGAAGGGTTGGGACTGATGTGAAGGGTTGGGACTGATGAAGGTGAAGGGTTGGGACTGATATGAAGGGTTGGGACTGATGAAGGTGAAGGGTTGGGACTGATGAAGGTGAAGGGTTGGGACTGATGTGAAGGTGAAGGGTTGGGACTGATGAAGGTGAAGGGTTGGGACTGATGTGAAGATGAAGGGTTGGGACTGAGGTGAAGGTGAAGGGTTGGGACTGATGAAGGTGAAGGGTTGGGACTGATGAAGGTGAAGGGTTGGGACTGATGAAGGTGAAGGGTTGGGACTGATGAAGGTGAAGGGTTTGGGACTGATGAAGGTGAAGGGTTGGGACTGATGTGAAGGTGAAGGGTTGGGACTGATGAAGGTGAAGGGTTGGGACTGATGTGAAGGTGAAGGGTTGGGACTGATGAAGGCGAAGGGTTGGGACTGATGTGAAGGTGAAGGGTTGGGACTGATGAAGGTGAAGGGTTGGGACTGATGTGAAGATGAAGGGTTGGGACTGAGTTGAAGGTGAAGGGTTGGGACTGATGAAGGTGAAGGGTTGGGACTGATGAAGGTGAAGGGTTGGGACTGATGAAGGTGAAGGGTTTGTGACTGATGAAGGTGAAGGGTTGGGACTGATTAAGGTGAAGGGTTTGGGACTGATGTGAAGGGTTGGGACTGATGTGAAGGTGAAGGGTTGGGACTGATGTGAAGGGTTTGGGACTGATGAAGGTGAAGGGTTGGGACTGATGTGAAGGTGAAGGTTTGGGACTGATGAAGGTGAAGGGTTGGGACTGATGAAGGTGAAGGGTTTGGGACTGATGTGAAGGGTTGGGACTGATGTGAAGGTGAAGGGTTGGGACTGATGTGAAGGGTTTGGGACTGATGAAGGTGAAGGGTTGGGACTGATGTGAAGGGTTGGGACTGATGTGAAGGGTTGGGACTGATGAAGGTGAAGGGTTGGGACTGATGTGAAGGTGAAGGGTTGGGACTGATGAAGGTGAAGGGTTGGGACTGATGAAGGTGAAGGGTTGGGACTGATGTGAAGGGTTGGGACTGATGAAGGTGAAGGGTTGGGACTGATGAAGGTGAAGGGTTGGGACTGATGTGAAGGTGAAGGGTTGGGACTGATGAAGGTGAAGGGTTTGGGACTGATGAAGGTGAAGGTTTGGGACTGATGAAGGTGAAGGGTTGGGACTGATGTGAACGGTTGGGACTGATGTGAAGGTGAAGGGTTGGGACTGATGAAGGTGAAGGGTTGCGACTGATGAAGGTGAAGGGTTGGGACTGATGTGAAGGGTTGGGACTGATGAAGGTGAAGGGTTGGGACTGATGTGAAGGGTTAGGACTGATGAAGGTGAAGGGTTGGGACTGATGAAGGTGAAGGGTTGGGACTGATGAAGGTGAATGGTTGGGACTGATGAAGGGGAAGGGTTGGGACTGATGAAGGTGAAGGGTTTGGGACTGATGAAGGTGAAGGGTTGGGACTGATGAAGGTGAAGGGTTGGGACTGATGTGAAGGTGAAGGGTTGGGACTGATGAAGGTGAAGGGTTGGGACTGATGAAGGTGAAGGGTTGGGACTGATGAAGGTGAAGGGCTGGGACTGATGAAGGTGAAGTGTTTGGGACTGATGAAGGTGAAGGGTTGGGACTGATGAAGGTGAAGGGTTGGGACTGATGAAGGTGAAGGGTTTGGGACTGATGAAGGTGAAGGGTTGGGACTGATGAAGGTGAAGGGTTTGGGACTGATGAAGGTGAGGGGTTGGGACTGATGAAGGTGAAGGGTTGGGACTGATGAAGGTGAAGGGTTGGGACTGATGAAGGTGAAGGGTTGGGACTGATGTGAAGGTGAAGGGTTGGGACTGATGAAGGTGAAGGGTTGGGACTGATGAAGGTGAAGGGTTGGGACTGATGAAGGGTTGGGACTGATGAAGGTGAAGGGTTGGGACTGATGAAGGTGAAGGGTTGGGACTGATGAAGGGTTAGGACTGATGAAGGTGAAGGGTTGGGACTGATGTGAAGGGTTGGGACTGATGTGAAGGTGAAGGGTTGGGACTGATGAAGGTGAAGGGTTTTGGGACTGATGAAGGTGAAGGGTTGGGACTGATGAAGGGTTGGGACTGATGAAGGTGAAGGGTTGGGACTGATGAAGGTGAGGGGTTGGGACTGATAAAGGTGAAGGGTTGGGACTGATGAAGGTGAAGGGTTGGGACTGATGAAGGTGAAGGGTTGGGACTGATGAAGCGTTGGGACTGATGAAGGTGAAGGGTTGGGACTGATGAAGGTGAAGGGTTGGGACTGATGAAGGGTTGGGACTGATGAAGGTGAAGGGTTGGGACTGATGTGAAGGTTTGGGACTGATGAAGGTGAAGGGTTGGGACTGATGAAGGTGAAGGGTTGGGACTGATGTGAAGGGTTGGGACTGATGAAGGTGAAGGGTTGGGACTGATGTGAAGGGTTGGGACTGATGAAGGTGAAGGGTTGGGACTGATGTGAAGGGTTGGGACTGATGAAGGTGAAGGGTTGGGACTGATGAAGGTGAAGGGTTGGGACTGATGTGAAGGTGAAGGGTTGGGACTGATGAAGGTGAAGGGTTGGGACTGATGTGAAGATGAAGGGTTGGGACTGAGGTGAAGGTGAAGGGTTGGGACTGATGATGGTGAAGGGTTGGGACTGATGAAGGTGAAGGGTTGGGACTGATGAAGGTGAAGGGTTGGGACTGATGAAGGTGAAGGGTTTGGGACTGATGAAGGTGAAGGGTTGGGACTGATGTGAAGGTGAAGGGTTGGGACTGATGAAGGTGAAGGGTTGGGACTGATGTGAAGGTGAAGGGTTGGGACTGATGAAGGCGAAGGGTTAAGACTGATGAAGGTGAAGGGTTGGGACTGATGAAGGTGAAGGGTTGGGACTGATGAAGGTGAAGGGTTTGTGACTGATGAAGGTGAAGGGTTGGGACTGATGTGAAGGTGAAGGGTTGGGACTGATGAAGGTGAAGGGTTGGGACTGATGAAGGTGAAGGGTTGGGACTGATGTGAAGATGAAGGGTTGGGACTGAGGGGAAGGTGAAGGGTTGGGACTGATGAAGGTGAAGGGTTGGGACTGATGAAGGTGAAGGGTTGGGACTGATGAAGGTGAAGGGTTTGGGACTGATGAAGGTGAAGGGTTGGGACTGATGTGAAGGTGAAGGGTTGGGACTGATGAAGGTGAAGGGTTGGGACTGATGTGAAGGTGAAGGGTTGGGACTGATGAAGGCGAAGGGTTGGGACTGATGAAGGTGAAGGGTTGGGACTGATGAAGGTGAAGGGTTGGGACTGATGAAGGTGAAGGGTTTGTGACTGATGAAGGTGAAGGGTTTGTGACTGATGAAGGTGAAGGGTTGGGACTGATGTGAAGGTGAAGGGTTGGGACTGATGAAGGTGAAGGGTTGGGACTGATGAAGGTGAAGGGTTTGGGACTGATGTGAAGGGTTTGGGACTGATGAAGGTGAAGGGTTTGGGACTGATGTGAAGGGTTGGGACTGATGTGAAGGTGAAGGGTTGGGACTGATGTGACGGGTTTGGGACTGATGAAGGTGAAGGGTTGGGTCTGATGTGAAGGTGAAGGTTTGGGACTGATGAAGGTGAAGGGTTGGGACTGATGAAGGTGAAGGGTTTGGGACTGATGTGAAGGGTTGGGACTGATGTGAAGGTGAAGGGTTGGGACTGATGTGAAGGGTTTGGGACTGATGAAGGTGAAGGGTTGGGACTGATGTGAAGGGTTGGGACTGATGTGAAGGGTTGGGACTGATGAAGGTGTAGGGTTGGGACTGATGTGAAGGGTTGGGACTGATGTGAAGGTGAAGGGTTGGGACTGATGAAGGTGAAGGGTTGGGACTGATGTGAAGGGTTGGGACTGATGTGAAGGGTTGGGACTGATGTGAAGGGTTGGGACTGATGAAGGTGAAGGGTTGGGACTGATGAAGGTGAAGGGTTGGGACTGATGTGAAGGTGAAGGGTTGGGACTGATGAAGGTGAAGGGTTTGGGACTGATGAAGGTGAAGGGTTGGGACTGATGAAGGTGAAGGGTTGGGACTGATGTGAAGGGTTGGGACTGATGTGAAGGTGAAGGGTTGGGACTGATGAAGGTGAAGGGTTGGGACTGATGTGAAGGGTTGGGACTGATGTGAAGGGTTGGGACTGATGAAGGTGAAGGGTTGGGACTGATGAAGGTGAAGGGTTGGGACTGATGTGAAGGTGAAGGGTTGGGACTGATGAAGGTGAAGGGTTGGGACTGATGAAGGGGAAGGGTTGGGACTGATGAAGGTGAAGGGTTCGGGACTGATGAAGGTGAAGGGTTGGGACTGATGAAGGTGAAGGGTTGGGACTGATGTGAAGGTGAAGGGTTGGGACTGATGAAGGTGAAGGGTTGGGACTGATGAAGGTGAAGGGTTGGGACTGATGAAGGTGAAGGGTTTGGGACTGATGAAGGTGAAGGGTTGGGACTGATGAAGGTGAAGGGTTTGGGACTGATGAAGGTGAAGGGTTGGGACTGATGAAGGTGAAGGGTTTGGGACTGATGAAGGTGAAGGGTTGGGACTGATGAAGGTGAAGGGTTTGGGACTGATGTGAAGGGTTGGGACTGATGTGAAGGTGAAGGGTTGGGACTGATGTGAAGGGTTTGGGACTGATGAAGGTGAAGGGTTGGGTCTGATGTGAAGGTGAAGGTTTGGGACTGATGAAGGTGAAGGGTTGGGGCTGATGAAGGTGAAGGGTTTGGGACTGATGTGAAGGGTTGGGACTGATGTGAAGGTGAAGGGTTGGGACTGATGTGAAGGGTTTGGGACAGATGAAGGTGAAGGGTTGGGACTGAAGTGAAGGGTTGGGACTGATGTGAAGGGTTGGGACTGATGAAGGTGTAGGGTTGGGACTGATGTGAAGGGTTGGGACTGATGTGAAGGTGAAGGGTTGAGACTGATGAAGGTGAAGGGTTGGGACTGATGTGAAGGGTTGGGACTGATGTGAAGGGTTGGGACTGATGTGAAGGGTTGGGACTGATGAAGGTGAAGGGTTGGGACTGATGAAGGTGAAGGGTTGGGACTGATGTGAAGGTGAAGGGTTGGGACTGATGAAGGTGAAGGGTTTGGGACTGATGAAGGTGAAGGGTTGGGACTGATGAAGGTGAAGGGTTGAAACTGATGTGAAGGGTTGGGACTGATGTGAAGGTGAAGGGTTGGGACTGATGAAGGTGAAGGGTTGGGTCTGATGTGAAGGGTTGGGACTGATGAAGGTGAAGGGTTGGGACTGATGAAGGTGAAGGGTTGGGACTGATGTGAAGGTGAAGGGTTGGGACTGATGAAGGTGAAGGGTTGGGACTGATGAAGGGGAAGGGTTGGGACTGATGAAGGTGAAGGGTTTGGGGCTGATGAAGGTGAAGGGTTGGGACTGATGAAGGTGAAGGGTTGGGACTGATGTGAAGGTGAAGGGTTGGGACTGATGAAGGTGAAGGGTTGGGACTGATGAAGGTGAAGGGTTGGGACTGATGAAGGTGAAGGGTTTGGGACTGATGAAGGTGAAGGGTTGGGACTGATGAAGGTGAAGGGTTTGGGACTGATGAAGGTGAAGGGTTGGGACTGATGAAGGTGAAGGGTTTGGGACTGATGAAGGTGAAGGGTTGGGACTGATGAAGGTGAAGGGTTTGGGACTGATGAAGGTGAGGGGTTGGGACTGATGAAGGTGAAGGGTTGGGACTGATGAAGGTGAAGGGTTGGGACTGATGAAGGTGAAGGGTTGGGACTGATGTGAAGGTGAAGGGTTGGGACTGATGAAGGTGAAGGGTTGGGACTGATGAAGGTGAAGGGTTGGGACTGATGAAGGGTTGGGACTGATGAAGGTGAAGGGTTGGGACTGATGAAGGTGAAGGGTTGGGACTGATGAAGGGTTGGGACTGATGAAGGTGAAGGGTTGGGACTGATGTGAAAGTTTGGGACTGATGAAGGTGAAGGGTTGGGACTGATGAAGGTGAAGGGTTGGGACTGATGTGAAGGGTTGGGACTGATGAAGGTGAAGGGTTGGGACTGATGAAGGTGAAGGGTTGGGACTGATGTGAAGGTGAAGGTTTGGGACTGATGAAGGTGAAGGGTTGGGACTGATGTGAAGGGTTGGGACTGATGTGAAGGTGAAGGGTTGGGACTGATGAAGGTGAAGGGTTGGGACTGATGAAGGTGAAGGGTTGGGACTGTGGTGAAGGGTTGGGACTGATGTGAAGGGTTGGGACTGATGTGAAGGGTTGGGACTGATGAAGGTGAAGGGTTGGGACTGATGTGAAGGGTTGGGACTGATGAAGGTGAAGGGTTGGGACAGATGTGAAGGTGAAGGGTTGGGACTGATGAAGGTGAAGGGTTGGGACTGATGTGAAGGTGAAGGGTTGGGACTGATGAAGGTGAAGGGTTGGGACTGATGTGAAGGGTTGGGACTGATGAAGGTGAAGGGTTGGGACTGATGAAGGTGAAGGGTTGGGACTGATGTGAAGATGAAGGGTTGGGACTGAGGTGAAGGTGAAGGGTTGGGACTGATGAAGGTGAAGGGTTGGGACTGATGAAGGTGAAGGGTTGGGACTGATGAAGGTGAAGGGTTGGGACTAATGAAGGTGAAGGGTTTGGGACTGATGAAGGTGAAGGGTTGGGACTGATGTGTAGGTTAAGGGTTGGGACTGATGAAGGTGAAGGGTTGGGACTAATGTGAAGGTGAAGGGTTGGGACTGATGAAGGCGAAGGGTTGGGACTGATGAAGGTGAAGGGTTGGGACTGATGAAGGTGAAGGGTTGGGACTGATGAAGGTGAAGGGTTTGTGACTGATGAAGGTGAAGGGTTGGGACTGATGTGAAGGTGAAGGGTTGGGACTGATGAAGGTGAAGGGTTGGGACTGATGAAGGTGAAGGGTTTGGGGCTGATGTGAAGGGTTGGGACTGATGTGAAGGTGAAGGGTTGGGACTGATGTGAAGGGTTTGGGACTGATGAAGGTGAAGGGTTTGGGACTGATGTGAAGGGTTGGGACTGATGTGAAGGTGAAGGGTTGGGACTGATGTGAAGGGTTTTGGACTGATGAAGGTGAAGGGTTGGGACTGATGTGAAGGTGAAGGTTTGGGACTGATGAAGGTGAAGGGTTGGGACTGATGAAGTTGAAGGGTTTGGGACTGATGTAAAGGGTTGGGACTGATGTGAAGGTGAAGGGTTGGGACTGATGTGAAGGGTTTGCGACTGATGAAGGTGAAGGGTTGGGACTGATGTGAAGGGTTGGGACTAATGTGAAGGGTTGGGACTGATGAAGGTGAAGGGTTGGGACTGTTGTGAAGTGTTGGGACTGATGTGAAGGTGAAGGGTTGGGACTGATGAAGGTGAAGGGTTGGGACTGATGAAGGTGAAGGGTTGGGACTGATGTGAAGGGTTGGGACTGATGTGAAGGGTTGGGACTGATGAAGGTGAAGGGTTGGGACTGATGAAGGTGAAGGGTTGGGACTGATGTGAAGGTGAAGGGTTTGGGACTGATGAATGTGAAGGGTTGGGACTGATGAAGGTGAAGGGTTGGGACTGATGTGAAGGGTTGGGACTGATGTGAAGGTGAAGGGTTGGGACTGATGAAGGTGAAGGGTTGGGACTGATGAAGGGGAAGGGTTGGGACTGATAAAGGTGAAGGGTTTGGGACTGATGAAGGTGAAGGGTTGGGACTGATGAAGGTGAAGGGTTGGGACTGATGTGAAGGTGAAGGGTTGGGACTGATGAAGGTGAAGGGTTGGGACTGATGAAGGTGAAGGGTTGGGACTGATGAAGGTGAAGGGTTTGGGACTGATGAAGGTGAAGGGTTGGGACTGATGAAGGTGAAGGGTTTGGGACTGATGAAGGTGAAGGGTTGGGACTGATGAAGGTGAAGGGTTTGGGACTGATGAAGGAGAAGGGTTGGGACTGATGAAGGTGAAGGGTTTGGGACTCATGAAGGTGAGGGGTTGGGACTGATGAAGGTGAAGGGTTGGGACTGATGAAGGTGAAGGGTTGGGACTGATGAAGGTGAAGGGTTGGGACTGATGTGAAGGTGAAGGGTTGGGACTGATGAAGGTGAAGGGTTGGGACTGATGAAGGTGAAGGGTTGGGACTGATGAAGGGTTGGGACTGATGAAGGTGAAGGGTTGGGACTGATGAAGGTGAAGGGTTAGGACTGATGAAGGGTTGGGACTGATGAAGGTGAAGGGTTGGGACTGATGAAGGGTTGGGACTGATGAAGGTGAAGGGTTGGGACTGATGAAGGTGAAGGGTTGGGACTGGTGAAGGTGAAGGGTTGGGACTGATGAAGGGTTGGGACTGATGAAGGTGAAGGGTTGGGACTGATGAAGGTGAAGGGTTGGGACTGATGAATGGTTGGGACTGATGAAGGTGAAGGGTTGGGACTGATGTGAAGGTTTGGGACTGATGAAGGTGAAGGGTTGGGACTGATGAAGGTGAAGGGTTGGGACTGATGTGAAGGGTTGGGACTGATGAAGGTGAAGGGTTGGGACTGATGAAGGTGAAGGGTTGGGACTGATGTGAAGGTGAAGGGTTGGGACTGATGAAGGTGAAGGGTTTGGGACTGATGAAGGTGAAGGGTTGGGACTGATGAAGGTGAAGGGTTTGGGACTGATGAAGGTGAGGGTTTGGGACTGATGAAGGTGAAGGGTTGGGACTGATGAAGGTGAAGGGTTGGGACTGATGTGAAGGTGAAGGGTTGGGACTGATGAAGGTGAAGGGTTGGGACTGATGAAGGTGAAGGGTTGGGACTGATGAAGGGTTGGGACTGATGAAGGTGAAGGGTTGGGACTGATGAAGGTGAAGGGTTGGGACTGATGAAGGGTTGGGACTGATGAAGGTGAAGGGTTGGGACTGATGTGAAAGTTTGGGACTCATGAAGGTGAAGGGTTGGGACTGATGAAGGTGAAGGGTTGGGACTGATGTGAAGGGTTGGGACTGATGAAGGTGAAGGGTTGGGACTGATGAAGGTGAAGGGTTGGGACTGATGTGAAGGTGAAGGGTTGGGACTGATGAAGGTGAAGGGTTGGGACTGATGTGAAGGTGAAGGGTTGGGACTGATGAAGTTGAAGGGTTTGGGACTGATGTGAAGGGTTGGGACTGATGTGAAGGTGAAGGGTTGGGACTGATGTGAAGGGTTTGGGACTGATGAAGGTGAAGGGTTGGGACTGATGTGAAGGGTTGGGACTAATGTGAAGGGTTGGGACTGATGAAGGTGAAGGGTTGGGACTGATGTGAAGTGTTGGGACTGATGTGAAGGTGAAGGGTTGGGACTGATGAAGGTGAAGGGTTGGGACTGATGAAGGTGAAGGGTTGGGACTGATGTGAAGGGTTGGGACTGATGAAGGTGAAGGGTTGGGACTGATGAAGGTGAAGGGTTGGGACTGATGTGAAGGTGAAGGGTTTGGGACTGATGAAGGTGAAGGGTTGGGACTGATGAAGGTGAAGGGTTGGGACTGATGTGAAGGGTTGGGACTGATGTGAAGGTGAAGGGTTGGGACTGATGAAGGTGAAGGGTTGGGACTGATGAAGGGGAAGGGTTGGGACTGATAAAGGTGAAGGGTTTGGGACTGATGAAGGTGAAGGGTTGGGACTGATGAAGGTGAAGGGTTGGGACTGATGTGAAGGTGAAGGGTTGGGACTGATGAAGGTGAAGGGTTGGGACTGATGAAGGTGAAGGGTTGGGACTGATGAAGGTGAAGGGTTTGGGACTGATGAAGGTGAAGGGTTGGGACTGATGAAGGTGAAGGGTTTGGGACTGATGAAGGTGAAGGGTTGGGACTGATGAAGGTGAAGGGTTTGGGACTGATGAAGGAGAAGGGTTGGGACTGATGAAGGTGAAGGGTTTGGGACTCATGAAGGTGAGGGGTTGGGACTGATGAAGGTGAAGGGTTGGGACTGATGAAGGTGAAGGGTTGGGACTGATGAAGGTGAAGGGTTGGGACTGATGTGAAGGTGAAGGGTTGGGACTGATGAAGGTGAAGGGTTGGGACTGATGAAGGTGAAGGGTTGGGACTGATGAAGGGTTGGGACTGATGAAGGTGAAGGGTTGGGACTGATGAAGGTGAAGGGTTAGGACTGATGAAGGGTTGGGACTGATGAAGGTGAAGGGCTGGGACTGATGAAGGTGAAGTGTTTGGGACTGATGAAGGTGAAGGGTTGGGACTGATGAAGGTGAAGGGTTTGGGACTGATGAAGGTGAAGGGTTGGGACTGATGAAGGTGAAGGGTTTGGGACTGATGAAGGTGAAGGGTTGGGACTGATGAAGGTGAAGGGTTTGGGACTGATGAAGGTGAGGGGTTGGGACTGATGAAGGTGAAGGGTTGGGACTGATGAAGGTGAAGGGTTGGGACTGATGAAGGTGAAGGGTTGGGACTGATGTGAAGGTGAAGGGTTGGGACTGATGAAGGTGAAGGGTTGGGACTGATGAAGGTGAAGGGTTGGGACTGATGAAGGGTTGGGACTGATGAAGGTGAAGGGTTGGGACTGATGAAGGTGAAGGGTTGGGACTGATGAAGGGTTAGGACTGATGAAGGTGAAGGGTTGGGACTGATGTGAAGGGTTGGGACTGATGTGAAGGTGAAGGGTTGGGACTGATGAAGGTGAAGGGTTTTGGGACTGATGAAGGTGAAGGGTTGGGACTGATGAAGGGTTGGGACTGATGAAGGTGAAGGGTTGGGACTGATGAAGGTGAGGGGTTGGGACTGATAAAGGTGAAGGGTTGGGACTGATGAAGGTGAAGGGTTGGGACTGATGAAGGTGAAGGGTTGGGACTGATGAAGCGTTGGGACTGATGAAGGTGAAGGGTTGGGACTGATGAAGGTGAAGGGTTGGGACTGATGAAGGGTTGGGACTGATGAAGGTGAAGGGTTGGGACTGATGTGAAGGTTTGGGACTGATGAAGGTGAAGGGTTGGGACTGATGAAGGTGAAGGGTTGGGACTGATGTGAAGGGTTGGGACTGATGAAGGTGAAGGGTTGGGACTGATGTGAAGGGTTGGGACTGATGAAGGTGAAGGGTTGGGACTGATGTGAAGGGTTGGGACTGATGAAGGTGAAGGGTTGGGACTGATGAAGGTGAAGGGTTGGGACTGATGTGAAGGTGAAGGGTTGGGACTGATGAAGGTGAAGGGTTGGGACTGATGTGAAGATGAAGGGTTGGGACTGAGGTGAAGGTGAAGGGTTGGGACTGATGATGGTGAAGGGTTGGGACTGATGAAGGTGAAGGGTTGGGACTGATGAAGGTGAAGGGTTGGGACTGATGAAGGTGAAGGGTTTGGGACTGATGAAGGTGAAGGGTTGGGACTGATGTGAAGGTGAAGGGTTGGGACTGATGAAGGTGAAGGGTTGGGACTGATGTGAAGGTGAAGGGTTGGGACTGATGAAGGCGAAGGGTTAAGACTGATGAAGGTGAAGGGTTGGGACTGATGAAGGTGAAGGGTTGGGACTGATGAAGGTGAAGGGTTTGTGACTGATGAAGGTGAAGGGTTGGGACTGATGTGAAGGTGAAGGGTTGGGACTGATGAAGGTGAAGGGTTGGGACTGATGAAGGTGAAGGGTTGGGACTGATGTGAAGATGAAGGGTTGGGACTGAGGGGAAGGTGAAGGGTTGGGACTGATGAAGGTGAAGGGTTGGGACTGATGAAGGTGAAGGGTTGGGACTGATGAAGGTGAAGGGTTTGGGACTGATGAAGGTGAAGGGTTGGGACTGATGTGAAGGTGAAGGGTTGGGACTGATGAAGGTGAAGGGTTGGGACTGATGTGAAGGTGAAGGGTTGGGACTGATGAAGGCGAAGGGTTGGGACTGATGAAGGTGAAGGGTTGGGACTGATGAAGGTGAAGGGTTGGGACTGATGAAGGTGAAGGGTTTGTGACTGATGAAGGTGAAGGGTTTGTGACTGATGAAGGTGAAGGGTTGGGACTGAGGAGGTTGGACTGAGAGTGAAGGGTTGGGACTGATGTGAAGGTTGGGACTGATGAAGGTGAAGGGTTGGGACTGAAGTGAAGGGTTGGGACTGATGAAGGTGAAGGGTTGGGACTGATGTGAAGGTGAAGGGTTGGGACTGATGAAGGTGAAGGGTTTGGGACTGATGAAGGTGAAGGGTTTGGGACTGATGAGGTGAAGGGTTGGGACTGATGAAGGTGAAGGGTTGGGACTGATGAAGGTGAAGGGTTGGGACTGATGAAGGTGAAGGGTTGGGACTGATGTGAAGGGTTGGGACTGATGAGTGAAGGGTTGGGACTGATGTGAAGGGTTGGGACTGATGTGAAGGTGAAGGGTTGGGACTGATGAAGGTGAAGGGTTTGGACTGATGTGAAGGGTTGGGACTGATGTGAAGGGTTGGGACTGATGTGAAGGGTTGGGACTGATGAAGGTGAAGGGTTGGGACTGATGAAGGTGAAGGGTTGGGACTGATGTGAAGGTGAAGGGTTGGGACTGATGAAGGTGAAGGGTTTGGGACTGATGAAGGTGAAGGGTTGGGACTGATGAAGGTGAAGGGTTGGGACTGATGTGAAGGGTTGGGACTGATGTGAAGGTGAAGGGTTGGGACTGATGAAGGTGAAGGGTTGGGACTGATGTGAAGGGTTGGGACTGATGTGAAGGGTTGGGACTGATGAAGGTGAAGGGTTGGGACTGAAGGTGAAGGGTTGGGACTGATGTGAAGGGGGTTGGGACTGATGAAGGTGAAGGGTTGGGACTGATGAAGGTGAAGGGTTGGGACTGATGAAGGTGAAGGGTTGGGACTGATGAAGGTGAAGGGTTGGGACTGATGAAGGTGAAGGGTTGGGACTGATGAAGGTGAAGGGTTGGGACTGATGAAGGTGAAGGGTTGGGACTGATGAAGGTGAAGGGTTGGGACTGATGAAGGTGAGGTTGGGGACTGATGAAGGTGAAGGGTTGGGACTGATGAGGTGAAGGGTTGGGACTGATGTGAAGGAGTTGGGACTGATGAAGGTGAAGGGTTGGGACTGATGAAGGTGAAGGGTTGGGACTGATGAAGGTGAAGGGTTGGGACTGATGAGGGTGAAGGGTTGGGACTGATGAAGGTGAAGGGTTGGGACTGATGTGAAGGGTTGGGACTGATGAAGGTGAAGGGTTGGGACTGATGAAGGTGAAGGGTTTGGGAACTGATGGACTGATGTGAAGGGTTGGGACTGATGTGAAGGTGAAGGGTTGGGACTGATGTGAAGGGTTTGGGACTGATGAAGGTGAAGGGTTGGGTCTGATGTGAAGGTGAAGGTTTGGGACTGATGAAGGTGAAGGGTTGGGGCTGATGAAGGTGAAGGGTTTGGGACTGATGTGAAGGGTTGGGACTGATGTGAAGGTGAAGGGTTGGGACTGATGTGAAGGGTTTGGGACAGATGAAGGTGAAGGGTTGGGACTGAAGTGAAGGGTTGGGACTGATGTGAAGGGTTGGGACTGATGAAGGTGTAGGGTTGGGACTGATGTGAAGGGTTGGGACTGATGTGAAGGTGAAGGGTTGAGACTGATGAAGGTGAAGGGTTGGGACTGATGTGAAGGGTTGGGACTGATGTGAAGGGTTGGGACTGATGTGAAGGGTTGGGACTGATGAAGGTGAAGGGTTGGGACTGATGAAGGTGAAGGGTTGGGACTGATGTGAAGGTGAAGGGTTGGGACTGATGAAGGTGAAGGGTTTGGGACTGATGAAGGTGAAGGGTTGGGACTGATGAAGGTGAAGGGTTGAAACTGATGTGAAGGGTTGGGACTGATGTGAAGGTGAAGGGTTGGGACTGATGAAGGTGAAGGGTTGGGTCTGATGTGAAGGGTTGGGACTGATGAAGGTGAAGGGTTGGGACTGATGAAGGTGAAGGGTTGGGACTGATGTGAAGGTGAAGGGTTGGGACTGATGAAGGTGAAGGGTTGGGACTGATGAAGGGGAAGGGTTGGGACTGATGAAGGTGAAGGGTTTGGGGCTGATGAAGGTGAAGGGTTGGGACTGATGAAGGTGAAGGGTTGGGACTGATGTGAAGGTGAAGGGTTGGGACTGATGAAGGTGAAGGGTTGGGACTGATGAAGGTGAAGGGTTGGGACTGATGAAGGTGAAGGGTTTGGGACTGATGAAGGTGAAGGGTTGGGACTGATGAAGGTGAAGGGTTTGGGACTGATGAAGGTGAAGGGTTGGGACTGATGAAGGTGAAGGGTTTGGGACTGATGAAGGTGAAGGGTTGGGACTGATGAAGGTGAAGGGTTTGGGACTGATGAAGGTGAGGGGTTGGGACTGATGAAGGTGAAGGGTTGGGACTGATGAAGGTGAAGGGTTGGGACTGATGAAGGTGAAGGGTTGGGACTGATGTGAAGGTGAAGGGTTGGGACTGATGAAGGTGAAGGGTTGGGACTGATGAAGGTGAAGGGTTGGGACTGATGAAGGGTTGGGACTGATGAAGGTGAAGGGTTGGGACTGATGAAGGTGAAGGGTTGGGACTGATGAAGGGTTGGGACTGATGAAGGTGAAGGGTTGGGACTGATGTGAAAGTTTGGGACTGATGAAGGTGAAGGGTTGGGACTGATGAAGGTGAAGGGTTGGGACTGATGTGAAGGGTTGGGACTGATGAAGGTGAAGGGTTGGGACTGATGAAGGTGAAGGGTTGGGACTGATGTGAAGGTGAAGGTTTGGGACTGATGAAGGTGAAGGGTTGGGACTGATGTGAAGGGTTGGGACTGATGTGAAGGTGAAGGGTTGGGACTGATGAAGGTGAAGGGTTGGGACTGATGAAGGTGAAGGGTTGGGACTGTGGTGAAGGGTTGGGACTGATGTGAAGGGTTGGGACTGATGTGAAGGGTTGGGACTGATGAAGGTGAAGGGTTGGGACTGATGTGAAGGGTTGGGACTGATGAAGGTGAAGGGTTGGGACAGATGTGAAGGTGAAGGGTTGGGACTGATGAAGGTGAAGGGTTGGGACTGATGTGAAGGTGAAGGGTTGGGACTGATGAAGGTGAAGGGTTGGGACTGATGTGAAGGGTTGGGACTGATGAAGGTGAAGGGTTGGGACTGATGAAGGTGAAGGGTTGGGACTGATGTGAAGATGAAGGGTTGGGACTGAGGTGAAGGTGAAGGGTTGGGACTGATGAAGGTGAAGGGTTGGGACTGATGAAGGTGAAGGGTTGGGACTGATGAAGGTGAAGGGTTGGGACTAATGAAGGTGAAGGGTTTGGGACTGATGAAGGTGAAGGGTTGGGACTGATGTGTAGGTTAAGGGTTGGGACTGATGAAGGTGAAGGGTTGGGACTAATGTGAAGGTGAAGGGTTGGGACTGATGAAGGCGAAGGGTTGGGACTGATGAAGGTGAAGGGTTGGGACTGATGAAGGTGAAGGGTTGGGACTGATGAAGGTGAAGGGTTTGTGACTGATGAAGGTGAAGGGTTGGGACTGATGTGAAGGTGAAGGGTTGGGACTGATGAAGGTGAAGGGTTGGGACTGATGAAGGTGAAGGGTTTGGGGCTGATGTGAAGGGTTGGGACTGATGTGAAGGTGAAGGGTTGGGACTGATGTGAAGGGTTTGGGACTGATGAAGGTGAAGGGTTTGGGACTGATGTGAAGGGTTGGGACTGATGTGAAGGTGAAGGGTTGGGACTGATGTGAAGGGTTTTGGACTGATGAAGGTGAAGGGTTGGGACTGATGTGAAGGTGAAGGTTTGGGACTGATGAAGGTGAAGGGTTGGGACTGATGAAGTTGAAGGGTTTGGGACTGATGTAAAGGGTTGGGACTGATGTGAAGGTGAAGGGTTGGGACTGATGTGAAGGGTTTGCGACTGATGAAGGTGAAGGGTTGGGACTGATGTGAAGGGTTGGGACTAATGTGAAGGGTTGGGACTGATGAAGGTGAAGGGTTGGGACTGTTGTGAAGTGTTGGGACTGATGTGAAGGTGAAGGGTTGGGACTGATGAAGGTGAAGGGTTGGGACTGATGAAGGTGAAGGGTTGGGACTGATGTGAAGGGTTGGGACTGATGTGAAGGGTTGGGACTGATGAAGGTGAAGGGTTGGGACTGATGAAGGTGAAGGGTTGGGACTGATGTGAAGGTGAAGGGTTTGGGACTGATGAAGGTGAAGGGTTGGGACTGATGAAGGTGAAGGGTTGGGACTGATGTGAAGGGTTGGGACTGATGTGAAGGTGAAGGGTTGGGACTGATGAAGGTGAAGGGTTGGGACTGATGAAGGGGAAGGGTTGGGACTGATAAAGGTGAAGGGTTTGGGACTGATGAAGGTGAAGGGTTGGGACTGATGAAGGTGAAGGGTTGGGACTGATGTGAAGGTGAAGGGTTGGGACTGATGAAGGTGAAGGGTTGGGACTGATGAAGGTGAAGGGTTGGGACTGATGAAGGTGAAGGGTTTGGGACTGATGAAGGTGAAGGGTTGGGACTGATGAAGGTGAAGGGTTTGGGACTGATGAAGGTGAAGGGTTGGGACTGATGAAGGTGAAGGGTTTGGGACTGATGAAGGAGAAGGGTTGGGACTGATGAAGGTGAAGGGTTTGGGACTCATGAAGGTGAGGGGTTGGGACTGATGAAGGTGAAGGGTTGGGACTGATGAAGGTGAAGGGTTGGGACTGATGAAGGTGAAGGGTTGGGACTGATGTGAAGGTGAAGGGTTGGGACTGATGAAGGTGAAGGGTTGGGACTGATGAAGGTGAAGGGTTGGGACTGATGAAGGGTTGGGACTGATGAAGGTGAAGGGTTGGGACTGATGAAGGTGAAGGGTTAGGACTGATGAAGGGTTGGGACTGATGAAGGTGAAGGGTTGGGACTGATGAAGGGTTGGGACTGATGAAGGTGAAGGGTTGGGACTGATGAAGGTGAAGGGTTGGGACTGGTGAAGGTGAAGGGTTGGGACTGATGAAGGGTTGGGACTGATGAAGGTGAAGGGTTGGGACTGATGAAGGTGAAGGGTTGGGACTGATGAATGGTTGGGACTGATGAAGGTGAAGGGTTGGGACTGATGTGAAGGTTTGGGACTGATGAAGGTGAAGGGTTGGGACTGATGAAGGTGAAGGGTTGGGACTGATGTGAAGGGTTGGGACTGATGAAGGTGAAGGGTTGGGACTGATGAAGGTGAAGGGTTGGGACTGATGTGAAGGTGAAGGGTTGGGACTGATGAAGGTGAAGGGTTTGGGACTGATGAAGGTGAAGGGTTGGGACTGATGAAGGTGAAGGGTTTGGGACTGATGAAGGTGAGGGTTTGGGACTGATGAAGGTGAAGGGTTGGGACTGATGAAGGTGAAGGGTTGGGACTGATGTGAAGGTGAAGGGTTGGGACTGATGAAGGTGAAGGGTTGGGACTGATGAAGGTGAAGGGTTGGGACTGATGAAGGGTTGGGACTGATGAAGGTGAAGGGTTGGGACTGATGAAGGTGAAGGGTTGGGACTGATGAAGGGTTGGGACTGATGAAGGTGAAGGGTTGGGACTGATGTGAAAGTTTGGGACTCATGAAGGTGAAGGGTTGGGACTGATGAAGGTGAAGGGTTGGGACTGATGTGAAGGGTTGGGACTGATGAAGGTGAAGGGTTGGGACTGATGAAGGTGAAGGGTTGGGACTGATGTGAAGGTGAAGGGTTGGGACTGATGAAGGTGAAGGGTTGGGACTGATGTGAAGGTGAAGGGTTGGGACTGATGAAGTTGAAGGGTTTGGGACTGATGTGAAGGGTTGGGACTGATGTGAAGGTGAAGGGTTGGGACTGATGTGAAGGGTTTGGGACTGATGAAGGTGAAGGGTTGGGACTGATGTGAAGGGTTGGGACTAATGTGAAGGGTTGGGACTGATGAAGGTGAAGGGTTGGGACTGATGTGAAGTGTTGGGACTGATGTGAAGGTGAAGGGTTGGGACTGATGAAGGTGAAGGGTTGGGACTGATGAAGGTGAAGGGTTGGGACTGATGTGAAGGGTTGGGACTGATGAAGGTGAAGGGTTGGGACTGATGAAGGTGAAGGGTTGGGACTGATGTGAAGGTGAAGGGTTTGGGACTGATGAAGGTGAAGGGTTGGGACTGATGAAGGTGAAGGGTTGGGACTGATGTGAAGGGTTGGGACTGATGTGAAGGTGAAGGGTTGGGACTGATGAAGGTGAAGGGTTGGGACTGATGAAGGGGAAGGGTTGGGACTGATAAAGGTGAAGGGTTTGGGACTGATGAAGGTGAAGGGTTGGGACTGATGAAGGTGAAGGGTTGGGACTGATGTGAAGGTGAAGGGTTGGGACTGATGAAGGTGAAGGGTTGGGACTGATGAAGGTGAAGGGTTGGGACTGATGAAGGTGAAGGGTTTGGGACTGATGAAGGTGAAGGGTTGGGACTGATGAAGGTGAAGGGTTTGGGACTGATGAAGGTGAAGGGTTGGGACTGATGAAGGTGAAGGGTTTGGGACTGATGAAGGAGAAGGGTTGGGACTGATGAAGGTGAAGGGTTTGGGACTCATGAAGGTGAGGGGTTGGGACTGATGAAGGTGAAGGGTTGGGACTGATGAAGGTGAAGGGTTGGGACTGATGAAGGTGAAGGGTTGGGACTGATGTGAAGGTGAAGGGTTGGGACTGATGAAGGTGAAGGGTTGGGACTGATGAAGGTGAAGGGTTGGGACTGATGAAGGGTTGGGACTGATGAAGGTGAAGGGTTGGGACTGATGAAGGTGAAGGGTTAGGACTGATGAAGGGTTGGGACTGATGAAGGTGAAGGGTTGGGACTGATGAAGGTGAAGGGTTGGGACTGATGAAGGGTTGGGACTGATGAAGGTGAAGGGTTGGGACTGATGAAGGTGAAGGGTTGGGACTGGTGAAGGTGAAGGGTTGGGACTGATGAAGGGTTGGGACTGATGAAGGGGAAGGGTTGGGACTGATGAAGGTGAAGGGTTGGGACTGATGAATGGTTGGGACTGATGAAGGTGAAGGGTTGGGACTGATGTGAAGGTTTGGGACTGATGAAGGTGAAGGGTTGGGACTGATGAAGGTGAAGGGTTGGGACTGATGTGAAGGGTTGGGACTGATGAAGGTGAAGGGTTGGGACTGATGAAGGTGAAGGGTTGGGACTGATGTGAAGGTGAAGGGTTGGGACTGATGAAGGTGAAGGGTTTGGGACTGATGAAGGTGAAGGGTTGGGACTGATGAAGGTGAAGGGTTTGGGACTGATGAAGGTGAGGGTTTGGGACTGATGAAGGTGAAGGGTTGGGACTGATGAAGGTGAAGGGTTGGGACTGATGTGAAGGTGAAGGGTTGGGACTGATGAAGGTGAAGGGTTGGGACTGATGAAGGTGAAGGGTTGGGACTGATGAAGGGTTGGGACTGATGAAGGTGAAGGGTTGGGACTGATGTGAAAGTTTGGGACTCATGAAGGTGAAGGGTTGGGACTGATGAAGGTGAAGGGTTGGGACTGATGTGAAGGGTTGGGACTGATGAAGGTGAAGGGTTGGGACTGATGAAGGTGAAGGGTTGGGACTGATGTGAAGGTGAAGGGTTGGGACTGATGAAGGTGAAGGGTTGGGACTGATGTGAAGGGTTGGGACTGATGTGAAGGTGAAGGGTTGGGACTGATGAAGGTGAAGGGTTGGGACTGATGAAGGTGAAGGGTTGGGACTGATGTGAAGGGTTGGGACTGATGTGAAGGGTTGGGACTGATGTGAAGGGTTGGGACTGATGAAGGTGAAGGGTTGGGACTGATGTGAAGGGTTGGGACTGATGAAGGTGAAGGGTTGGGACAGATGTGAAGGTGAAGGGTTGGGACTGATGAAGGTGAAGGGTTGGGACTGATGTGAAGGTGAAGGGTTGGGACTGATGAAGGTGAAGGGTTGGGACTGATGTGAAGGGTTGGGACTGATGAAGGTGAAGGGTTGGGACTGATGAAGGTGAAGGGTTGGGACTGATGTGAAGATGAAGGGTTGGGACTGAGGTGAAGGTGAAGGGTTGGGACTGATGAAGGTGAAGGGTTGGGACTGATGAAGGTGAAGGGTTGGGACTAATGAAGGTGAAGGGTTTGGGACTGATGAAGGTGAAGGGTTGGGACTGATGTGTAGGTTAAGGGTTGGGACTGATGAAGGTGAAGGGTTGGGACTAATGTGAAGGTGAAGGGTTGGGACTGATGAAGGCGAAGGGTTGGGACTGATGAAGGTGAAGGGTTGGGACTGATGAAGGTGAAGGGTTGGGACTGATGAAGGTGAAGGGTTTGTGACTGATGAAGGTGAAGGGTTGGGACTGATGTGAAGGTGAAGGGTTGGGACTGATGAAGGTGAAGGGTTGGGACTGATGAAGGTGAAGGGTTTGGGGCTGATGTGAAGGGTTGGGACTGATGTGAAGGTGAAGGGTTGGGACTGATGTGAAGGGTTTGGGACTGATGAAGGTGAAGGGTTTGGGACTGATGTGAAGGGTTGGGACTGATGTGAAGGTGAAGGGTTGGGACTGATGTGAAGGGTTTTGGACTGATGAAGGTGAAGGGTTGGGACTGATGTGAAGGTGAAGGTTTGGGACTGATGAAGGTGAAGGGTTGGGACTGATGAAGTTGAAGGGTTTGGGACTGATGTGAAGGGTTGGGACTGATGTGAAGGTGAAGGGTTGGGACTGATGTGAAGGGTTTGCGACTGATGAAGGTGAAGGGTTGGGACTGATGTGAAGGGTTGGGACTAATGTGAAGGGTTGGGACTGATGAAGGTGAAGGGTTGGGACTGTTGTGAAGTGTTGGGACTGATGTGAAGGTGAAGGGTTGGGACTGATGAAGGTGAAGGGTTGGGACTGATGAAGGTGAAGGGTTGGGACTGATGTGAAGGGTTGGGACTGATGTGAAGGGTTGGGACTGATGAAGGTGAAGGGTTGGGACTGATGAAGGTGAAGGGTTGGGACTGATGTGAAGGTGAAGGGTTTGGGACTGATGAAGGTGAAGGGTTGGGACTGATGAAGGTGAAGGGTTGGGACTGATGTGAAGGGTTGGGACTGATGTGAAGGTGAAGGGTTGGGACTGATGAAGGTGAAGGGTTGGGACTGATGAAGGGGAAGGGTTGGGACTGATAAAGGTGAAGGGTTTGGGACTGATGAAGGTGAAGGGTTGGGACTGATGAAGGTGAAGGGTTGGGACTGATGTGAAGGTGAAGGGTTGGGACTGATGAAAGTGAAGGGTTGGGACTGATGAAGGTGAAGGGTTGGGACTGATGAAGGTGAAGGGTTTGGGACTGATGAAGGTGAAGGGTTGGGACTGATGAAGGTGAAGGGTTTGGGACTGATGAAGGTGAAGGGTTGGGACTGATGAAGGTGAAGGGTTTGGGACTGATGAAGGAGAAGGGTTGGGACTGATGAAGGTGAAGGGTTTGGGACTCATGAAGGTGAGGGGTTGGGACTGATGAAGGTGAAGGGTTGGGACTGATGAAGGTGAAGGGTTGGGACTGATGAAGGTGAAGGGTTGGGACTGATGTGAAGGTGAAGGGTTGGGACTGATGAAGGTGAAGGGTTGGGACTGATGAAGGTGAAGGGTTGGGACTGATGAAGGGTTGGGACTGATGAAGGTGAAGGGTTGGGACTGATGAAGGTGAAGGGTTAGGACTGATGAAGGGTTGGGACTGATGAAGGTGAAGGGTTGGGACTGATGAAGGTGAAGGGTTGGGACTGATGAAGGGTTGGGACTGATGAAGGTGAAGGGTTGGGACTGATGAAGGTGAAGGGTTGGGACTGGTGAAGGTGAAGGGTTGGGACTGATGAAGGGTTGGGACTGATGAAGGTGAAGGGTTGGGACTGATGAAGGTGAAGGGTTGGGACTGATGAATGGTTGGGACTGATGAAGGTGAAGGGTTGGGACTGATGTGAAGGTTTGGGACTGATGAAGGTGAAGGGTTGGGACTGATGAAGGTGAAGGGTTGGGACTGATGTGAAGGGTTGGGACTGATGAAGGTGAAGGGTTGGGACTGATGAAGGTGAAGGGTTGGGACTGATGTGAAGGTGAAGGGTTGGGACTGATGAAGGTGAAGGGTTTGGGACTGATGAAGGTGAAGGGTTGGGACTGATGAAGGTGAAGGGTTTGGGACTGATGAAGGTGAGGGTTTGGGACTGATGAAGGTGAAGGGTTGGGACTGATGAAGGTGAAGGGTTGGGACTGATGTGAAGGTGAAGGGTTGGGACTGATGAAGGTGAAGGGTTGGGACTGATGAAGGTGAAGGGTTGGGACTGATGAAGGGTTGGGACTGATGAAGGTGAAGGGTTGGGACTGATGAAGGTGAAGGGTTGGGACTGATGAAGGGTTGGGACTGATGAAGGTGAAGGGTTGGGACTGATGTGAAAGTTTGGGACTCATGAAGGTGAAGGGTTGGGACTGATGAAGGTGAAGGGTTGGGACTGATGTGAAGGGTTGGGACTGATGAAGGTGAAGGGTTGGGACTGATGAAGGTGAAGGGTTGGGACTGATGTGAAGGTCAAGGGTTGGGACTGATGAAGGTGAAGGGTTGGGACTGATGTGAAGGTGAAGGGTTGGGACTGATGAAGTTGAAGGGTTTGGGACTGATGTGAAGGGTTGGGACTGATGTGAAGGTGAAGGGTTGGGACTGATGTGAAGGGTTTGGGACTGATGAAGGTGAAGGGTTGGGACTGATGTGAAGGGTTGGGACTAATGTGAAGGGTTGGGACTGATGAAGGTGAAGGGTTGGGACTGATGTGAAGTGTTGGGACTGATGTGAAGGTGAAGGGTTGGGACTGATGAAGGTGAAGGGTTGGGACTGATGAAGGTGAAGGGTTGGGACTGATGTGAAGGGTTGGGACTGATGTGAAGGGTTGGGACTGATGAAGGTGAAGGGTTGGGACTGATGAAGGTGAAGGGTTGGGACTGATGTGAAGGTGAAGGGTTTGGGACTGATGAAGGTGAAGGGTTGGGACTGATGAAGGTGAAGGGTTGGGACTGATGTGAAGGGTTGGGACTGATGTGAAGGTGAAGGGTTGGGACTGATGAAGGTGAAGGGTTGGGACTGATGAAGGGGAAGGGTTGGGACTGATAAAGGTGAAGGGTTTGGGACTGATGAAGGTGAAGGGTTGGGACTGATGAAGGTGAAGGGTTGGGACTGATGTGAAGGTGAAGGGTTGGGACTGATGAAGGTGAAGGGTTGGGACTGATGAAGGTGAAGGGTTGGGACTGATGAAGGTGAAGGGTTTGGGACTGATGAAGGTGAAGGGTTGGGACTGATGAAGGTGAAGGGTTTGGGACTGATGAAGGTGAAGGGTTGGGACTGATGAAGGTGAAGGGTTTGGGACTGATGAAGGAGAAGGGTTGGGACTGATGAAGGTGAAGGGTTTGGGACTCATGAAGGTGAGGGGTTGGGACTGATGAAGGTGAAGGGTTGGGACTGATGAAGGTGAAGGGTTGGGACTGATGAAGGTGAAGGGTTGGGACTGATGTGAAGGTGAAGGGTTGGGACTGATGAAGGTGAAGGGTTGGGACTGATGAAGGTGAAGGGTTGGGACTGATGAAGGGTTGGGACTGATGAAGGTGAAGGGTTGGGACTGATGAAGGTGAAGGGTTAGGACTGATGAAGGGTTGGGACTGATGAAGGTGAAGGGTTGGGACTGATGAAGGTGAAGGGTTGGGACTGATGAAGGGTTGGGACTGATGAAGGTGAAGGGTTGGGACTGATGAAGGTGAAGGGTTGGGACTGGTGAAGGTGAAGGGTTGGGACTGATGAAGGGTTGGGACTGATGAAGGGGAAGGGTTGGGACTGATGAAGGTGAAGGGTTGGGACTGATGAATGGTTGGGACTGATGAAGGTGAAGGGTTGGGACTGATGTGAAGGTTTGGGACTGATGAAGGTGAAGGGTTGGGACTGATGAAGGTGAAGGGTTGGGACTGATGTGAAGGGTTGGGACTGATGAAGGTGAAGGGTTGGGACTGATGAAGGTGAAGGGTTGGGACTGATGTGAAGGTGAAGGGTTGGGACTGATGAAGGTGAAGGGTTTGGGACTGATGAAGGTGAAGGGTTGGGACTGATGAAGGTGAAGGGTTTGGGACTGATGAAGGTGAGGGTTTGGGACTGATGAAGGTGAAGGGTTGGGACTGATGAAGGTGAAGGGTTGGGACTGATGTGAAGGTGAAGGGTTGGGACTGATGAAGGTGAAGGGTTGGGACTGATGAAGGTGAAGGGTTGGGACTGATGAAGGGTTGGGACTGATGAAGGTGAAGGGTTGGGACTGATGTGAAAGTTTGGGACTCATGAAGGTGAAGGGTTGGGACTGATGAAGGTGAAGGGTTGGGACTGATGTGAAGGGTTGGGACTGATGAAGGTGAAGGGTTGGGACTGATGAAGGTGAAGGGTTGGGACTGATGTGAAGGTGAAGGGTTGGGACTGATGAAGGTGAAGGGTTGGGACTGATGTGAAGGGTTGGGACTGATGTGAAGGTGAAGGGTTGGGACTGATGAAGGTGAAGGGTTGGGACTGATGAAGGTGAAGGGTTGGGACTGATGTGAAGGGTTGGGACTGATGTGAAGGGTTGGGACTGATGAAGGTGAAGGGTTGGGACTGATGTGAAGGGTTGGGACTGATGAAGGTGAAGGGTTGGGACTGATGTGAAGGGTTGGGACTGATGAAGGTGAAGGGTTGGGACTGATGTGAAGGTGAAGGGTTGGGACTGATGAAGGTGAAGGGTTGGGACTGATGTGAAGGGTTGGGACTGATGAAGGTGAAGGGTTGGGACTGATGAAGGTGAAGGGTTGGGACTGATGTGAAGATGAAGGGTTGGGACTGAGGTGAAGGTGAAGGGTTGGGACTGATGAAGGTGAAGGGTTGGGACTGATGAAGGTGAAGGGTTGGGACTGATGAAGGTGAAGGGTTGGGACTAATGAAGGTGAAGGGTTGGGACTGATGAAGGTGAAGGGTTGGGACTGATGTGTAGGTTAAGGGTTGGGACTGATGAAGGTGAAGGGTTGGGACTGATGTGAAGGTGAAGGGTTGGGACTGATGAAGGCGAAGGGTTGGGACTGATGAAGGTGAAGGGTTGGGACTGATGAAGGTGAAGGGTTGGGACTGATGAAGGTGAAGGGTTTGTGACTGATGAAGGTGAAGGGTTGGGACTGATGTGAAGGTGAAGGGTTGGGACTGATGAAGGTGAAGGGTTGGGACTGATGAAGGTGAAGGGTTTGGGGCTGATGTGAAGGGTTGGGACTGATGTGAAGGTGAAGGGTTGGGACTGATGTGAAGGGTTTGGGACTGATGAAGGTGAAGGGTTTGGGACTGATGTGAAGGGTTGGGACTGATGTGAAGGTGAAGGGTTGGGACTGATGTGAAGGGTTTGGGACTGATGAAGGTGAAGGGTTGGGACTAATGTGAAGGTGAAGGTTTGGGACTGATGAAGGTGAAGGGTTGGGACTGATGAAGTTGAAGGGTTTGGGACTGATGTGAAGGGTTGGGACTGATGTGAAGGTGAAGGGTTGGGACTGATGTGAAGGGTTTGGGACTGATGAAGGTGAAGGGTTGGGACTGATGTGAAGGGTTGGGACTGATGTGAAGGGTTGGGACTGATGAAGGTGAAGGGTTGGGACTGATGTGAAGGGTTGGGACTGATGTGAAGGTGAAGGGTTGGGACTGATGAAGGTGAAGGGTTGGGACTGATGAAGGTGAAGGGTTGGGACTGATGTGAAGGGTTGGGACTGATGTGAAGGGTTGGGACTGATGAAGGTGAAGGGTTGGGACTGATGTGAAGGTGAAGGGTTGGGACTGATGAAGGTGAAGGGTTTGGGACTGATGAAGGTGAAGGGTTGGGACTGATGAAGGTGAAGGGTTGGGACTGATGTGAAGGGTTGGGACTGATGTGAAGGTGAAGGGTTGGGACTGATGAAGGTGAAGGGTTGGGACTGATGTGAAGGGTTGGGACTGATGAAGGTGAAGGGTTGGGACTGATGAAGGTGAAGGGTTGGGACTGATGTGAAGGTGAAGGGTTGGGACTGATGAAGGTGAAGGGTTGGGACTGATGAAGGGGAAGGGTTGGGACTGATGAAGGTGAAGGGTTTGGGACTGATGAAGGTGAAGGGTTGGGACTGATGAAGGTGAAGGGTTGGGACTGATGTGAAGGTGAAGGGTTGGGACTGATGAAGGTGAAGGGTTGGGACTAATGAAGGTGAAGGGTTGGGACTGATGAAGGTGAAGGGTTTGGGACTGATGAAGGTGAAGGGTTGGGACTGATGAAGGTGAAGGGTTTGGGACTGATGAAGGTGAAGGGTTGGGACTGATGAAGGTGAAGGGTTTGGGACTGATGAAGGTGAAGGGTTGGGACTGATGAAGGTGAAGGGTTTGGGACTGATGAAGGTGAGGGGTTGGGACTGATGAAGGTGAAGGGTTGGGACTGATGAAGGTGAAGGGTTGGGACTGATGAAGGTGAAGGGTTGGGACTGATGTGAAGGTGAAGGGTTGGGACTGATGAAGGTGAAGGGTTGGGACTGATGAAGGTGAAGGGTTGGGACTGATGAAGGGTTGGGACTGATGAAGGTGAAGGGTTGGGACTGATGAAGGTGAAGGGTTGGGACTGATGAAGGGTTGGGACTGATGAAGGTGAAGGGTTGGGACTGATGTGAAAGTTTGGGACTGATGAAGGTGAAGGGTTGGGACTGATGAAGGTGAAGGGTTGGGACTGATGTGAAGGGTTGGGACTGATGAAGGTGAAGGGTTGGGACTGATGAAGGTGAAGGGTTGGGACTGATGTGAAGGTGAAGGGTTGGGACTGATGAAGGTGAAGGGTTGGGACTGATGTGAAGGGTTGGGACTGATGTGAAGGTGAAGGGTTGGGACTGATGAAGGTGAAGGGTTGGGACTGATGAAGGTGAAGGGTTGGGACTGATGTGAAGGGTTGGGACTGATGTGAAGGGTTGGGACTGATGTGAAGGGTTGGGACTGATGAAGGTGAAGGGTTGGGACTGATGTGAAGGGTTGGGACTGATGAAGGTGAAGGGTTGGGACAGATGTGAAGGTGAAGGGTTGGGACTGATGAAGGTGAAGGGTTGGGACTGATGTGAAGGTGAAGGGTTGGGACTGATGAAGGTGAAGGGTTGGGACTGATGTGAAGGGTTGGGACTGATGAAGGTGAAGGGTTGGGACTGATGAAGGTGAAGGGTTGGGACTGATGTGAAGATGAAGGGTTGGGACTGAGGTGAGGGTGAAGGGTTGGGACTGATGAAGGTGAAGGGTTGGGACTGATGAAGGTGAAGGGTTGGGACTGATGAAGGTGAAGGGTTGGGACTAATGAAGGTGAAGGGTTTGGGACTGATGAAGGTGAAGGGTTGGGACTGATGTGTAGGTTAAGGGTTGGGACTGATGAAGGTGAAGGGTTGGGACTGATGTGAAGGTGAAGGGTTGGGACTGATGAAGGCGAAGGGTTGGGACTGATGAAGGTGAAGGGTTGGGACTGATGAAGGTGAAGGGTTGGGACTGATGAAGGTGAAGGGTTTGTGACTGATGAAGGTGAAGGGTTGGGACTGATGTGAAGGTGAAGGGTTGGGACTGATGAAGGTGAAGGGTTGGGACTGATGAAGGTGAAGGGTTTGGGGCTGATGTGAAGGGTTGGGACTGATGTGAAGGTGAAGGGTTGGGACTGATGTGAAGGGTTTGGGACTGATGAAGGTGAAGGGTTTGGGACTGATGTGAAGGGTTGGGACTGATGTGAAGGTGAAGGGTTGGGACTGATGTGAAGGGTTTGGGACTGATGAAGGTGAAGGGTTGGGACTGATGTGAAGGTGAAGGTTTGGGACTGATGAAGGTGAAGGGTTGGGACTGATGAAGTTGAAGGGTTTGGGACTGATGTGAAGGGTTTGGACTGATGTGAAGGTGAAGGGTTGGGACTGATGTGAAGGGTTTGGGACTGATGAAGGTGAAGGGTTGGGACTGATGTGAAGGGTTGGGACTAATGTGAAGGGTTGGGACTGATGAAGGTGAAGGGTTGGGACTGATGTGAAGGGTTGGGACTGATGTGAAGGTGAAGGGTTGGGACTGATGAAGGTGAAGGGTTGGGACTGATGAAGGTGAAGGGTTGGGACTGATGTGAAGGGTTGGGACTGATGTGAAGGGTTGGGACTGATGAAGGTGAAGGGTTGGGACTGATGAAGGTGAAGGGTTGGGACTGATGTGAAGGTGAAGGGTTTGGGACTGATGAAGGTGAAGGGTTGGGACTGATGAAGGTGAAGGGTTGGGACTGATGTGAAGGGTTGGGACTGATGTGAAGGTGAAGGGTTGGGACTGATGAAGGTGAAGGGTTGGGACTGATGAAGGGGAAGGGTTGGGACTGATAAAGGTGAAGGGTTTGGGACTGATGAAGGTGAAGGGTTGGGACTGATGAAGGTGAAGGGTTGGGACTGATGTGAAGGTGAAGGGTTGGGACTGATGAAGGTGAAGGGTTGGGACTGATGAAGGTGAAGGGTTGGGACTGATGAAGGTGAAGGGTTTGGGACTGATGAAGGTGAAGGGTTGGGACTGATGAAGGTGAAGGGTTTGGGACTGATGAAGGTGAAGGGTTGGGACTGATGAAGGTGAAGGGTTTGGGACTGATGAAGGTGAAGGGTTGGGACTGATGAAGGTGAAGGGTTTGGGACTCATGAAGGTGAGGGGTTGGGACTGATGAAGGTGAAGGGTTGGGACTGATGAAGGTGAAGGGTTGGGACTGATGAAGGTGAAGGGTTGGGACTGATGTGAAGGTGAAGGGTTGGGACTGATGAAGGTGAAGGGTTGGGACTGATGAAGGTGAAGGGTTGGGACTGATGAAGGGTTGGGACTGATGAAGGTGAAGGGTTGGGACTGATGAAGGTGAAGGGTTAGGACTGATGAAGGGTTGGGACTGATGAAGGTGAAGGGTTGGGACTGATGAAGGTGAAGGGTTGGGACTGATGAAGGGTTGGGACTGATGAAGGTGAAGGGTTGGGACTGATGAAGGTGAAGGGTTGGGACTGGTGAAGGTGAAGGGTTGGGACTGATGAAGGGTTGGGACTGATGAAGGTGAAGGGTTGGGACTGATGAAGGTGAAGGGTTGGGACTGATGAATGGTTGGGACTGATGAAGGTGAAGGGTTGGGACTGATGTGAAGGTTTGGGACTGATGAAGGTGAAGGGTTGGGACTGATGAAGGTGAAGGGTTGGGACTGATGTGAAGGGTTGGGACTGATGAAGGTGAAGGGTTGGGACTGATGAAGGTGAAGGGTTGGGACTGATGTGAAGGTGAAGGGTTGGGACTGAAGAAGGTGAAGGGTTTGGGACTGATGAAGGTGAAGGGTTGGGACTGATGAAGGTGAAGGGTTTGGGACTGATGAAGGTGAGGGTTTGGGACTGATGTGAAGGGTTGGGACTGATGAAGGTGAAGGGTTGGGACTGATGAAGGTGAAGGGTTGGGACTGATGTGAAGGTGAAGGGTTGGGACTGATGAAGGTGAAGGGTTGGGACTGATGTGAAGGGTTGGGACTGATGTGAAGGTGAAGGGTTGGGACTGATGAAGGTGAAGGGTTGGGACTGATGAAGGTGAAGGGTTGGGACTGATGTGAAGGGTTGGGACTGATGTGAAGGGTTGGGACTGATGTGAAGGGTTGGGACTGATGAAGGTGAAGGGTTGGGACTGATGTGAAGGGTTGGGACTGATGAAGGTGAAGGGTTGGGACAGATGTGAAGGTGAAGGGTTGGGACTGATGAAGGTGAAGGGTTGGGACTGATGTGAAGGTGAAGGGTTGGGACTGATGAAGGTGAAGGGTTGGGACTGATGTGAAGGGTTGGGACTGATGAAGGTGAAGGGTTGGGACTGATGAAGGTGAAGGGTTGGGACTGATGTGAAGATGAAGGGTTGGGACTGAGGTGAAGGTGAAGGGTTGGGACTGATGAAGGTGAAGGGTTGGGACTGATGAAGGTGAAGGGTTGGGACTGATGAAGGTGAAGGGTTGGGACTAATGAAGGTGAAGGGTTGGGACTGATGAAGGTGAAGGGTTGGGACTGATGTGTAGGTTAAGGGTTGGGACTGATGAAGGTGAAGGGTTGGGACTGATGTGAAGGTGAAGGGTTGGGACTGATGAAGGCGAAGGGTTGGGACTGATGAAGGTGAAGGGTTGGGACTGATGAAGGTGAAGGGTTGGGACTGATGAAGGTGAAGGGTTTGTGACTGATGAAGGTGAAGGGTTGGGACTGATGTGAAGGTGAAGGGTTGGGACTGATGAAGGTGAAGGGTTGGGACTGATGAAGGTGAAGGGTTTGGGGCTGATGTGAAGGGTTGGGACTGATGTGAAGGTGAAGGGTTGGGACTGATGTGAAGGGTTTGGGACTGATGAAGGTGAAGGGTTTGGGACTGATGTGAAGGGTTGGGACTGATGTGAAGGTGAAGGGTTGGGACTGATGTGAAGGGTTTGGGACTGATGAAGGTGAAGGGTTGGGACTGATGTGAAGGTGAAGGTTTGGGACTGATGAAGGTGAAGGGTTGGGACTGATGAAGTTGAAGGGTTTGGGACTGATGTGAAGGGTTGGGACTGATGTGAAGGTGAAGGGTAGGGACTGATGTGAAGGGTTTGGGACTGATGAAGGTGAAGGGTTGGGACTGATGTGAAGGGTTGGGACTGATGTGAAGGGTTGGGACTGATGAAGGTGAAGGGTTGGGACTGATGTGAAGGGTTGGGACTGATGTGAAGGTGAAGGGTTGGGACTGATGAAGGTGAAGGGTTGGGACTGATGAAGGTGAAGGGTTGGGACTGATGTGAAGGGTTGGGACTGATGTGAAGGGTTGGGACTGATGAAGGTGAAGGGTTGGGACTGATGAAGGTGAAGGGTTGGGACTGATGTGAAGGTGAAGGGTTTGGGACTGATGAAGGTGAAGGGTTGGGACTGATGAAGGTGAAGGGTTGGGACTGATGTGAAGGGTTGGGACTGATGTGAAGGTGAAGGGTTGGGACTGATGAAGGTGAAGGGTTGGGACTGATGAAGGGGAAGGGTTGGGACTGATAAAGGTGAAGGGTTTGGGACTGATGAAGGTGAAGGGTTGGGACTGATGAAGGTGAAGGGTTGGGACTGATGTGAAGGTGAAGGGTTGGGACTGATGAAGGTGAAGGGTTGGGACTGATGAAGGTGAAGGGTTGGGACTGATGAAGGTGAAGGGTTTGGGACTGATGAAGGTGAAGGGTTGGGACTGATGAAGGTGAAGGGTTTGGGACTGATGAAGGTGAAGGGTTGGGACTGATGAAGGTGAAGGGTTTGGGACTGATGAAGGTGAAGGGTTGGGACTGATGAAGGTGAAGGGTTTGGGACTGATAAAGGTGAGGGGTTGGGACTGATGAAGGTGAAGGGTTGGGACTGATGAAGGTGAAGGGTTGGGACTGATGAAGGTGAAGGGTTGGGACTGATGTGAAGGTGAAGGGTTGGCACTGATGAAGGTGAAGGGTTGGGACTGATGAAGGTGAAGGGTTGGGACTGATGAAGGGTTGGGACTGATGAAGGTGAAGGGTTGGGACTGATGAAGGTGAAGGGTTGGGACTGATGAAGGGTTGGGACTGATGAAGGTGAAGGGTTGGGACTGATGAAGGTGAAGGGTTGGGACTGATGAAGGGTTGGGACTGATGAAGGTGAAGGGTTGGGACTGATGAAGGTGAAGGGTTGGGACTGGTGAAGGTGAAGGGTTGGGACTGATGAAGGGTTGGGACTGATGAAGGTGAAGGGTTGGGACTGATGAAGGTGAAGGGTTGGGACTGATGAATGGTTGGGACTGATGAAGGTGAAGGGTTGGGACTGATGTGAAGGTTTGGGACTGATGAAGGTGAAGGGTTGGGACTGATGAAGGTGAAGGGTTGGGACTGATGTGAAGGGTTGGGACTGATGAAGGTGAAGGGTTGGGACTGATGAAGGTGAAGGGTTGGGACTGATGTGAAGGTGAAGGGTTGGGACTGATGAAGGTGAAGGGTTGGGACTGATGTGAAGGGTTGGGACTGATGTGAAGGTGAAGGGTTGGGACTGATGAAGGTGAAGGGTTGGGACTGATGTGAAGGGTTGGGACTGATGAAGGTGAAGGTTTGGGACTGATGAAGGTGAAGGGTTGGGACTGATGTGAAGGGTTGGGACTGATGAAGGTGAAGGTTTGGGACGGATGTGAAGGTGAAGGGTTGGGACTGATGAAGGTGAAGGGTTGGGACTGATGTGAAGGTGAAGGGTTGGGACTGATGAAGGTGAAGGGTTGGGACTGATGTGAAGGGTTGGGACTGATGAAGGTGAAGGGTTGGGACTGATGTGAGGGTGAAGGGTTGGGACTGATGAAGGTGAAGGGTTGGGACTGATGTGAAGGGTTGGGACTGATGTGAAGGGTTGGGACTGATGAAGGTGAAGGGTTGGGACTGATGTGAAGGTGAAGGGTTGGGACTGATGAAGGTGAAGGGTTGGGACTGATGTGAAGGTGAAGGGTTGGGACTGATGAAGGTGAAGGGTTGGGACTGATGTGAAGGGTTGGGACTGATGTGAAGGGTTGGGACTGATGAAGGTGAAGGGTTGGGACTGATGTGAAGGGTTGGGACTGATGAAGGTGAAGGGTTGGGACTGATGTGAAGGGTTGGGACTGATGAAGGTGAAGGGTTGGGACTGATGTGAAGGGTTGGGACTGATGAAGGTGAAGGGTTGGGACTGATGTGAAGGGTTGGGACTGATGAAGGTGAAGGGTTGGGACTGATGTGAAGGTGAAGGGTTGGGACTGATGAAGGTGAAGGGTTGGGACTGATGTGAAGGGTTGGGACTGATGAAGGTGAAGGGTTGGGACTGATGTGAAGGGTTGGGACTGATGAAGGTGAAGGGTTGGGACTGATGTGAAGGGTTGGGACTGATGTGAAGGGTTGGGACTGACGAAGGTGAAGGGTTGGGACTGATGTGAAGGTGAAGGGTTGGGACTGATGAAGGTGAAGGGTTGGGACTGATGTGAAGGGTTGGGACTGATGAAGGTGAAGGGTTGGGACTGATGTGAAGGTGAAGGGTTGGGACTGATGAAGGTGAAGGGTTGGGACTGATGAAGGTGAAGGGTTGGGACTGATGTGAAAGGTTGGGACTGATGAAGGTGAAGGGTTGGGACTGATTTGAAGGTGAAGGGTTGGGACTGATGAAGGTGAAGGGTTGGGACTGATGTGAAGGTGAAGGGTTGGGACTGATGAAGGTGAAGGGTTGGGACTGATGTGAAGGGTTGAGACTGATGTGAAGGGTTGGGACTGATGTGAAGGGTTGGGACTGATGAAGGTGAAGGGTTGGAACTGATGTGAAGGTGAAGGGTTGGGACTGATGAAGGTGAAGGGTTGGGACTGATGTGAAGGTGAAGGGTTGGGACTGATGAAGGTGAAGGGTTGGGACTGATGTGAAGGGTTGGGACTGATGAAGGTGAAGGGTTGGGACTGATGTGAAGGTGAAGGGTTGGGACTGATGAAGGTGAAGGGTTGGGACTGATGTGAAGGGTTGGGACTGATGAAGGTGAAGGGTTGGGACTGATGAAGGTGAAGGGTTGGGACTGATGTGAAGGTGAAGGGTTGGGACTGATGAAGGTGAAGGGTTGGGACTGATGTGAAGGGTTGGGACTGATGAAGGTGAAGGGTTGGGACTGATGTGAAGGGTTGGGACTGATGAAGGTGAAGGGTTGGGACTGATGTGAAGGGTTGGGACTGATGAAGGTGAAGGGTTGGGACTGATGAAGGTGAAGGGTTGGGACTGATGAAGGTGAAGGGTTGGGACTGATGAAGGTGAAGGGTTGGGACTGATGTGAAGGGTTGGGACTGATGAAGGTGAAGGGTTGGGACTGGTGAAGGTGAAGGGTTGGGACTGATGAAGGTGAAGGGTTGGGACTGATGAAGGTGAAGGGTTGGGACTGATGTGAAGGGTTGGGACTGATGAAGGTGAAGGGTTGGGACTGATGAAGGTGAAGGGTTGGGACTGATGAAGGTGAAGGGTTGGGACTGATGTGAAGGGTTGGGACTGATGAAGGTGAAGGGTTGGGACTGATGAAGGTGAAGGGTTGGGACTGATGAAGGTGAAGGGTTGGGACTGATGTGAAGGGTTGGGACTGATGAAGGTGAAGGGTTGGGACTGATGAAGGTGAAGGGTTGGGACTGATCTGAAGGGTTGGGACTGATGAAGGTGAAGGGTTGGGACTGATGTGAAGGGTTGGGACTGATGAAGGTGAAGGGTTGGGACTGATGTGAAGGGTTGGGACTAATGAAGGTGAAGGGTTGGGACTGATGAAGGTGAAGGGTTGGGACTGATGTGAAGGGTTAGGACTGATGAAGGTGAAGAGTTGGGACTGATGAAGGTGAAGGGTTGGGACTAATGTGAAGGGTTGGGACTGATGAAAGTGAAGGGTTGGGACTGATGAAGGTGAAGGGTTGGGACTGATGTGAAGGGTTGGGACTGATGAAGGTGAAGGGTTGGGACTGATGTGAAGGGTTGGGACTGATGTGAAGGGTTGGGACTGATGAAGGTGAAGGGTTGGGACTGAAGTGAAGGGTTGGGACTGATGAAGGTGAAGGGTTGGGACTGATGAAGGTGAAGGGTTTGGACTGATGAAGGTGAAGGGTTGGGACTGATGTAAAGGGTTGGGACTGATGAAGGTGAAGGGTTGGGACTGATGAAGGTGAAGGGTTGGGACTGATGAAGGTGAAGGGCTGGGACTGATGTGAAGGGTTTGGGACTGATGAAGGTGAAGGGTTGGGACTGATGTGAAGGTGAAGGGTTTGGGACTGATGTGAAGGTGAAGGGTTGGGACTGATGAAGGTGAAGGGTTGGGACTGATGAAGGTGAAGGGTTGGGACTGATGAAGGTGAAGGGTTGGGACTGATGAAGGTGAAGGGTTGGGACTGATGAAGGTGAATGGTTGGGACTGATGAAGGTGAAGGGTTGGGACTGATGTGAAGGGTTGGGAGTGATGACGGTGAAGGGTTGGGACTGATGTGAAGGGTTGGGACTGATGAAGGTGAAGGGTTGGGACTGATGAAGGTGAAGGGTTGGGACTGATGAAGGTGAAGGGTTGGAATTGATGAAGGTGAAGGGTTGAGACTGAGGTGAAGGTTTGGGACTGATGAAGGTGAAGGGTTGGGATTGATGAAGGTGAAGGGTTGAGACTGATGTGAAGGGTTTGGGACTGATGAAGGTGAAGGGTTGGGACTGATGAAGGTGAAGGGTTGGGACTGATGTGAAGGGTTGGGAGTGATGAAGGTGAAGGGTTGGGACTGATGTGAAGGGTTGGGACTGATGAAGGTGAAGGGTTGGGACTGATGAAGGTGAAGGGTTGGGACTGATGAAGGTGAAGGGTTTGGGACTGATGAAGGTGAAGGGTTGAGACTGATGAAGGTGAAGGGTTTGGGACTGATGAAGGTGAAGGGTTGAGACTGATGTGAAGGGTTGGGAGTGATGAAGGTGAAGGGTTGGGACTGATGAAGGTGAAGGGTTGGGACTGATGAAGGTGAAGGGTTGAGACTGATGAAGGTGAAGGGTTTGGGACTGATGAAGGTGAAGGGTTGGAACTGATGTGAAGGGTTGGGAGTGATGAAGGTGAAGGGTTGGGACTGATGTGAAGGGTTTGGGACTGATGAAGTTGAAGGGTTGGGACTGATGAAGGTGAAGGGTTGGGACTGATGAAGGTGAAGGGTTGGGACTGATGTGAAGGTGAAGGGTTGGGACTGATGAAGGTGAAGGGTTGGGACTGATGTGAAGGGTTGGGACTGATGTGAAGGTGAAGGGTTGGAACTGATGAAGGTGAAGGGTTGGGACTGATGAAGGTGAAGGGTTGGGACTGATGAAGGTGAAGGGTTGGGACTGATGTGAAGGGTTGGGACTGATGAAGGTGAAGGGTTGGGACTGATGAAGGTGAAGGGTTGGGACTGATGTGAAGGGTTGGGACTGATGAAGGTGAAGGTTTGGGACAGATGTGAAGGTGAAGGGTTGGGACTGATGAAGGTGAAAGGTTGGGACTGATGTGAAGGTGAAGGGTTGGGACTGATGAAGGTGAAGGGTTGGGACTGATGTGAAGGGTTGGGACTGATGAAGGTGAAGGGTTGGGACTGATGTGAAGGTGAAGGGTTGGGACTGATGAAGGTGAAGGGTTGGGACTGATGAAGGTGAAGGGTTGGGACCGATGTGAAGGGTTGGGACTGATGAAGGTGAAGGGTTGGGACTGATGTGAAGGTGAAGGGTTGGGACTGATGAAGGTGAAGGGTTGGGACTGATGTGAAGGTTAAGGGTTGGGACTGATGAAGGTGAAGGGTTGGGACTGATGAAGGTGAAGGGTTGGGACTGATGTGAAGGGTTGGGACTGATGTGAAGGGTTGGGACTGATGTGAAGGGTTGGGACTGATGAAGGTGAAGGGTTGGGACTGATGTGAAGGTGAAGGGTTGGGACTGATGAAGGTGAAGGGTTGGGACTGATGTGAAGGTGAAGGGTTGGGACTGATGAAGGTAAAGGGTTGGGACTGATGTGAAGGGTTGGGACTGATGAAGGTGAAGGGTTGGGACTGATGTGAAGGGTTGGGACTGATGAAGGTGAAGGGTTGGGACTGATGTGAAGGGCTGGGACTGATGAAGGTGAAGGGTTGGGACTGATGTGAAGGTGAAGGGTTGGGACTGATGAAGGTGAAGGGTTGGGACTGATGTGAAGGTGAAGAGTTGGGACTGATGAAGGTGAAGGGTTGGGACTGATGTGAAGGGTTGGGACTGATGAAGGTGAAGGGTTGGGACTGATGTGAAGGGTTGGGACTGATGTGAAGGGTTGGGACTGATGAAGGTGAAGGGTTGGGACTGATGTGAAGGTGAAGGGTTGGGACTGATGAAGGTGAAGGGTTGGGACTGATGTGAAGGGTTGGGACTGATGAAGGTGAAGGGTTGGGACTGATGTGAAGGTGAAGGGTTGGGACTGATGAAGGTGAAGGGTTGGGACTGATGTGAAGGGTTGGGACTGATGTGAAGGGTTGGGACTGATGAAGGTGAAGGGTTGGGACTGATTTGAAGGTGAAGGGTTGGGACTGATGAAGGTGAAGGGTTGGGACTGATGTGAAGGTGAAGGGTTGGGACTGATGAAGGTGAAGGGTTGGGACTGATGTGAAGGGTTGGGACTGATGAAGGTGAAGGGTTGGGACTGATGAAGGTGAAGGGTTGGGACTGATGTGAAGGGTTGGGACTGATGAAGGTGAAGGTTTGGGACAGATGTGAAGGTGAAGGGTTGGGACTGATAAAGGTGAAGGGTTTGGGACTGATGAAGGTGAGGGGTTGGGACTGATGAAGGTGAAGGGTTGGGACTGATGAAGGTGAAGGGTTGGGACTGATGTGAAGGTGAAGGGTTGGGACTAGGGATGAGCTTCGTGTTCGAGTCGAACATACGTTCGACTCGAACATCGGCTGTTCGATCGTTCGACGAAGATCGAACGATTTGGGCCGTTCGCGCCAAATTCGAGTGACGCGAACGGCCCACAATGCACTACGCCATCGCAGTGTCATCCAGGCGCTGTGATTGGCCAAGCATGCACTGTGACCCCGCATGCTTGGCCAATCACAGCGCCGGCAGCGAGGAGAGCAATGATTGGCCACAGGCAGGATGCCTGTGGCCAATTATTGCTGAGGGTGTTTAGTACACGCCCCACACTATAAAAGGCCGCCAGCACGGCGGCCTAGTGTAGTGTGTTCCGGAGCAGGGAAAGAGAAGCATAGGCAGGGACAGTGACATTTATTTTTTTCTTGCTTAACCTGGATTCCTTTAGTTTAGGGAAAGAGAAGGATAGGTAGGGAGAGTGTCAGTGTGTTTTACTGTGTGAATCCTTGTTTCTAGGGACAGGGAAGGACAGTGAGGGAATTCTCCTTGTGCTATAGTGTGCTTTAAAAAAACATTTTTTCTAGGGACAGAAAACTATAGGTAGGGAGAGTGTCAGTGTGTTTTACTGTGCGAATCCTTGTTTCTAGGGACAGGGAAGGACAGTGAGGGAATTCTCCTTGTGCTATAGTGTGCTTTAAAAAAACATTTTTTCTAGGGACAGAAAACTATAGGTAGGGAGAGTGTCAGTGTGTTTTACTGTGCAAATCCTTGTTTCTAGGGACAGGGAAGGACAGTGAGGGAATTCTCCTTGTGCTATAGTGTGCTTTAAAAAAACATTTTTTCTAGGGACAGAAAACTATAGGTAGGGAGAGTGTCAGTGTGTTTTACTGTGCGAATCCTTGTTTCTAGGGACAGGGAAGGACAGTGAGGGAATTCTCCTTGTGCTATAGTGTGCTTTAAAAAAACATTTTTTCTAGGGACAGAAAACTATAGGTAGGAAGAGTGTCAGTTTCTTTCACTGTGATAATCCTTGTTTCTAGGGACAAAGAAGGAAAGTGAGGAAAATTCTCCTTGTGCTATAGTGTGCTTTAAAAAAACATTTTTTCTAGGGACAGAAAACTATAGGTAGGAAGAGTGTCAGTTTCTTTCACTGTGATAATCCTTGTTTCTAGGGACAGGGAAGGACAGTGAGGGAAATTCTCCTTGTGCTATAGTGTGCTAAAGCATTGATCATCAAACATCTTTAAAAAAACATTTTTTCTAGGGACAGAAAACTATAGGTAGGAAGAGTGTCAGTTTCTTTCACTGTGATAATCCTTGTTTCTAGGGACAGGGAAGGACAGTGAGGGAAATTCTACTTGTGCTATAGTGTGCTAAAGCATTGATCATCAATCAGCTTTAAAAAAACATTTTTTCTAGGGACAGAAAACTATAGGTAGGAAGAGTGTCAGTTTCTTTCACTGTGATAATCCTTGTTTCTAGGGACAGGGAAGGACAGTGAGGGAAATTCTCCTTGTGCTATAGTGTGCTAAAGCATTGATCATCAACCATCTTTAAAAAAACATTTTTTCTAGGGACAGAAAACTATAGGTAGGAAGAGTGTCAGTTTCTTTCACTGTGATAATCCTTGTTTCTAGGGACAGGGAAGGACAGTGAGGGAAATTCTCCTTGTGCTATAGTGTGCTAAAGCATTGATCATCAACCATCTTTAAAAAAACATTTTTTCTAGGGAGAGAAAACTATAGGTAGGAAGAGTGTCAGTTTCTTTCACTGTGATAATCCTTGTTTCTAGGGACAGGGAAGGACAGTGAGGGAAATTCTCCTTGTGCTATAGTGTGCTAAAGCATTGATCATCAACCGTCTTTAAAAAAACATTTTTTCTAGGGACAGAAAACTATAGGTAGGAAGAGTGTCAGTTTCTTTCACTGTGATAATCCTTGTTTCTAGGGACAGGGAAGGACAGTGAGGGAAATTCTACTTGTGCTATAGTGTGCTAAAGCATTGATCATCAATCAGCTTTAAACAAACATTTTTTCTAGGGACAGAAAACTATAGGTAGGAAGAGTGTCAGTTTCTTTCACTGTGATAATCCTTGTTTCTAGGGACAGGGAAGGACAGTGAGGGAAATTCTCCTTGTGCTATAGTGTGCTAAAGCATTGATCATCAACCATCTTTAAAAAAACATTTTTTCTAGGGACAGAAAACTATAGGTAGGAAGAGTGTCAGTTTCTTTCACTGTGATAATCCTTGTTTCTAGGGACAGGGAAGGACAGTGAGGGAAATTCTCCTTGTGCTATAGTGTGCTAAAGCATTGATCATCAAACATCTTTAAAAAAACATTTTTTCTAGGGACAGAAAACTATAGGTAGGAAGAGTGGCAGTTTCTTTCACTGTGATAATCCTTGTTTCTAGGGACAGGGAAGGACAGTGAGGGAAATTCTACTTGTGCAATAGTGTGCTAAAGCATTGATCATCAATCAGCTTTAAAAAAACATTTTTTCTAGGGACAGAAAACTATAGGTAGGAAGAGTGTCAGTTTCTTTCACTGTGATAATCCTTGTTTCTAGGGACAGGGAAGGACAGTGAGGGAAATTCTCCTTGTGCTATAGTGTGCTAAAGCATTGATCATCAACCGTCTTTAAAAAAACATTTTTTCTAGGGACAGAAAACTATAGGTAGGAAGAGTGTCAGTTTCTTTCACTGTGATAATCCTTGTTTCTAGGGACAGGGAAGGACAGTGAGGGAAATTCTCCTTGTGCTATAGTGTGCTAAAGCATTGATCATCAACCGTCTTTAAAAAAACATTTTTTCTAGGGACAGAAAACTATAGGTAGGAAGAGTGTCAGTTTCTTTCACTGTGATAATCCTTGTTTCTAGGGACAGGGAAGGACAGTGAGGGAAATTCTCCTTGTGCTATAGTGTGCTAAAGCATTGATCATCAAACATCTTTAAAAAAACATTTTTTCTAGGGACAGAAAACTATAGGTAGGAAGAGTGTCAGTTTCTTTCACTGTGATAATCCTTGTTTCTAGGGACAGGGAAGGACAGTGAGGGAAATTCTACTTGTGCTATAGTGTGCTAAAGCATTGATCATCAATCAGCTTTAAAAAAACATTTTTTCTAGGGACAGAAAACTATAGGTAGGAAGAGTGTCAGTTTCTTTCACTGTGATAATCCTTGTTTCTAGGGACAGGGAAGGACAGTGAGGGAAATTCTCCTTGTGCTATAGTGTGCTAAAGCATTGATCATCAACCATCTTTAAAAAAACATTTTTTCTAGGGACAGAAAACTATAGGTAGGAAGAGTGTCAGTTTCTTTCACTGTGATAATCCTTGTTTCTAGGGACAGGGAAGGGCAGTGAGGGAAATTCTACTTGTGCTATAGTGTGCTAAAGCATTGATCATCAATCAGCTTTAAACAAACATTTTTTCTAGGGACAGAAAACTATAGGTAGGAAGAGTGTCAGTTTCTTTCACTGTGATAATCCTTGTTTCTAGGGACAGGGAAGGACAGTGAGGGAAATTCTCCTTGTGCTATAGTGTGCTAAAGCATTGATCATCAACCATCTTTAAAAAAACATTTTTTCTAGGGACAGAAAACTATAGGTAGGAAGAGTGTCAGTTTCTTTCACTGTGATAATCCTTGTTTCTAGGGACAGGGAAGGACAGTGAGGGAAATTCTCCTTGTGCTATAGTGTGCTAAAGCATTGATCATCAACCATCTTTAAAAAAACTTTTTTTCTAGGGAGAGAAAACTATAGGTAGGAAGAGTGTCAGTTTCTTTCACTGTGATAATCCTTGTTTCTAGGGACAGGGAAGGACAGTGAGGGAAATTCTCCTTGTGCTATAGTGTGCTAAAGCATTGATCATCAACTGTCTTTAAAAAAACATTTTTTCTAGGGACAGAAAACTATAGGTAGGAAGAGTGTCAGTTTCTTTCACTGTGATAATCCTTGTTTCTAGGGACAGGGAAGGACAGTGAGGGAAATTCTCCTTGTGCTATAGTGTGCTAAAGCATTGATCATCAAACATCTTTAAAAAAACATTTTTTCTAGGGACAGAAAACTATAGGTAGGAAGAGTGTCAGTTTCTTTCACTGTGATAATCCTTGTTTCTAGGGACAGGGAAGGACAGTGAGGGAAATTCTCCTTGTGCTATAGTGTGCTAAAGCATTGATCATCAACCATCTTTAAAAAAACATTTTTTCTAGGGAGAGAAAACTATAGGTAGGAAGAGTGTCAGTTTCTTTCACTGTGATAATCCTTGTTTCTAGGGACAGGGAAGGACAGTGAGGGAAATTCTCCTTGTGCTATAGTGTGCTAAAGCATTGATCATCAACCGTCTTTAAAAAAACATTTTTTCTAGGGACAGAAAACTATAGGTAGGAAGAGTGTCAGTTTCTTTCACTGTGATAATCCTTGTTTCTAGGGACAGGGAAGGACAGTGAGGGAAATTCTCCTTGTGCTATAGTGTGCTAAAGCATTGATCATCAAACATCTTTAAAAAAACATTTTTTCTAGGGACAGAAAACTATAGGTAGGAAGAGTGTCAGTTTCTTTCACTGTGATAATCCTTGTTTCTAGGGACAGGGAAGGACAGTGAGGGAAATTCTCCTTGTGCTATAGTGTGCTAAAGCATTGATCATCAACCATCTTTAAAAAAACATTTTTTCTAGGGACAGAAAACTATAGGTAGGAAGAGTGTCAGTTTCTTTCACTGTGATAATCCTTGTTTCTAGGGACAGGGAAGGGCAGTGAGGGAAATTCTACTTGTGCTATAGTGTGCTAAAGCATTGATCATCAATCAGCTTTAAACAAACATTTTTTCTAGGGACAGAAAACTATAGGTAGGAAGAGTGTCAGTTTCTTTCACTGTGATAATCCTTGTTTCTAGGGACAGGGAAGGACAGTGAGGGAAATTCTCCTTGTGCTATAGTGTGCTAAAGCATTGATCATCAACCGTCTTTAAAAAAACATTTTTTCTAGGGACAGAAAACTATAGGTAGGAAGAGTGTCAGTTTCTTTCACTGTGATAATCCTTGTTTCTAGGGACAGGGAAGGACAGTGAGGGAAATTCTCCTTGTGCTATAGTGTGCTAAAGCATTGATCATCAACCGTCTTTAAAAAAACATTTTTTCTAGGGACAGAAAACTATAGGTAGGAAGAGTGTCAGTTTCTTTCACTGTGATAATCCTTGTTTCTAGGGACAGGGAAGGACAGTGAGGGAAATTCTACTTGTGCTATAGTGTGCTAAAGCATTGATCATCAATCAGCTTTAAACAAACATTTTTTCTAGGGACAGAAAACAATAGGTAGGAAGAGTGTCAGTTTCTTTCACTGTGATAATCCTTGTTTCTAGGGACAGGGAAGGACAGTGAGGGAAATTCTCCTTGTGCTATAGTGTGCTAAAGCATTGATCATCAACCATCTTTAAAAAAACATTTTTTCTAGGGACAGAAAACTATAGGTAGGAAGAGTGTCAGTTTCTTTCACTGTGATAATCCTTGTTTCTAGGGACAGGGAAGGACAGTGAGGGAAATTCTCCTTGTGCTATAGTGTGCTAAAGCATTGATCATCAAACATCTTTAAAAAAACATTTTTTCTAGGGACAGAAAACTATAGGTAGGAAGAGTGTCAGTTTCTTTCACTGTGATAATCCTTGTTTCTAGGGACAGGGAAGGACAGTGAGGGAAATTCTACTTGTGCTATAGTGTGCTAAAGCATTGATCATCAATCAGCTTTAAAAAAACATTTTTTCTAGGGACAGAAAACTATAGGTAGGAAGAGTGTCAGTTTCTTTCACTGTGATAATCCTTGTTTCTAGGGACAGGGAAGGACAGTGAGGGAAATTCTCCTTGTGCTATAGTGTGCTAAAGCATTGATCATCAACCGTCTTTAAAAAAACATTTTTTCTAGGGACAGAAAACTATAGGTAGGAAGAGTGTCAGTTTCTTTCACTGTGATAATCCTTGTTTCTAGGGACAGGGAAGGACAGTGAGGGAAATTCTACTTGTGCTATAGTGTGCTAAAGCATTGATCATCAATCAGCTTTAAACAAACATTTTTTCTAGGGACAGAAAACTATAGGTAGGAAGAGTGTCAGTTTCTTTCACTGTGATAATCCTTGTTTCTAGGGACAGGGAAGGACAGTGAGGGAAATTCTCCTTGTGCTATAGTGTGCTAAAGCATTGATCATCAACCATCTTTAAAAAAACATTTTTTCTAGGGACAGAAAACTATAGGTAGGAAGAGTGTCAGTTTCTTTCACTGTGATAATCCTTGTTTCTAGGGACAGGGAAGGACAGTGAGGGAAATTCTCCTTGTGCTATAGTGTGCTAAAGCATTGATCATCAAACATCTTTAAAAAAACATTTTTTCTAGGGACAGAAAACTATAGGTAGGAAGAGTGTCAGTTTCTTTCACTGTGATAATCCTTGTTTCTAGGGACAGGGAAGGACAGTGAGGGAAATTCTCCTTGTGCTATAGTGTGCTAAAGCATTGATCATCAAACATCTTTAAAAAAACATTTTTTCTAGGGACAGAAAACTATAGGTAGGAAGAGTGTCAGTTTCTTTCACTGTGATAATCCTTGTTTCTAGGGACAGGGAAGGACAGTGAGGGAAATTCTCCTTGTGCTATAGTGTGCTAAAGCATTGATCATCAATCAGCTTTAAAAAAACATTTTTTCTAGGGACAGAAAACTATAGGTAGGAAGAGTGTCAGTTTCTTTCACTGTGATAATCCTTGTTTCTAGGGACAGGGAAGGACAGTGAGGGAAATTCTCCTTGTGCTATAGTGTGCTAAAGCATTGATCATCAACCGTCTTTAAAAAAACATTTTTTCTAGGGACAGAAAACTATAGGTAGGAAGAGTGTCAGTTTCTTTCACTGTGATAATCCTTGTTTCTAGGGACAGGGAAGGACAGTGAGGGAAATTCTACTTGTGCTATAGTGTGCTAAAGCATTGATCATCAATCAGCTTTAAACAAACATTTTTTCTAGGGACAGAAAACTATAGGTAGGAAGAGTGTCAGTTTCTTTCACTGTGATAATCCTTGTTTCTAGGGACAGGGAAGGACAGTGAGGGAAATTCTCCTTGTGCTATAGTGTGCTAAAGCATTGATCATCAACCATCTTTAAAAAAACATTTTTTCTAGGGACAGAAAACTATAGGTAGGAAGAGTGTCAGTTTCTTTCACTGTGATAATCCTTGTTTCTAGGGACAGGGAAGGACAGTGAGGGAAATTCTCCTTGTGCTATAGTGTGCTAAAGCATTGATCATCAAACATCTTTAAAAAAACATTTTTTCTAGGGACAGAAAACTATAGGTAGGAAGAGTGTCAGTTTCTTTCACTGTGATAATCCTTGTTTCTAGGGACAGGGAAGGACAGTGAGGGAAATTCTACTTGTGCTATAGTGTGCTAAAGCATTGATCATCAATCAGCTTTAAAAAAACATTTTTTCTAGGGACAGAAAACTATAGGTAGGAAGAGTGTCAGTTTCTTTCACTGTGATAATCCTTGTTTCTAGGGACAGGGAAGGACAGTGAGGGAAATTCTCCTTGTGCTATAGTGTGCTAAAGCATTGATCATCAACCGTCTTTAAAAAAACATTTTTTCTAGGGACAGAAAACTATAGGTAGGAAGAGTGTCAGTTTCTTTCACTGTGATAATCCTTGTTTCTAGGGACAGGGAAGGACAGTGAGGGAAATTCTCCTTGTGCTATAGTGTGCTAAAGCATTGATCATCAACCGTCTTTAAAAAAACATTTTTTCTAGGGATAGAAAACTATAGGTAGGAAGAGTGTCAGTTTCTTTCACTGTGATAATCCTTGTTTCTAGGGACAGGGAAGGACAGTGAGGGAAATTCTCCTTGTGCTATAGTGTGCTAAAGCATTGATCATCAACCGTCTTTAAAAAAACATTTTTTCTAGGGACAGAAAACTATAGGTAGGAAGAGTGTCAGTTTCTTTCACTGTGATAATCCTTGTTTCTAGGGACAGGGAAGGACAGTGAGGGAAATTATACTTGTGCTATGGTGTGCTAAAGCATTGATCATCAATCAGCTTTAAACAAACATTTTTTCTAGGGACAGAAAACTATAGGTAGGAAGAGTGTCATTTTCTTTCACTGTGATAATCCTTGTTTCTAGGGACAGGGAAGGACAGTGAGGGAAATTCTCCTTGTGCTATAGTGTGCTAAAGCATTGATCATCAACCATCTTTAAAAAAACATTTTTTCTAGGGACAGAAAACTATAGGTAGGAAGAGTGTCAGTTTCTTTCACTGTGATAATCCTTGTTTCTAGGGACAGGGAAGGACAGTGAGGGAAATTCTCCTTGTGCTATAGTGTGCTAAAGCATTGATCATCAACCATCTTTAAAAAAACATTTTTTCTAGGGACAGAAAACTATAGGTAGGAAGAGTGTCAGTTTCTTTCACTGTGATAATCCTTGTTTCTAGGGACAGGGAAGGACAGTGAGGGAAATTCTCCTTGTGCTATAGTGTGCTAAAGCATTGATCATCAACCGTCTTTAAAAAAACATTTTTTCTAGGGACAGAAAACTATAGGTAGGAAGAGTGTCAGTTTCTTTCACTGTGATAATCCTTGTTTCTAGGGACAGGGAAGGACAGTGAGGGAAATTCTCCTTGTGCTATAGTGTGCTAAAGCATTGATCATCAATCAGCTTTAAACAAACATTTTTTCTAGGGACAGAAAACTATAGGTAGGAAGAGTGTCAGTTTCTTTCACTGTGATAATCCTTGTTTCTAGGGACAGGGAAGGACAGTGAGGGAAATTCTCCTTGTGCTATAGTGTGCTAAAGCATTGATCATCAACCGTCTTTAAAAAAACATTTTTTCTAGGGACAGAAAACTATAGGTAGGAAGAGTGTCAGTTTCTTTCACTGTGATAATCCTTGTTTCTAGGGACAGGGAAGGACAGTGAGGGAAATTCTCCTTGTGCTATAGTGTGCTAAAGCATTGATCATCAACCGTCTTTAAAAAAATATTTTTTCTAGGGACAGAAAACTATAGGTAGGAAGAGTGTCAGTTTCTTTCACTGTGATAATCCTTGTTTCTAGGGACAGGGAAGGACAGTGAGGGAAATTCTACTTGTGCTATAGTGTGCTAAAGCATTGATCATCAATCAGCTTTAAACAAACATTTTTTCTAGGGACAGAAAACTATAGGTAGGAAGAGTGTCAGTTTCTTTCACTGTGATAATCCTTGTTTCTAGGGACAGGGAAGGACAGTGAGGGAAATTCTCCTTGTGCTATAGTGTGCTAAAGCATTGATCATCAACCATCTTTAAAAAAACATTTTTTCTAGGGACAGAAAACTATAGGTAGGAAGAGTGTCAGTTTCTTTCACTGTGATAATCCTTGTTTCTAGGGACAGGGAAGGACAGTGAGGGAAATTCTCCTTGTGCTATAGTGTGCTAAAGCATTGATCATCAACCGTCTTTAAAAAAACATTTTTTCTAGGGACAGAAAACTATAGGTAGGAAGAGTGTCAGTTTCTTTCACTGTGATAATCCTTGTTTCTAGGGACAGGGAAGGACAGTGAGGGAAATTCTCCTTGTGCTATAGTGTGCTAAAGCATTGATCATCAACCGTCTTTAAAAAAACATTTTTTCTAGGGACAGAAAACTATAGGTAGGAAGAGTGTCAGTTTCTTTCACTGTGATAATCCTTGTTTCTAGGGACAGGGAAGGACAGTGAGGGAAATTCTACTTGTGCTATAGTGTGCTAAAGCATTGATCATCAATCAGCTTTAAACAAACATTTTTTCTAGGGACAGAAAACTATAGGTAGGAAGAGTGTCATTTTCTTTCACTGTGATAATCCTTGTTTCTAGGGACAGGGAAGGACAGTGAGGGAAATTCTCCTTGTGCTATACTGTGCTAAAGCATTCCTCATCAACCATCTTTGAAATCCTTGTTTTTTGGACAGTCAGGGAAATTGTCGTTGTGCTATTCTGTGCGAAAGCAATCATCCTCAACCATATTTAGAAATCCTTAAGTAAAGGGACAGAGAAGGACACCTGAAGGTAGCCCTTATTGCTTTTTTCCCATCTCCCTGCAGGCCATCTATTAGAATGTCTGGAAGGCAAACAAGGAGAGGCAGACAGTCAGGAGGCAATAAAAGAGGGCAAGCAGGCTCTGTGTCTGGGGGCAACAGTGCTGGTCGTGGTCGCGGTGCATTGTCATCAGCACATGGCCATGGGACACGCTTGTCCTTCTTTTCGGCAGCTGGACATGTTGAGCCACATCATGCCGAAGACTTGGTAGAGTGGATGACCAAGCCCTCCTCATCCTCCTCATCCTCTCTCACCCAGGCTCAGGGTAATGGCAAAGCAGCTGCCAAAGCGTCCTCTTCCCTGGTATCAATGTCAGACTCATCATCAGTCACTCCTTCCCTAGACCCACCATGTCCTCCTCCTGAGGAGTCCCCCGAACTGTTTGAGCACAGTGTTGGGTACATGCTCCAGGAGGATGCCCAGCGTTTCGAAGGGTCTGATGATGAAACCCAGCTACAGGAAGGCAGTAGCGTGAGGGCAGACAGAGGGGATGCTCAAGAAGGACACCAATCTGGCAGTCCATGTTCCAGCAGCTGCAGCATACTGCCAGATTGGCTCCAGTGATGAGGAGGGAGGGGATGATGAGGTCACTGACTCCACGTGGGTGCCTAATAGGAGAGAGGAGGAGGAGGAGGATGAGGAGGAGGCACATCTCCAACGAGGCAGGATGCCCTTTGGTGGCCAGCGTAAGGGCAGTACACCGACGGAATCACACCGCAGAGCTCCGCCTGTGCAGGGCGCTGCCTCTGCCCGTCATTCAAAAAGTTCTTTGGTGTGGGCCTTTTTTGAGGCTAGTGCATTAGATCGCACAGCTGCTGTTTGCAACATATGTCTCAAGCGTATATCGCGTGGCCAAAACATCAGCCGCTTGGGTACCACATGCCTGACCAGACATATGTTGACCTGCCATGCAGCTCGTTGGCAAGCCTACCTCAAAGACCCACACCAAAGAACAAAGCGGACCTCTCCTTGCACCGCATCAGCTGGGATCTCCAACCCCACTATAACTTCAGTCCTGTCTGAAACATGCACTGAGAGGAATGAAGGTGTAGAATTAGGTGTGTCACAGCCAAGTAGTTGCAGCCACTCTGCTAGCAGTACACCGACGTCCGATTCTAGCAGGCAAATTTCCCTGCCCCAGCTGCTGGACCGTCGAAAGAAGTTCACTCCCAGCCATCCACATGCCCAGCGGTTGAATGCTAGCTTGGCTAAATTGCTAGCGCTTCAACTGCTGCCTTTTCAGTTGGTAGACTCGGCCCCCTTCCGTGAGTTTGTGCAATGTGCGGTTCCTCACTGGCAGGTTCCCAAACGCCACTTTTTCTCACGGAAGGCTATTCCGGCTCTCTACCGGCATGTGGAAGGCAATGTCTTGGCCTCGCTGGACAGGGCGGTCAGCGGTAAGGTGCATATTACCGCTGATTCATGGTCCAGCAGGCATGGACAGGGACGTTACCTTTCTTTCACGGCCCATTGGGTCACTCTTTTGGCAGCTGGGAAGGATGCAGGACAAGGTGCAGTAGTGTTGGAGGTTGTTCCACCGCCACGCCTCCAAAATGCTACTACTGGTTGTGACACACCTCTCTCCTCCACCCCCTCCTCTTCTTCTTCCTCCATGGCCTCTTCCTGTGGTTTGTCCTCTGAACCAGCGGTGCTCCGTAGCCGTTCAAGGGGCTACGCAAGTAAGCAGGCAAAAAGATGCCATGCCGTGTGTGACAGCAGGAAGGTAAAGTCACCTGGTTGCATCCAGGGGGGTAGATATATTTCGCCCAGATTCAGGCTTTACGCCGACTTATACAACTAGGTGGAGAGTTGTATAAGGCTAGTGGGCTCATGGATGACTCATACCTCTAGGGAGAGTGTGGGGCGTCGTACAGACAGGGAGTTGATGAGGCCAGCTGAAGCTTGTCAGCTCATTTAGGCCTCTATAAGAACTCCCAGATTCATTAGGTGTTAGCTCATGCCTGGAAGCAGACCTGTGTGGACTTCCTGGAGAGAGTGAACCCTTGTGCGGTGAGAGAAAGCCTGTGTGGCTATTTGCTTGGACATTTAAAACCAGGGACTTAGGGACTAGGACAGCACTAGGCTGATCCCAGTTGTTAGTTAGGAAACCTGTATGTTTAGTCAGAGGTCAAGCTGACCAGGATTTATTTTTTGTTTATGTTTCTTTTGCCTTGCTGTGTTTTTGTCACTGTAAATAGAAAATAAACCGCACCTTTTTGATTTTGAAAACCACAACCTCCGTCTGCTGGGCCTGTTTTTGTGTGGGGAGCCCATCCCGGGGGTCACACACACCCGCTGCCGAGCTAACCCCCTCACAGTTGGTGGAGAACCAGTGGCAGTTTTTTTTAGGCCAGCATGGAGGAGATACTGAAACAGCTGGCTCTAGCAAATGCCAATCAACAGCAGACAAATGCAGGTTTGCAAAAGAGCCTTGCAGCTCAACAACAGAGCCTTGCAGCCCAGCAGCAGACAAACGCAACTTTGCAACAGAGTCTGGAGGCTCAGCAACAAGCCCAGCAGCAATCTGAGGCCCGCTTCATAGACCTATTGCAGAGGCAAGAGCAGAGACTACAACAACAGATGGAAGCAGTAATGCAGCAACGTCCGCAGACCAGTGAGGAAAGCCGTCCCACTAATACCGCGTCCTTTGGGGTGAGTCGTTTATTGACAAAAATGACTGGAGAGGATGATCCAGAGGTATTTTTGACCACATTTGAAAGGACTGCTGAAAGAGAAAAGTGGCCTGAGGAGCAGTGGGCTGGACTGGTGGCTCCTCTGTTAACTGGTGAATCGCAGAAAGCTTACTATGACCTGGAGCCTAACCAAGCAAAAGACTATGTGATGCTAAAAGCTGAAATATTGGCAAGGCTGGGTGTCACCCTGGCTGTCCGGGCTCAGCGTGTGCATAACTGGACTTTCCAGCTTGGAAAACCCCCCAGGTCTCAAATGTATGATCTCATTCACCTGAGCAGAAAGTGGCTACAGCCAGAGACTTTGTCCGCACCAAAGATTGTGGAACGTGTTGTAATGGATCGGTTTTTGAGAGCTCTTCCTACTGCCATCCAAAAGTGGGTAAGCCATGGAGACCCAGAGACGGCCGATGGTCTTGTGGATCGTGTGGAGAAATACTTGGCTACAGAGAACCTGACAGCCTCTTCCAGAGACACTCGGACTTTCCACCCTAAGACCAGACCATCCCCAGGGGCGGATAAGATGATTCCAAGGGGTAAGGGTGGAGAGAGTGAGAGGGTGGGAGCTCTACCCCAAGTTTGGCGAGAACAGCCTAGGAAATCAGCGGCTCAAGAGGCGGCAAGAAGGATCGTTTGCTACCGCTGCCGGCAAGCGGGACATATTGCAGCAAATTGCCCGGTTGTGGAGGAACCCATGCAGTGTGACTTTCTGACGGGCAGACGTCAGTCGCTGTGTGCGACAGTCGCATGCACTGCCATTCGAGGAACTGAGAAACATTTATGCAAAATGTGTGTTAATGGTAGAAATGTTGTGGTATTGCTGGATTCAGGTAGCCTTGTGACCCTGATAAAGGCTGAGTTAGTTAAAACAGAGGTCTCTGGGAATAGCAAGGTAGCTGTTATTTGTGTGCATGGGGACACCCGAGAGTATCCAGTGACTACAGTGTGTTTCGAGACCCCCAAAGGTACCCTCTCTCATCCAGTGGGCTTAGTATCTCAGTTACCGCATGACGCCATTGTGGGAAGGGATTTTCCGAAGTTCTGGGAACTGTGGGATGATCCTGAGCCCCCCACTGGTGCCCCTATGTACCAGGAATGTGATAGCCAGAACTCCCCTGAGAGTGGTGAGGACTCTCCGGAATTTCCCTTGTCAGTATTGGCAGGGGAGACTCAAGAAACTGGAGAGGAGCCCACCTCCTCAGACGAAAACCTACCGTCTGTGGAGTTTTCTGATCTTGAGGTTCACAGGGAAAACTTTGCCACAGAACAGTTGAAAGACCCCGCCCTAATAAAGGCACGGGAAAACGTAGTGAAAATAGATGGCGAGTTAGTGAACCCAGATAATACCTGCACTTACCCATACTTCAGCGTAGAGAAGGACCTACTGTATCGGGTGGCAAAAAGGGCAGAAGAAACCGTTGAGCAGCTTGTGGTGCCCAAACCTTACAGGAAGTTGGTGTTGGAGTTGGCCCATGGGCACATTCTTGGAGGTCATCTGGGGACAGAGAAAACCCGAGAGAGGGTATTACAGAGATTCTATTGGCCGGGGGTGATGAAGGACATAGAAAATTATTGTTCCTCCTGCCCTGTGTGTCAGAGGTCGGCCCCGATGCCACATTTCCGTAGCCCGCTGGTCCCTCTACCCATCATTGAGGTCCCGTTTGAGAGGATCGCCATGGATTTGGTAGGACCTATAATCAAGTCCGCTAGGGGGCACCAGTACATATTAGTTATAATGGACTATGCCACCCGTTATCCAGAAGCGATCCCTCTCCGAAATACCTCGGCCAAAACCATAGCCAAAGAGCTATCTCTTGTGTTTAGCCGGGTGGGTATTTGTAAAGAACTGCTTACGGACCAAGGTACACCCTTTATGTCCCGGGTTATGAAGGAGCTGTGTAAATTGTTCAAAGTGACGCAATTACGTACATCTGTGTATCACCCCCAAACCGATGGGCTGGTTGAAAGATTCAACAAAACCCTAAAACAAATGTTGAAGAAAGTGGTGGATAGAGATGGAAAGGATTGGGACTGTCTACTTCCTTATCTGATGTTTGCTATTAGGGAGGTGCCCCAATCCTCTACGGGATTCTCCCCCTTTGAGTTACTGTATGGGAGACACCCAAGAGGGCTGTTGGATATTGCCAAGGAAACTTGGGAAAGTGAGAGTTCTCCCCACAGGAGTGTGATTGAGCATGTCGCCCTGATGCAAGACCGAATTGCACAGGTAATGCCCATCGTGAATGAACATTTGGCCCAAGCGCAGTTAGCACAGCAGAGAGTGTACAACCGTGGAGCCAAGACCCGTACCTTTTCCCCGGGGGATAGGATACTGGTACTTGTCCCTACGGTTGAAAGTAAATTCCTTGCCAAATGGCAAGGCCCCTACGAGATAATGGAAAAAGTGAGCGAAGTGAATTACAAGGTCAGACAACCAGGAAGGCGAAAGCCCGAACAGATCTATCACGTTAATCTGTTGAAAGCCTGGAGGGATAGAGAGTCCCTAGTCGCAGACACTTGGTCACCAGCTCAAACTGGTTGCGTGATTCCTGAGGTTGGAATCGCAGCCACCTTGTCACAACCCCAACAACAGGAGGTTAAGGAGTTTGTGCTTCGCAACAAGGAGGTATTCTCTGAGCTGCCGGGACAAACATCTGGGGTAGAGCATGACATTATTACCCCGCCCGGTGAAAGGGTGAAGTTAAAACCCTATCGGATCCCAGAGGCCCGACGGGAGGCAATACGGGAGGAAGTACAGAAAATGCTGAACTTAGGGGTGATAGAGGAGTCCCAAAGTGATTGGTCTAGTCCCATTGTGTTGGTGCCTAAACCGGATGGGAGCTGGCGATTTTGTAACGATTTTCGTCAGTTGAACAAAGTTACAAAATTTGACACCTACCCCATGCCACGTATAGATGAGTTGATCGACCGGCTGGGAACAGCCCGATACATGACGACACTTGACCTCACAAAAGGGTATTGGCAAATCCCCCTGGCCAAGTCGGCCAAAGAGAAAACCGCATTTGTAACCCCAGACGGGGCGTTCCAATATAAAAGAATGCCGTTCGGATTACAGAATGCGCCGGCCACATTCCAGCGGAAAATGGACCAGATGCTGAGGCCCCATCGGAAGTATGCTGCGGCTTACCTGGATGACGTAATTGTCCATAGCACAGATTGGGCCTCACATCTGCCAAAAGTGCAAGCAGTCCTGGACTCTGTTCGGGAAGCGGGGTTTACGGCTAACCCCAAGAAGTGTACCATTGGGCAGGAGGAGGCCAAATATCTTGGGTACACCATTGGGAGGGGAGTAATAAAACCCCAACTCAACAAAGTCGAGGCCATCCAGAGTTGGCCACATCCCAACAGCAAGAAGCAGGTACGAGCCTTTCTGGGAATCGCGGGTTATTATCGGCAATTCATTCCCCACTTTGCTTCTAAGGCTGTGCCCCTAACCAACCTGACGAAGGGGAAAGGGTCGGTCATGATTAAATGGACCCCCGAGGCTGAGGCAGCATTCCAATTCTTGAAACAAGCCTTATGTAGCCAGCCAGTGTTGTACTCACCCGACTTCTCTAAAGACTTTGTCGTACAAAGTGATGCGTCAGATGTGGGGTTAGGAGCAGTATTGTCCCAGGTCTGGAACGGGGAAGAGCACCCAGTCATTTACCTCAGCAGGAAGTTGAAGTCCCATGAGGTAAATTACGCCACCGTTGAAAAGGAGTGTTTAGCGGTGAAGTGGGCTCTAGATTCCCTTCGGTACTACCTGCTAGGTAGGCACTTTGACATGGTTACGGATCACGCTCCGTTAAAGTGGATGGCTCAAAACAAGGAGACAAATAGAAGAGTGAATAGGTGGTTCCTGGCCCTACAGGAATTCAACTTCACAGTAAAGCATCGCCCGGGCGTTCAAATGGGGAATGTGGATGCTTTGTCTCGAGTACATGAATGCCTGATTGCTGGTGTTCCAACCCAGAGGTTAAAACAAGAGGGGGGGGTATGTGACAGCAGGAAGGTAAAGTCACCTGGTTGCATCCAGGGGGGTAGATATATTTCGCCCAGATTCAGGCTTTACGCCGACTTATACAACTAGGTGGAGAGTTGTATAAGGCTAGTGGGCTCATGGATGACTCATACCTCTAGGGAGAGTGTGGGGCGTCGTACAGACAGGGAGTTGATGAGGCCAGCTGAAGCTTGTCAGCTCATTTAGGCCTCTATAAGAACTCCCAGATTCATTAGGTGTTAGCTCATGCCTGGAAGCAGACCTGTGTGGACTTCCTGGAGAGAGTGAACCCTTGTGCGGTGAGAGAAAGCCTGTGTGGCTATTTGCTTGGACATTTAAAACCAGGGACTTAGGGACTAGGACAGCACTAGGCTGATCCCAGTTGTTAGTTAGGAAACCTGTATGTTTAGTCAGAGGTCAAGCTGACCAGGATTTATTTTTTGTTTATGTTTCTTTTGCCTTGCTGTGTTTTTGTCACTGTAAATAGAAAATAAACCGCACCTTTTTGATTTTGAAAACCACAACCTCCGTCTGCTGGGCCTGTTTTTGTGTGGGGAGCCCATCCCGGGGGTCACACACACCCGCTGCCGAGCTAACCCCCTCACACGTGCTTGCGCTGGTGTGTTTGGGGGACAGAAGCCACACTGGGGCAGAGGTCCTGTCTGCTCTGCAGGGCCAGGCCGAGAGGTGGTTGACGCCACGCCAGCTTAAGCCAGGAATGGTGGTTTGCGACAATGGCACCAACCTCCTCTCCGCCCTCCGACAGGGACAACTGACCCATGTGCCCTGTGTGGCTCACGTCCTTAACCTGGTGGTGCAGCGGTTCTTGGGCAGGTACCCGGGCTTACAGGATGTCCTGAGGCAGGCCAGGAAAGTCTGTGTGCATTTCCGCAGATCTTATAATGCCAGTGCTCGCCTGGCTGAGCTGCAAAAGGAGTTGAACCTGCCCAAGAACCGCCTTATATGTGACATGCCCACCAGGTGGAACTCAACGTTGGCCATGCTGCAGCGGCTGCACACGCAGCAGAGGGCCATCAATGAGTACCTGTGCGACTACGGCACCAGGACAGGGTCAGGGGAGCTTGGTTTTTTTTCTCCACGCCAGTGGGGCATGATCAGGGATGCATGCACTGTCCTGGCACCATTTGAGGAGGCCACGAGGATGGTGAGCAGTGACAGTGCATGCATCAGTGACACTGTACCTCTTGTCCACCTGTTGGAGCACACGCTGCGTGGAATAATGGACAGGGCACTTGAGGCAGAACAGAGGCAGGAAGAGGAGGACTTCCTTGCCTCTCAAGGCCCCCTTTACCCAGACAGTGTTCCTTCTGTCCCACCCATCACACAGGAAGAGGAGGAGGAGGAGGAGGAGGAGGAGGATTGTGTCAGCATGGAGGTGGAGGCTGGCACTCAGCATCATCAGCAGCAGTCTTTTAGGGATGATTTACAGTCCCAAGAAACCAGTGGACTTGTACGTGGCTGGGAGGAGGTGGCTGCGGATCATGTCGTCCTTAGTGACCCAGAGGAATCCGGACCGAATGCCTCAGCAAACCTACGCTGCATGGCCTCCCTGATCCTGCAAAGTCTGCGGAAGGATCCTCGTATTCTTCGGATCAAGGAGAGGGACCATTACTGGCTGGCCACTCTCCTTGATCCACGGTACAAGGGTAAGGTTGCGGACCTTATGTTACCATCGCAGAGGGAGCAGAGGATGAGACAACTCCGGGAGGCCTTGCAGAAAGGTCTGTGCAACGCGTTCCCAGAGACTGGGAGGTTACAAACTCCTGGTCCTGGACAACGAGTTGCTGAGGCTTCGGCCAGTCAAAGAAGGATCGGTGGGGAAGGTGGCCGTCTGACCGATGCGTTCAGACAATTCTTTAGTCCGCAGCCCCAAAGTATGATCGGTTCCAGCAACCATCGCCAGCGTCTGATAAACATGGTGCAGGAATATCTAGGGGCAAGGTCAGACTTGGACACCTTCCCCACCGAAAATCCTCTGGCTTACTGGGTCTTGAGGATGGATCACTGGCCAGAGCTTGCACAGTATGCAATTGAGCTACTGGCCTGTCCTGCATCCAGCGTTCTTTCGGAACGCACATTCAGTGCTGCTGGAGGATTTGTCACGGATCACAGGGTGCGCCTGTCCACCGACTCGGTTGATCGACTGACTTTCATCAAGATGAACCAGTCTTGGATCACCACCAGCTACCACACACCTGATGCTGATATAACAGACTAATTGATTTTAACATGTCACATCCCTTCAAGACTGATGCTGATGCTGAGTGCCTGTGCTGTTATGTTGACTGGCTATCCTCCTCCTCCGAGTCCTCAATGATACGATTGATGATGATAGCTTGGAAGATCATTTTTGTTTATGGGTGCCGCCACCAGTGGCTAAGGCCCAATTTTTCAGCCCCTGTTTAACAGGGGCGTGTAATTACAATTTTTGAAGCAATACTTTGCAACAGGGCTCATTGCTGTGCTCCAAGTACAGTATCTGTGAGGGGTTGGAGTGTTGTGCCACCAGTGCCTAAGGCCCAATTTTTCAGCCCCTGTTTAACAGGGGCGTGTCATTACAATTTTTGAAGCAATACTTTGCAACAGGGCTCATTGCTGTGCTCCAAGTACAGTATCTGTGAGGGGTTGTAGTGTTGTGCCACCAGTGCCTAAGGCCCAATTTTTCAGCCCCTGTTCAACAGGGGCATGTAATTACAATTCTTGATCTAATAATTCACAGCAGGGCCCATTGCTGCACCCACCAAGAGTAACTCTGAGGGCTTACAGTGTTGTGGCAACGCCACCACCACCACCACCACGAAAGGCCCAATTTTTCAGCCCCTGTTCAAAAGGGGCATGTAATTACAATTCTTGATCTAATAATTCACAGCAGGGCCCATTCCTGCACCCACCAAGAGTAACTCTGAGGGCTTACAGTGTTGTGGCAACACCACCACCACCACCACCACCACGAAAGGCCCAATTTTTCAGCCCCTGTTCAACAGGGGCATGCAATTACAATTCTTGATCTAATAATTCACAGCAGGGCCCATTGCTGCACCCACCAAGAGTAACTGTCAGGGCTTACAGTGTTGTGGCACCAGCACCACCATCAAAGGCCCAATTTTTACTACCACTGTTCAACAATTATATGTAATTAAAATTCCTGATATAATAGTTGACAGCAGGGCGTTCCAGCACCAACCAAGAGTAACTGTGAGTGCTTACAGTGTTGTGCCAACACCAACAACTAAGGGGCCTATTTCTGCAGAGTATATACGGCAGGTCCCTACTTTCAAACATCCAACTTACAAACGACTCCTACTTGCAAACGCAAGAAGACAACAGGAAGTGAGAGGAAATCTACCCCTTGGAAGGAAAATTCTCTCCTGTAAGAATTAATATGGGAGAAAGGTGTCTCCTCTGTACTGATGCTTTATCACCAATCCTTGTTTCAAGAAAAACACCACATTTCAAAAACAGTTGTCATTGGGACGGAAAGTGAGGTGAAATGTTCTGAACAGGGGCACAGACAGCAAAACAAATGTTACAGGGGTGATAACCCTTACCTATGTTTTCCAAAAAGTTTAAAAATAGATTTTTGGGCTGGAGCTACACTTAAACAATGTACCTGTTCAAAATTACAAACAGATTCTACATAAGAACAAACCTACAGTCCCTGTCTTGTATGCACCGCCTGTATACGGCTGTTCAGAGTATATAGGGCCTTTTTTATTTTATGTGCGGGGTTCCCCTTAATATCCATACAAGACCCAAAGGGGCTGGTAATGGGCTGGGGTGGGGGGGGGGGGGGTCATGGGGTAGCTATGCCATTTTTCTTAAAGATTTTCATCCATATTACCGGGACCAGACATTACATTAAAGCCGCAAGCAGTTTTAAATGGCTTTTTTTTCCTTTAGAAGTGTCATTTTGTGCAGGGACAGTTCTAAACACGGGAAACACGTGGCACTTCACAGGCATACTTTAGACACCCCCCAGGTACGATATTTAAAGGAATATTTGACTTTTTTTTTTCACTTTATGCATCATTAAAATGACTGCTCCCGAAAAACGACCGTTTTTAAAACTTCTTTTTGCATTGATACATGTCCCCTGGTGCAGAACCCGGGTTCCCAAACCCTTTTTAGGACAATAACATGCATAATAGTCGTTATAATTAGCACTTTAGAATTCGAACGTTCGCATCCATTGTATTTAATAGGGTTCTAATGTTCGTACGAACTTTCGGTCCGTTCGCGGGTTCTGGTGCGAACCGAACCCGGGGGTGTTCGGCTCATCACTAGTTGGGACTGATGTGAAGGGTTGGGACTGATGAAGGTGAAGGGTTGGGACTGATGAAGGTGAAGGGTTGGGACTGATGAAGGTGAAGGGTTGGGACTGATGAAGGTGAAGGGTTGGGATTGATGAAGGTGAAGGGTTGAGACTGAGGTGAAGGTTTGGGACTGATGAAGGTGAAGGGTTGGGATTGATGAAGGTGAAGGGTTGAGACTGATGTGAAGGGTTTGGGACTGATGAAGGTGAAGGGTTGGGACTGATGAAGGTGAAGGGTTGGGACTGATGTGAAGTGTTGGGAGTGATGAAGGTGAAGGGTTGGGACTGATGTGAAGGGTTGGGACTGATGAAGGTGAAGGGTTGGGACTGATGAAGGTGAAGGGTTTGGGACTGATGAAGGTGAAGGGTTGAGACTGATGAAGGTGAAGGGTTTGGGACTGATGAAGGTGAAGGGTTGAGACTGATGTGAAGGGTTGGGAGTGATGAAGGTGAAGGGTTGGGACTGATGAAGGTGAAGGGTTGGGACTGATGAAGGTGAAGGGTTGAGACTGATGAAGGTGAAGGGTTTGGGACTGATGAAGGTGAAGGGTTGGGACTGATGTGAAGGGTTGGGAGTGATGAAGGTGAAGGGTTGGGACTGATGTGAAGGGTTTGGGACTGATGAAGGTGAAGGGTTGGGACTGATGAAGGTGAAGGGTTGGGACTGATGAAGGTGAAGGGTTGGGACTAATGAAGGTGAAGGGTTTGTGACTGATGAAGGTGAAGGGTTGAGACTGATGTGAAGGGTTGGGACTGATGAAGGTGAAGGGTTTGGACTGATGAAGGTGAAGGGTTGGGACTGATGAAGGTGAAGGGTTGGGACTGATGTGAAGGGTTGGGACTGATGAAGGTGAAGGGTTGGGACTGATGAAAGTGAAGGGTTGAGACTGATGAAGGTGAAGGGTTTGGGACTGATGAAGGTGAAGGGTTTTGGACTGATGTGAAGGGTTGGGAGTGATGAAGGTGAAGGGTTGGGACTGATGAAGGTGAAGGGTTGGGACTGATGTGAAGGGTTGGGACTGATGAAGGTGAAGGGTTGGGACTGATGAAGGTGAAGGGTTGGGACTGATGATGGTGAAGGGTTGGGACTGATGAAGGTGAATGGTTGGGACTGATGAAGGTGAAGGGTTGGGACTGATGTGAAGGGTTGGGACTGATGAAGGTGAAGGGTTGGGACTGATGTGAAGGGTTGGGACTGATGAAGGTGAAGGGTTGGGACTGATGAAGGTGAAGGGTTGGGACTGATGATGGTGAAGGGTTGGGACTGATGAAGGTGAATGGTTGGGACTGATGAAGGTGAAGGGTTGGGACTGATGTGAAGGGTTGGGAGTGATGAAGGTGAAGGGTTGGGACTGATGTGAAGGGTTGGGACTGATGAAGGTGAAGGGTTGGGACTGATGAAGGTGAAGGGTTGGGACTGATGAAGGTGAAGGGTTGGGATTGATGAAGGTGAAGGGTTGAGACTGATGTGAAGGTTTGTGACTGATGAAGGTGAAGGGTTGGGATTGATGAAGGTGAAGGGTTGAGACTGATGTGAAGGGTTTGGGACTGATGAAGGTGAAGGGTTGGGACTGATGAAGGTGAAGGGTTGGGACTGATGTGAAGGGTTGGGAGTGATGAAGGTGAAGGGTTGGGACTGATGTGAAGGGTTGGGACTGATGAAGGTGAAGGGTTGGGACTGATGAAGGTGAAGGGTTTGGGACTGATGAAGGTGAAGGGTTGAGACTGATGAAGGTGAAGGGTTTGGGACTGATGAAGGTGAAGGGTTGAGACTGATGAAGGTGAAGGGTTGGGACTGATGAAGGTGAAGGGTTTGGGACTGATGAAGGTGAAGGGTTGAGACTGATGAAGGTGAAGGGTTTGGGACTGATGAAGGTGAAGGGTTGGGACTGATGTGAAGGGTTGGGACTGATGAAGGTGAAGGGTTGGGACTGATGTGAAGGGTTGGGACTGATGAAGGTGAAGGGTTGGGACTGATGAAGGTGAAGGGTTGGGACTGATGATGGTGAAGGGTTGGGACTGATGAAGGTGAATGGTTGGGACTGATGAAGGTGAAGGGTTGGGACTGATGTGAAGGGTTGGGAGTGATGAAGGTGAAGGGTTGGGACTGATGTGAAGGGTTGGGACTGATGAAGGTGAAGGGTTGGGACTGATGAAGGTGAAGGGTTGGGACTGATGAAGGTGAAGGGTTGGGATTGATGAAGGTGAAGGGTTGAGACTGATGTGAAGGTTTGTGACTGATGAAGGTGAAGGGTTGGGATTGATGAAGGTGAAGGGTTGAGACTGATGTGAAGGGTTTGGGACTGATGTAGGTGAAGGGTTGGGACTGATGAAGGTGAAGGGTTGGGACTGATGTGAAGGGTTGGGAGTGATGAAGGTGAAGGGTTGGGACTGATGTGAAGGGTTGGGACTGATGAAGGTGAAGGGTTGGGACTGATGAAGGTGAAGGGTTTGGGACTGATGAAGGTGAAGGGTTGAGACTGATGAAGGTGAAGGGTTTGGGACTGATGAAGGTGAAGGGTTGAGACTGATGTGAAGGGTTGGGAGTAATGATGAGCCGAACACCCCCGGGTTCGGTTCGCACCAGAACCCGCGAACGGACCGAAAGTTCGCACGAACATTAGAACCCTATTAAATACAATGGATGCGAACGTTCGGATTCTAAAGTGCTAATTATAACGACTATTATCCATGTTATTGTCCTAAACAGAGTTTGGGAACCCGGGTTCTGCACCAGGGGACATGTATCAATGCAAAAAGAAGTTTTAAAAACTGACGTTTTCCGGGAGCAGTCATTTTAATGATGCATAAAGTGAAAAAAAAAAAGTCAAATATTCCTTTAAATATTGTACCTGGGGGGTGTCTAAAGTATGCCTGTGAAGTCCCACGTGTTTCCCGTGTTTAGAACTGTCCCTGCACAAAATAACATTTCTAAAGGAAAAAAAAGCCATTTAAAACTGCTTGCGGCTTTAATGTAATGTCTGGTCCTGGTAATATGGATGAAAATCTTTAAGAAAAATGGCATAGCTACCCCATCAACCCCCCCCCCCCTACCCCAGCCCATTACCAGCCCCTTTGGGTCTTGTATGGATATTAAGGGGAACCCCGCACACAAAATAAAAAAGGCCCTATATACTCTGAACAGCCGTATACAGGCGGTGCATACAAGACAGGGACTGTAGGTTTGTTCTTATGTAGAATCTGTTTGTAATTTTGAACACGTACATTGTTTAAGTGTAGCTCCAGCCCAAATACCTATTTTTAAGCTTTTTGGAAAACATAAGGAAGGGTTATCACCCCTGTAACATTTGTTTTGCTGTCTGTGCCCCTGTTCAGAACATTTCACCTCACTTTGCGTCCCAATGACAACTGTTTTTGAAATGTGGTGTTTTTATTGAAACAAGGATTGGTGATAAAGCATCAGTAGAGAGGAGACACCTTTCTCCCATATTAATTCTTACAGGAGAGAATTTTCCTTCCAAGGGGTAGATTTCCTCTCACTTCCTGTTGTCTTCTTCCGTTTGCAAGTAGTAGTCGTTTGTAAGTTGGATGTTTGAAAGTAGGGACCTGCCGTATATACTCTGCAGAAATTGGCCCCTTAGGTGTTGGTGTTGGCACAACACTGTAAGCACTCACAGTTACTCTTGGTGGGTGCTGGAACGCCCTGCTGTCAACTATTATATCAGGAATTGTAATAACATATAATTGTTGAACAGTGGTAGTAAAAATTGGGCCTTTGATGGTGGTGCTGGTGCCACAACACTGTAAGGCCTGACAGGTACTCTTGGTGGGCGCAGCAATGGGCCCTGCTGTGAATTATTAGATCAATAATTATAATTGCATGCCCCTGTTGAACAGGGGCTGAAAAATTGGGCCTTTGGTGGTGGTGGTGGTGGTGGTGGTGTTGACACAACACTGTAAGGCCTGACAGTTACTCTTGGTGGGCGCAGCAATGGGCCCTGCTGTGAATTATTAGATCAATAATTATAATTGCATGCCCCTGTTGAACAGGGGCTGAAAAATTGGGCCTTAGGCACTGGTGGCACAACATTGCAACCCCTCACAGATACTGTACTTGGAGCACAGCAATGAGGCCTGTTGCAAAGTATTGCATCAAAAATTGTAATTACACGCCCCTGTTAAACAGGGGCTGAAAAATTGGGAATTAGCCACTGGTGGCGGCACCCATAAACCAAAATGATCTTCCAAGCTATCATCATTAATCGGATCATTGAGGAGGAGGAGGAGGATAGCCAGTCAACATAACAGCACAGGCACTCAGCATCAGCATCAGTCTTGAAGGGATGTGACATTTTAAAATCAATTAGTCTGTTATATCAGCATCAGGTGTGTGGTAGCTGGTGGTGATCCAAGACTGGTTCATCTTGATGAAAGTCAGTCGATCAACCGAGTCGGTGGACAGGCGCACCCTGTGATAAGTGACAAATCCTCCAGCAGCACTGAATGTGCGTTCTGAAAGAACGCTGGATGCAGGACAGGCCAGTAGCTCAATTGCATACTGTGCAAGCTCTGGCCAGTGATCCATCCTCAAGACCCAGTAAGCCAGAGGATTTTCGGTGGGGAAGGTGTCCAAGTCTGACCTTGCCCCTAGGTATTCCTGCACCATGTATATCAGACGCTGGCGATGGTTGCTGGAACCGATCATACTTTAGGGCTGCGGACTAAAGAATTATCTGAACGCATCGGTCAGACGGCCACCTTCCCCACCGCTCCTTCTTTGACTGCCCGAAGCCTCAGCAACTCGTTGTCCAGGACCAGGAGTTTGTAACCTCCCAGTCTCTGGGAACGCGTTGCACAGACCTTTCTGCAAGGCCTCCCGGAGTTGTCTCATCCTCTGCTTCCTCTGCGACGGTAAGATAAGGTCCGCAACCTTACCCTTGTACCGTGGATCAAGGAGAGTGGCCAGCCAGTAATGGTCCCTCTCCTTGATCCGAAGAATACGAGGATCCTTCCGCAGACTTTGCAGGATCAGGGAGGCCATGCAGCGTAGGTTAGCTGAGGCATTCAGTCCGGAGTCCTCTGGGTCACTAAGTACGACATGATCCGCAGCCACCTCCTCCCAGCCACGTACAAGTCCACTGGTTTCTTGGGACTGTAAATCATCCCTAAAAGACTGCTGCTGATGATGCTGAGTGCCAGCCTCCACCTCCATGCTGACACAATCCTCCTCCTCCTCCTCCTCCTCTTCCTGTGCGATGGGTGGGACAGAAGGAACACTGTCTGGGTAAAGGGGGCCTTGAGAGGCAAGGAAGTCCTCCTCTTCCTGCCTCTGTTCTGCCTCAAGTGCCCTGTCCATTATTCCACGCAACGTGTGCTCCAACAGGTGGACAAGAGGTACAGTGTCACTGATGCATGCACTGTCACTGCTCACCATCCTCGTGGCCTCCTCAAATGGTGCCAGGACAGTGCATGCATCCCTGATCATGCCCCACTGGCGTGGTGAAAAAAACCCGAGCTCCCCTGACCCTGTCCTGGTGCCGTAGTCGCACAGGTACTCATTGATGGCCCTCTGCTGCGTGTGCAGCTGCTGCAGCATGGCCAACGTTGAGTTCCACCTGGTGGGCATGTCACATATAAGGCGGTTCTTGGGCAGGTTCAACTCCTTTTGCAGCTCAGCCAGGCGAGCACTGGCATTATAAGATCTGCGGAAATGCACACAGACTTTCCTGGCCTGCCTCAGGACATCCTGTAAGCCCGGGTACCTGCCCAAGAACTGCTGCACCACCAGGTTAAGGACGTGAGCCACACAGGGCACATGGGTCAGTTGTCCCTGTCGGAGGGCGGAGAGGAGGTTGGTGCCATTGTCGCAAACCACCATTCCTGGCTTAACCACTTGAAAACTGGGCACTTAAACCCCCTTCCTAACCAGACGAATTTTCAGCTTTCGGTGCTCTCACATTTTGAATGACAATTACTCAGTCATACAACACTGTACCCATATGAAATTTTTGTCCTTTTTTTCACACAAATAGAGCTTTCTTTTGGTGGTATTTAATCACTGTTGGGTTTTTTATTTTTTGCGCTATAAGAGAAAAAAGACTGAAAATTTTGTAAAAAAATGAATTTTTCTTTGTTTCCGTTATAAAATTTTGCAAATTAGTATTTTTTCTTCATACATTTTGGCCAAAATTTATACTGCTACATATCTTTGGTAAAAATAAGTACAAATTGGTGGATATTATTTGGTCTTTGTGAAAGTTATAGAGTCCACAAGCTATGGTGCCAATATCTGAAAATTGATCACACCTGAAGTACTGACGGCCTATCTCATTTCTTGAGACCCTAACATGCCAGAAAAGTACAAATACCCCCCAAATGACCCCTTTTTGGAAAGAAGACATTCCAAGGTATTTAGAAAGAGTCATTGTGAGTTTTTTGAAGTTGTCATTTTTTCCCACAATTCTTTGCAAAAATCAAGATTTTTTTTTCTTTTTTTTTTTTTCCACAAAATTGTCATATTAGCAGGTTATTTCTCACACACAGCATATGCATACCACAAATTACACCCCAAAACACATTCTGCTATTCCTCCCGAGTATGGCGATACCACATGTGTGAGACTTTTACACAACGTGGCCACATACAGAGGCCCAACATGCAGGGAGCACCTTCAGGCGTTCTGGAGAACCCAGGCCAATTCTGACATTTCTCTCCTACATGTAAAAATCATAATTTGTTTGCTAGAAAATTACATAGAACCCCAAAACATTATATATGTTTTTTTAGCAAAGACCTTAAAGAATATAATGGTGGTCATTGCAACTTTTTATCTTGCACGGTATTTGCGCAGAAATTTTTCTAACGCGTTTTTTACGGCAAAAAACTGTTTTGTGCCTAAAAGAAAAAAAAAAACAGTAAAGTTAACCCAATGTTTTTGCATAATGTGAAAGATGAAGTTACGCCGAGTAAATAGATACCTAACATGTCACCCTTCAAAATTGCACACGCTCGTGGAATGGCGCCAAACTTCGCTACTTAAAAATCCCCATAGGCAACGCTTTAAATATTTTTACTGGTTACATGTTTTGAGTTACAGAGGAGGTCTAGGGCCAAAATTATTGCTCTTGCTCTAACGTTCGCAACGATACCTCACATGTGTGGTTTGAACACCGTTTTCATATGTGGGCGGGGCTTACGTATGCGTTCACTTCTGCATGCGAGCTCGCGGGGGCAGGGGCGCTTTAAAAAAAAAATATATATTTTATTGTTCATTTTACTTTATTTATTTTAGTTTGACATGTTTTTCCGCCCCAAATTTTTTTTTGATCACTTTTATTCCTATTACAAGGAATGTAAACATCCCTTGTAATAGGAATATGGCATGACAGGTCCTCTTTACAGTGAGATATGGGGTCAATAAGACCCCACATCTCACCTCTAGGCTGGGAAGCCTGAAAAAAAAACAAAAAAAAAAACAATCTTGGCTTTGATCGTAGCGGTGAGTCGGTAGAAGCACCGGAGGGCAGCGGGAGGGGGGGGGGGCATCCCCTCTCTCCTTCCGTAAGAGCGATCAAGCGGTGGAACAGCCGCTATGATCATTCTTATGGTGCAGCTGAAAAAGCGAATATCTGAATAATGCCTGTAGCTGCTCCCATCATTCAGATATCCCCGCACAAAGTCAAGGACGTCATATGACGGCCGGCGGGCGGGAAGTGGTTATTGCAGAGTATTGCCGGGTATTGCGGAGTATTGCCGGGTATTGCGGAGTATTGCCGGGTATTGAGGAGTATTGCCGGGTATTGAGGAGTATTGCCGGGTATTGCCGAGTATTGCCGAGTATTGCGGGGTATTGCGGGGTATTGCCGGGTATTGCGGAGTATTGCCGGGTATTGCCGGGTATTGAGGAGTACTGCAGGGTATTGCGGAGTATTGCAGGGTATTGCGGAGTATTGCAGGGTATTGAGGAGTATTGCAGGGTATTAAGGAGTATTGCAGGGTATTGTGGAGTATTGCCGGGTATTGTGGAGTATTGCCGGGTATTGTGGAGTATTGCCGGGTATTGTGGAGTATTGCAGGGTATTGAGGAGTATTGCGGAGTATGGCAGGGTATTGCGGAATATGGCAGAGTATTGCACAGTATGGGCAGAGTATGGGCAGGGTATTGCACAGTATGGGCAGGGTATTGCACAGGGTATTGTACAGGGTATTGCACAGGGTATTGCAGAGTATGGGCAGAGTATGGGCAGGGTATTGCACAGGGTATTGCAGAGTATTGCACAGGGTATTGCAGAGTATTGCACAGGGTATTGCAGAGTATTGGCAGGGTGTATTGCACAGTATTGTCAGGGTGTATTGCAGAGCATTGCACAGGGTATTGCAGAGTATTGCACAGGGTATTGCAGAGTATTGCACAGGGTGTATTGCAGAGTATTGCACAGGGTGTATTGCAGAGTATTGGCAGAGTATTGCACAGGGATGGCTGAGCAGGGATGGATGGATGGCTGGATCTGTGACTGCAATTGTCACAGATCCAGCCCACAGCTGACATGGGGGAGGGAGCGGACATGATCCGCTCCCTCCCCTCTCCTCTCACACTGTACCAATCGGTACAGAGAGGGGAGGGAGGAACCGGCGTCATCACATGACGCCAGTCTGTTTACAAGTGATCGCTCCGTCATTTGACGGAGCGATCACGTGGTAAATGGCCGCGATTAGCGGCCATCTACCGTGATCCGTGATGCGCCGGGTCTTCCGGACCCGGCGGTCACGGACATTTCCTGGAGCGCGCCCCAGGGGGCGCGCGGGAGCAAGATTCTGTGAGGACGTCCCAGGGACGTCCACTCAGGATAACTCGACCGCGCTGTGGACGTCTTTTGTACATGGCGCGGTCGGGAAGTGGTTAAGCTGGCGTGGCGTCAACCACCTCTCGGCCTGCCCCTGCAGAGCAGACAGGACCTCTGCCCCAGTGTGGCTCCTGTCCCCCAAACACACCAGCGCAAGCACGGCATGGCATCTTTTTGCCTGCGTACTTGCGTAACCCCTTGAACGCCTACGGAGCACCGCTGGTTCCGAGGACAAAGCACAGGAAGAGGCCATGGAGGAAGAAGAAGAGGAGGGGGTGGAGGAGAGAGGTGTGTCACAACCAGTAGTAGCATTTTGGAGGCGTGGAGGTGGAACAACCTCCAACACTACTGCACCTTCTCCTGCATCCTTCCCAGCTGCCAAAAGAGTGACCCAATGGGCCGTGAAAGAAAGGTAACGTCCCTGTCCATGCCTGCTGGACCATGAGTCAGCGGTAATATACACCTTACCGCTGACCGCCCTGTCCAGCGAGGCCAAGACATTGCCTTCCACATGCCTGTAGAGAGCCGGAATCGCCTTCCGTGAGAAAAAGTGGCGTTTGGGAACCTGCCACTGAGGAACCGCACATTGCACAAACTCACGGAAGGGGGCCGAGTCTACCAACTGAAAAGGCAGCAGTTGAAGCGCTAGCAATTTAGCCAAGCTAGCATTCAACCGCTGGGCATGTGGATGGCTGGGAGTGAACTTCTTTCGACGGTCCAGCAGCTGGGGCAGGGAAATTTGCCTGCTAGAATCGGACGTCGGTGTACTGCTAGCAGAGTGGCCGCAAGTACTTGGCTGTGACACACCTAATTCTACACCTTCATTCCTCTCAGTGCAGGTTTCAGAGAGGACTGAAGGTATAGTGGGGTTGGAGATCCCAGCTGATGCGGTGCAAGGAGAGGTCCGCTTTGTTCTTTGGTGTGGGTCTTTAAGGTAGGCTTGCCAACGAGCTGCATGGCAGGTCAACATATGTCTGATCAAGCATGTGGTGCCCAAGCGGCTGATGTTTTGGCCACGCGATATACGCTTGAGACATATGTTGCAAACAGCAGCTGTGCGATCTGATGCACTCGCCTCAAAAAAGGCCCACACCAAAGAACTTTTTGAATGACGGGCAGAGGCAGCGCCCTGCACAGGCGGAGCTCTGCGGTGTGATTCCGTCGGTGTGCTGCCCATACGCTGGCCACCCAAGGGCATCCTGCCTCGTTGGAGATGTGCCTCCTCCTCATCCTCCTCCTCTCTCCTATTAGGCACCCACGTGGAGTCAGTGACCTCATCATCCCCTCCCTCCTCATCACTGGAGCCAATCTGGCAGTATGCTGCAGCTGCTGGAGCATGACTGCCAGATTGGTGTCCTTCTTGAGCATCCCCTCTCTCTGCTCTCACGCTACTGCCTTCCTCTATCTGGGTATCATCATCAGATCCTTCGAAACGCTGGGCATCCTCCTGGAGCATGTACCCAACACTGTGCTCAAACAGTTCGGGGGACTCCTCAGGAGGAGGACATGGTGGGTCTAGGGAAGGATTGACTAATGAAGATAATGATACCAGAGAAGAGGACGCTTTGGCAGCTGCTTTGCCAGTACCCTGAGCCTGGGTGAGAGAGGATGAGGAGGATGAGGTGGGCTTGGTCATCCACTCTACCAAGTCTTCGGCATGATGTGGCTCAACATGTCCAACTGCCGAAAAGAAGGACAAGCGTGTCCCATGGCCATGTGCTGATGACAATGCACCGCGTCCACGACCAGCACTGTTGCCCCCAGACACAGAGCTTGCTTGCCCTCTTTTTTTGCCTCCTGACTGTCTGCCTCTCCTTGTTTGCCTTCCAGACATTTTAATGGATGGCCTGCAGGGAGATGGGAAAAACAGCAATAAGGGCTACCTTCAGGTGTATACTGTGCAGGAGGCTTAGCAACAATGACACTGACACTGTCCCCTGCCTATCCTTCTCTGTCCCTAAACACAAGGATTTGCAATATGCTTCAGCAAGATTGGTTTAGCACAGAATAGCACACTGACAGTTTCCCTCACTGTCCTTCTCTGTCCATACAAACAAGATTTAGCACAGAATAGCACACTGATAGTTTCCACGAGTGTCCTTCTCTGTCCCTAAACTCAAGGATTTCAAATATGGTTCAGCAAGATTGGTTTAGAATAGAATAGCACACTGACAGTTTCCCTCACTGTCCTTCTCTGTCCCTACAAACAAGATTTAGCACAGAATAGCACACTGATAGTTTCCACGAGTGTCCTTCTCTGTCCCTAAACTCAAGGATTTCAAATATGGTTCAGCAAGATTGGTTTAGAACAGAATAGCACACTGACACTTTCCCTCACTGTACCTCTCTGTCCCTAAACTCAAGGATTTCAAATATGGTTCAGCAAGATTGGTTTAGAACAGAATAGCACACTGACAGTTTCCCTCACTGTCCTTCTCTGTCCCTACAAACAAGATTTAGCACAGAATAGCACACTGATAGTTTCCACGAGTGTCCTTCTCTGTCCCTAAACTCAAGGATTTCAAATATGGTTCAGCAAGATTGGTTCAGCACAGAATAGCACACTGATAGTTTCCCTCACTGTCCTTCTCTGTCCCTACAAACAAGATTTAGCACAGAATAGCACACTGATAGTTTCCACGAGTGTCCTTCTCTGTCCCTAAACTCAAGGATTTCAAATATGGTTCAGCAAGTTTGGTTTAGCACAGAATAGCACACTGATAGTTTCCCTCACTGTCCTTCTCTGTCCCTACAAACAAGATTTAGCACAGAATAGCACACTGATAGTTTCCACGAGTGTCCTTCTCTGTCCCTAAACTCAAGGATTTCAAATATGGTTCAGCAAGATTGGTTTAGAACAGAATAGCACACTGACACTTTCCCTCACTGTACCTCTCTGTCCCTAAACTCAAGGATTTCAAATATGGTTCAGCAAGATTGGTTTAGAACAGAATAGCACACTGACAGTTTCCCTCACTGTCCTTCTCTGTCCCTACAAACAAGATTTAGCACAGAATAGCACACTGATAGTTTCCACGAGTGTCCTTCTCTGTCCCTAAACTCAAGGATTTCAAATATGGTTCAGCAAGATTGGTTTAGAACAGAATAGCACCCTGACACTTTCCCTCACTGTACCTCTCTGTCCCTAAACTCAAGGATTTCAAATATGGTTCAGCAAGATTGGTTTAGAACAGAATAGCACACTGATAGTTTCCCTCACTGTCCTTCTCTGTCCCTACAAACAAGATTTAGCACAGAATAGCACACTGATAGTTTCCACGAGTGTCCTTCTCTGTCCCTAAACTCAAGGATTTCAAATATGGTTCAGCAAGATTGGTTTAGAACAGAATAGCACACTGACACTTTCCCTCACTGTACCTCTCTGTCCCTAAACTCAAGGATTTCAAATATGGTTCAGCAAGATTGGTTTAGAACAGAATAGCACACTGACAGTTTCCCTCACTGTCCTTCTCTGTCCCTACAAACAAGATTTAGCACAGAATAGCACACTGATAGTTTCCACGAGTGTCCTTCTCTGTCCCTAAACTCAAGGATTTCAAATATGGTTCAGCAAGATTGGTTTAGAACAGAATAGCACACTGACACTTTCCCTCACTGTACCTCTCTGTCCCTAAACTCAAGGATTTCAAATATGGTTCAGCAAGATTGGTTTAGAACAGAATAGCACACTGACAGTTTCCCTCACTGTCCTTCTCTGTCCCTACAAACAAGATTTAGCACAGAATAGCACACTGATAGTTTCCACGAGTGTCCTTCTCTGTCCCTAAACTCAAGGATTTCAAATATGGTTCAGCAAGATTGGTTTAGAACAGAATAGCACACTGACAGTTTCCCTCACTGTCCTTCTCTGTCCCTACAAACAAGATTTAGCACAGAATAGCACACTGATAGTTTCCACGAGTGTCCTTCTCTGTCCCTAAACTCAAGGATTTCAAATATGGTTCAGCAAGATTGGTTTAGAACAGAATAGCACACTGACAGTTTCCCTCACTGTCCTTCTCTGTCCCTACAAACAAGATTTAGCACAGAATAGCACACTGATAGTTTCCACGAGTGTCCTTCTCTGTCCCTAAACTCAAGGATTTCAAATATGGTTCAGCAAGATTGGTTTAGCACAGAATAGCACACTGATAGTTTCCCTCACTGTCCTTCTCTGTCCCTACAAACAAGATTTAGCACAGAATAGCACACTGATAGTTTCCACGAGTGTCCTTCTCTGTCCCTAAACTCAAGGATTTCAAATATGGTTCAGCAAGATTGGTTTAGAACAGAATAGCACACTGACACTTTCCCTCACTGTACCTCTCTGTCCCTAAACTCAAGGATTTCAAATATGGTTCAGCAAGATTGGTTTAGAACAGAATAGCACACTGACACTTTCCCTCACTGTCCTTTTCTGTCCCTACAAACAAGGATTAGCACAGAATAGCACACTGATAGTTTCCACGAGTGTCCTTCTCTGTCCCTAAACTCAAGGATTTCAAATATGGTTCAGCAAGATTGGTTTAGAACAGAATAGCACACTGACAGTTTCCCTCACTGTCCTTCTCTGTCCCTACAAACAAGATTTAGCACAGAATAGCACACTGATAGTTTCCACGAGTGTCCTTCTCTGTCCCTAAACTCAAGGATTTCAAATATGGTTCAGCAAGATTGGTTTAGCACAGAATAGCACACTGATAGTTTCCCTCACTGTCCTTCTCTGTCCCTACAAACAAGATTTAGCACAGAATAGCACACTGATAGTTTCCACGAGTGTCCTTCTCTGTCCCTAAACTCAAGGATTTCAAATATGGTTCAGCAAGATTGGTTTAGAACAGAATAGCACACTGACACTTTCCCTCACTGTTCCTCTCTGTCCCTAAACTCAAGGATTTCAAATATGGTTCAGCAAGATTGGTTTAGAACAGAATAGCACACTGACAGTTTCCCTCACTGTCCTTCTCTGTCCCTACAAACAAGATTTAGCACAGAATAGCACACTGATAGTTTCCACGAGTGTCCTTCTCTGTCCCTAAACTCAAGGATTTCAAATATGGTTCAGCAAGATTGGTTTAGAACAGAATAGCACACTGACACTTTCCCTCACTGTCCTTCTCTGTCCCTACAAACAAGGTTTAGCACAGAATAACACACTGACACTCTCCCTACCTATCCTTATTTGTCCCTAAACACAAGGAATCCAGGATTAGTAAAGGAAAAAAAATGACACTGTCCCTGCCTATGCTTCTCTTTCCCTGCTCCGGAACACACTACACAAGGCCGCCGCGCTGGCGGCCTTTTATAGTGTGGGGCGTGTACTAAACCCCCTCAGCAATCATTGCTCTCCTCGCTGCCGGCGCTGTGATTGACCAATCATGCGGGGTCACAGTGCATGCTTGGCCAATCACAGCGCCTGGATGACACTGCGATGGCGTAGTGCATTGTGGGCCGTTCGCGTCACTCGAATTTGGCGCGAACGGCCCAAATCGTTCGTTCTTCGTCGAACGATCGAACAGCCGATGTTCGAGTCGAACGTATGTTCGACTCGAACACAAAGCTCATCCCTAGTTGGGAGTGATGAAGGTGAAGGGTTGGGACTGATGTGAAGGGTTGGGACTGATGAAGGTGAAGGGTTGGGACTGATGAAGGTGAAGGGTTGAGACTGATGAAGGTGAAGGGTTTGGGACTGATGAAGGTGAAGGGTTGGGACTGATGTGAAGGGTTGGGAGTGATGAAGGTGAAGGGTTGGGACTGATGTGAAGGGTTTGGGACTGATGAAGGTGAAGGGTTGGGACTGATGAAGGTGAAGGGTTGGGACTGATGAAGGTGAAGGGTTTGGGACTGATGAAGGTGAAGGGTTGAGACTGATGTGAAGGGTTGGGACTGATGAAGGTGAAGTGTTGGGACTGATGAAGGTGAAGGGTTGGGACTGATGAAGGTGAAGGGTTGGGACTGATGAAGGTGAAGGGTTGGGACTGATGTGAAGGGTTGGGACTGATGAAGGTGAAGGGTTGGGACTGATGAAGGTGAAGGGTTGAGACTGATGAAGGTGAAGGGTTTGGGACTGATGAAGGTGAAGGGTTGGAACTGATGTGAAGGGTTGGGAGTGATGAAGGTGAAGGGTTGGGACTGATGTGAAGGGTTTGGGACTGATGTGAAGGGTTGGGAGTGATGAAGGTGAAGGGTTGGGACTGATGAAGGTGAAGGGTTGGGACTGATGTGAAGGTGAAGGGTTGGGACTGATGAAGGTGAAGGGTTGGGACTGATGAAGGTGAAGGGCTGGGACTGATGTGAAGGGTTGGGACTGATGAAGGTGAAGGGTTGGGACTGATGAAGGTGAAGGGTTGAGACTGATGAAGGTGAAGGGTTTGGGACTGATGAAGGTGAAGGGTTGAGACTGATGTGAAGGGTTGGGACTGATGAAGGTGAAGGGTTGGGACTGATGAAGGTGAAGGGTTGGGACTGATGAAGGTGAAGGGTTGAGACTGATGAAGGTGAAGGGTTTGGGACTGATGAAGGTGAAGGGTTGGGACTGATGTGAAGGGTTGGGACTGATGAAGGTGAAGGGTTGGGACTGATGAAGGTGAAGGGTTGAGACTGATGAAGGTGAAGGGTTTGGGACTGATGAAGGTGAAGGGTTGGGACTGATGTGAGGGGTTGGGACTGATGAAGGTGAAGGGTTGGGACTGATGAAGGTGAAGGGTTGGGACTGATGAAGGTGAAGGGTTGGGACTGATGTGAAGGGTTGGGACTGATGAAGGTGAAGGGTTGGGACTGATGAAGGTGAAGGGTTGGGACTGATGTGAAGGGTTGGGACTGATGAAGGTGAAGGGTTGGGACTGATGAAGGTGAAGGGTTGGGACTGATGTGAAGGGTTGGGACTGATGAAGGTGAAGGGTTGGGACTGATGAAGGTGAAGGGTTGGGACTGATGAAGGTGAAGGGTTGGGACTGATGAAGGTGAAGGGTTGGGACTGATGAAGGTGAAGGGTTGGGACTGATGTGAAGGGTTGGGACTGATGAAGGTGAAGGGTTGGGACTGATGAAGGTGAAGGATTGGGACTGATGAAGGTGAAGGGTTGGGACTGATGAAGGTGAAGGGTTGGGACTGATGAAGGTGAAGGGTTGGGACTGATGAAGGTGAAGGGTTGGGACTGATGAAGGTGAAGGGTTGTGACTGATGTGAAGGGTTGGGACTGATGAAGGTGAAGGGTTGGGACTGATGAAGGTGAAGGGTTGGGACTGATGAAGGTGAAGGGTTGGGACTGATGAAGGTGAAGGGTTGGGACTGATGAAGGTGAAGGGTTGGGACTGATGAAGGTGAAGGGTTGGGACTGATGTAAAGGGTTGGGACTGATGAAGGTGAAGGGTTGGGACTGATGAAGGTGAAGGGTTGGGACTGATGAAGGTGAAGGGTTGGGACTGATGTGAAGGGTTGGGACTGATGAAGGTGAAGGGTTGGGACTGATGAAGGTGAAGGGTTGGGACTGATGAAGGTGAAGGGTTGGGACTGATGTGAAGGTTTGGGACTGATGAAGGTGAAGGGTTGGGACTGATGAAGGTGAAGGGTTGGGACTTATGTGAAGGGTTGGGACTGATGAAGGTGAAGGGTTGGGACTGATGAAGGTGAAGGGTTGGGACTGATGAAGGTGAAGGGTTGGGACTGATGAAGGTGAAGGGTTGGGACTGATGTGAAGGGTTGGGACTGATGAAGGTGAAGGGTTGGGACTGATGAAGGTGAAGGGTTGGGACTGATGAAGGTGAAGGGTTGGGACTGATGTGAAGGGTTTGGGACTGATGTGAAGGGTTGGGAGTGATGAAGGTGAAGGGTTGGGACTGATGAAGGTGAAGGGTTGGGACTGATGTGAAGGGTTGGGACTGATGAAGGTGAAGGGTTGGGACTGATGAAGGTGAAGGGTTGGGACTGATGAAGGTGAAGGGTTGGGACTGATGTGAAGGGTTTGGGACTGATGTGAAGGGTTGGGAGTGATGAAGGTGAAGGGTTGGGACTGATGAAGGTGAAGGGTTGGGACTGATGTGAAGGGTTGGGACTGATGAAGGTGAAGGGTTGGGACTGATGAAGGTGAAGGGTTGGGACTGATGAAGGTGAAGGGTTGGGACTGATGAAGGTGAAGGGTTGGGACTGATGAAGGTGAAGGGTTGGGACTGATGTGAAGGGTTGGGACTGATGAAGGTGAAGGGTTTGGGACTGATGAAGGTGAAGGTTTGGGACTGATGAAGGTGAAGGGTTGGGACTGATGAAGGTGAAGGGTTGGGACTGATGTGAAGGGTTGGGACTGATGAAGGTGAAGGGTTGGGACTGATGTGAAGGGTTGGGACTGATGAAGGTGAAGGGTTGGGACTGATGAAAGTGAAGGGTTGGGACTGATGAAGGTGAAGGGTTGGGACTGATGTGAAGGGTTGGGACTGATGAAGGTGAAGGGTTGGGACTGATGAAGGTGAAGGGTTGGGACTGATGAAGGTGAAGGGTTGGGACTGATGAAGGTGAAGGGTTGGGACTGATGTGAAGGTGAAGGGTTGGGACTGATGAAGGTGAAGGGTTGGGACTGATGAAGGTGAAGGGTTGGGACTGATGAAGGTGAAGGGTTGGGACTGATGTGAAGGGTTGGGACTGATGTGAAGGGTTGGGACTAGTGATGAGCCGAACACCCCCGGGTTCGGTTCGCACCAGAACCCGCGAACGGACCGGAAGTTCGAACGAACATTAGAACCCTATTAAATACAATGGATGCGAACGTTCGAATTCTAAAGTGCTAATTATAACAACTATTATGCATGTTATTGTCCTAAAAAGGGTTTGGGAACCCGGGTTCTGCACCAGGGGACATGTATCAATGCAAAAAGAAGTTTTAAAAACGGTCGTTTTTCGGGAGCAGTCATTTTAATGATGCATAAAGTGAAAAAAAAAAAGTCAAATATTCCTTTAAATATCGTACCTGGGGGGTGTCTAAAGTATGCCTGTGAAGTGCCACGTGTTTCCCGTGTTTAGAACTGTCCCTGCACAAAATGACACTTCTAAAGGAAAAAAAAGCCATTTAAAACTGCTTGCGGCTTTAATGTAATGTCTGGTCCCGGTAATATGGATGAAATTCTTTAAGAAAAATGGCATAGCTACCCCATGACCCCCCCCCCCCCTACCCCAGCCCATTACCAGCCCCTTTGGGTCTTGTATGGATATTAAGGGGAACCCCGCACATAAAATAAAAAAGGCCCTATATACTCTGAACAGCCGTATACAGGCGGTGCATACAAGACAGGGACTGTAGGTTTGTTCTTATGTAGAATCTGTTTGTAATTTTGAACAGGTACATTGTTGAAGTGTAGCTCCAGCCCAAAAATCTATTTTTAAACTTTTTGGAAAACATAGGTAAGGGTTATCACCCCTGTAACATTTGTTTTGCTGTCTGTGCCCCTGTTCAGAACATTTCACCTCACTTTCCGTCCCAATGACAACTGTTTTTGAAATGTGGTGTTTTTCTTGAAACAAGGATTGCTGATAAAGCATCAGTACAGAGGAGACACCTTTCTCCCATATTTATTCTTACAGGAGAGAATTTTCCTTCCTAGTGGTAGATTTCCTCTCACTTCCTGTTGTCTTCTTGCGTTTGCAAGTAGGAGTCGTTTGTAAGTTGGATGTTTGAAAGTAGGGACCTGCCGTATATACTCTGCAGAAATAGGCCCCTTAGTTGTTGGTGTTGGCACAACACTGTAAGCACTCACAGTTACTCTTGGTTGGTGCTGGAACGCCCTGCTGTCAACTATTATATCAGGAATTTTAATTACATATAATTGTTGAACAGTGGTAGTAAAAATTGGGCCTTTGATGGTGGTGCTGGTGCCACAACACTGTAAGCCCTGACAGTTACTCTTGGTGGGTGCAGCAATGGGCCCTGCTGTGAATTATTAGATCAAGAATTGTAATTACATGCCCCTGTTGAACAGGGGCTGAAAAATTGGGCCTTAGGCACTGGTGGCACAACACTGCAACCCCTCACAGATACTGTACTTGGAGCACAGCAATGAGCCCTGTTGCAAAGTATTGCTTCAAAAATTGTAATGACACGCCCCTGTTAAACAGGGGCTGAAAAATTGGGCCTTAGGCACTGGTGGCACAACACTGCAACTCCTCACAGATACTGTACTTGGAGCACAGCAATGAGCCCTGTTGCAAAGTATTGCTTCAAAAATTGTAATTACACGCCCCTGTTAAACAGGGGCTGAAAAATTGGGCGTTAGGCACTGGTGGCGGCACCCATAAACAAAAATGATCTTCCAAGCTATCATCATCAATCGTATCATTGAGGACTCGGAGGAGGAGGATAGCCAGTCAACATAACAGCACAGGCACTCAGCATCAGCATCAGTCTTGAAGGGATGTGACATTTTAAAATCAATTAGTCTGTTATATCAGCATCAGGTGTGTGGTAGCTGGTGGTGATCCAAGACTGGTTCATCTTGATGAAAGTCAGTCGATCAACCGAGTCGGTGGACAGGCGCACCCTGTGATCCGTGACAAATCCTCCAGCAGCACTGAATGTGCGTTCCGAAAGAACGCTGGATGCAGGACAGGCCAGTAGCTCAATTGCATACTGTGCAAGCTCTGGCCAGTGATCCATCCTCAAGACCCAGTAAGCCAGAGGATTTTCGGTGGGGAAGGTGTCCAAGTCTGACCTTGCCCCTAGATATTCCTGCACCATGTTTATCAGACGCTGGCGATGGTTGCTGGAACCAATCATACTTTGGGGCTGCGGACTAAAGAATTGTCTGAACGCATCGGTCAGACGGCCACCTTCCCCACCGCTCCTTCTTTGACTGGCCGAAGCCTCAGCAACTCGTTGTCCAGGACCAGGAGTTTGCAACCTCCCAGTCTCTGGGAACGCGTTGCACAGACCTTTCTGCAAGGCCTCCCGGAGTTGTCTCATCCTCTGCTCCCTCTGCGACGGTAACATAAGGTCCGCAACCTTACCCTTGTACCGTGGATCAAGGAGAGTGGCCAGCCAGTAATGGTCCCTCTCCTTGATCCGAAGAATACGAGGATCCTTCCGCAGACTTTGCAGGATCAGGGAGGCCATGCAGCGTAGGTTTGCTGAGGCATTCGCTCCGGAGTCCTCTGGGTCACTAAGGACGACATGATCCGCAGCCACCTCCTCCCAGCCACGTACAAGTCCACTGGTTTCTTGGGACTGTAAATCATCCCTAAAAGACTGCTGCTGATGATGCTGAGTGCCAGCCTCCACCTCCATGCTGACACAATCCTCCTCCTCCTCCTCCTCCTCCTCCTCTTCCTGTGCGATGGGTGGGACAGAAGGAACACTGTCTGGGTAAAGGGGGCCTTGAGAGGCAAGGAAGTCCTCCTCTTCCTGCCTCTGTTCTGCCTCAAGTGCCCTGTCCATTATTCCACGCAGCGTGTGCTCCAACAGGTGGACAAGAGGTACAGTGTCACTGATGCATGCACTGTCACTGCTCACCATCCTCGTGGCCTCCTCAAATGGTGCCAGGACAGTGCATGCATCCCTGATCATGCCCCACTGGCGTGGAGAAAAAAAACCAAGCTCCCCTGACCCTGTCCTGGTGCCGTAGTCGCACAGGTACTCATTGATGGCCCTCTGCTGCGTGTGCAGCCGCTGCAGCATGGCCAACGTTGAGTTCCACCTGGTGGGCATGTCACATATAAGGCGGTTCTTGGGCAGGTTCAACTCCTTTTGCAGCTCAGCCAGGCGAGCACTGGCATTATAAGATCTGCGGAAATGCACACAGACTTTCCTGGCCTGCCTCAGGACATCCTGTAAGCCCGGGTACCTGCCCAAGAACCGCTGCACCACCAGGTTAAGGACGTGAGCCACACAGGGCACATGGGTCAGTTGTCCCTGTCGGAGGGCGGAGAGGAGGTTGGTGCCATTGTCGCAAACCACCATTCCTGGCTTAAGCTGGCGTGGCGTCAACCACCTCTCGGCCTGGCCCTGCAGAGCAGACAGGACCTCTGCCCCAGTGTGGCTTCTGTCCCCCAAACACACCAGCGCAAGCACGGCATGGCATCTTTTTGCCTGCGTACTTGCGTAGCCCCGTGAACGGCTACGGAGCACCGCTGGTTCATAGGACAAACCACAGGAAGAGGCCATGGAGGAAGAAGAAGAGGAGGGGGTGGAGGAGAGAGGTGTGTCACAACCAGTAGTAGCATTTTGGAGGCGTGGCGGTGGGACAACCTCCAACACTACTGCACCTTGTCCTGAATCCTTCCCAGCTGCCAAAAGAGTGACCCAATGGGCCGTGAAAGAAAGGTAACGTCCCTGTCCATGCCTGCTGGACCATGAGTCAGCGGTAATATGCACCTTACCGCTGACCGCCCTGTCCAGCGAGGCCAAGACATTGCCTTCCACATGCCGGTAGAGAGCCGGAATAGCCTTCCGTGAGAAAAAGTGGCGTTTGGGAACCTGCCACTGAGGAACCGCACATTGCACAAACTCACGGAAGGGGGCCGAGTCTACCAACTGAAAAGGCAGCAGTTGAAGCGCTAGCAATTTAGCCAAGCTAGCATTCAACCGCTGGGCATGTGGATGGCTGGGAGTGAACTTCTTTCGACGGTCCAGCAGCTGGGGCAGGGAAATTTGCCTGCTAGAATCGGACGTCGGTGTACTGCTAGCAGAGTGGGCGCAAGTACTTGGCTGTGACACACCTAATTCTACACCTTCATTCCTCTCAGTGCATGTTTCAGAGAGGACTGAAGTTATAGTGGGGTTGGAGATCCCAGCTGATGCGGTGCAAGGAGAGGTCCGCTTTGTTCTTTGGTGTGGGTCTTTGAGGTAGGCTTGCCAACGAGCTGCATGGCAGGTCAACATATGTCTGGTCAGGCATGTGGTACCCAAGCGGCTGATGTTTTGGCCACGCGATATACGCTTGAGACATATGTTGCAAACAGCAGCTGTGCGATCTGATGCACTAGCCTCAAAAAAGGCCCACACCAAAGAACTTTTTGAATGACGGGCAGAGGCAGCGCCCTGCACAGGCGGAGCTCTGCGGTGTGATTCCGTCGGTGTACTGCCCTTACGCTGGCCACCAAAGGGCATCCTGCCTCGTTGGAGATGTGCCTCCTCCTCATCCTCCTCCTCCTCCTCTCTCCTATTAGGCACCCACGTGGAGTCATTGACCTCATCATCCCCTCCCTCCTCATCACTGGAGCCAATCTGGCAGTATGCTGCAGCTGCTGGAACATGACTGCCAGATTGGTGTCCTTCTTGAGCATCCCCTCTGTCTGCTCTCACGCTACTGCCTTCCTCTAGCTGGGTTTCATCATCAGACCCTTCGAAACGCTGGGCATCCTCCTGGAGCATGTACCCAACACTGTGCTGAAACAGTTCGGGGGACTCCTCAGGAGGAGGACATGGTGGGTCTAGGGAAGGAGTGACTGATGATTTGTCTGACATTGATACCAGGGAAGACGACGCTTTGGCAGCTGCTTTTCCAGTACCCTGAGCCTGGGTGAGAGAGGATGAGGAGGAGGAGGAGGGCTTGGTCATCCACTCTACCAAGTCTTCGGCATGATGTGGCTCAACATGTCCAGCTGCCGAAAAGAAGGACAAGCGTGTCCCATGGCCATGTGCTGATGACAATGCACCGCGTCCACGACCAGCACTGTTGCCCCCAGACACAGAGCCTGCTTGCCCTCTTTTATTGCCTCCTGACTGTCTGCCTCTCCTTGTTTGCCTTCCAGACATTCTAATAGATGGCCTGCAGGGAGATGGGAAAAAAGCAATAAGGGCTACCTTCAGGTGTCCTTCTCTGTCCCTGGAAACAAGGACTTGCAGAGTGAAAGAAAAAAAACACTCTCCCTACCTACAGTTTTCTGTCCCTAGAAAAAATGTTTTTTTTAATCACAATATAGCACAAGGAAAATTAACTCACTGTCCTTACAGGTCCCTGGAAACAAGGACTTGCAGAGTGAAAGAAAAAAAACACTCTCCCTACCTACAGTTTTCTGTCCCTAGAAAAAAATGTTTTTTTTAATCACAATATAGCAAAAGGACAATTCACTCACTGTCCTTCCAGGTCCCTGGAAACAAGGACTTGCAGAGTGAAAGAAACTGACACTGTCCCTACCTAGAGTTTTCTGTCCCTGGAATAAATGTTTTTTTCAGCACAATATAGCACAAGGACAATTAACTCACTGTCCTTACAGGTCCCTGGAAACAAGGACTTGCAGAGTGAAAGAAAAAAAATACTCTCCCTACCTACAGTTTTCTGTCCCTAGAAAAAAATGTTTTTTTTAATCACAATATAGCAAAAGGACAATTCACTCACTGTCCTTCCAGGTCCCTGGAAACAAGGACTTGCAGAGTGAAAGAAACTGACACTGTCCCTACCTAGAGTTTTCTGTCCCTGGAATAAATGTTTTTTTCAGCACAATATAGCACAAGGACAATTAACTCACTGTCCTTACAGGTCCCTGGAAACAAGGACTTGCAGAGTGAAAGAAAAAAAATACTCTCCCTACCTACAGTTTTCTGTCCCTAGAAAAAAATGTTTTTTTTAATCACAATATAGCAAAAGGACAATTCACTCACTGTCCTTCCAGGTCCCTGGAAACAAGGACTTGCAGAGTGAAAGAAACTGACACTGTCCCTACCTAGAGTTTTCTGTCCCTAGAATAAATGTTTTTTTTAATCACAATATAGCAAAAGGACAATTCACTCACTGTCCTTCCAGGTCCCTGGAAACAAGGACTTGCAGAGTGAAAGAAACTGACACTGTCCCTACCTAGAGTTTTCTGTCCCTAGAATAAATGTTTTTTTTAATCACAATATAGCAAAAGGACAATTCACTCACTGTCCTTCCAGGTCCCTGGAAACAAGGACTTGCAGAGTGAAAGAAACTGACACTGTCCCTACCTAGAGTTTTCTGTCCCTGGAATAAATGTTTTTTTCAGCACAATATAGCACAAGGACAATTAACTCACTGTCCTTACAGGTCCCTGGAAACAAGGACTTGCAGAGTGAAAGAAAAAAAATACTCTCCCTACCTACAGTTTTCTGTCCCTAGAAAAAAATGTTTTTTTTAATCACAATATAGCAAAAGGACAATTCACTCACTGTCCTTCCAGGTCCCTGGAAACAAGGACTTGCAGAGTGAAAGAAACTGACACTGTCCCTACCTAGAGTTTTCTGTCCCTAGAATAAATGTTTTTTTTAATCACAATATAGCAAAAGGACAATTCACTCACTGTCCTTCCAGGTCCCTGGAAACAAGGACTTGCAGAGTGAAAGAAACTGACACTGTCCCTACCTAGAGTTTTCTGTCCCTAGAATAAATGTTTTTTTTAATCACAATATAGCAAAAGGACAATTCACTCACTGTCCTTCCAGGTCCCTGGAAACAAGGACTTGCAGAGTGAAAGAAACTGACACTGTCCCTACCTAGAGTTTTCTGTCCCTGGAATAAATGTTTTTTTCAGCACAATATAGCACAAGGACAATTAACTCACTGTCCTTACAGGTCCCTGGAAACAAGGACTTGCAGAGTGAAAGAAAAAAAATACTCTCCCTACCTACAGTTTTCTGTCCCTAGAAAAAAATGTTTTTTTTAATCACAATATAGCAAAAGGACAATTCACTCACTGTCCTTCCAGGTCCCTGGAAACAAGGACTTGCAGAGTGAAAGAAACTGACACTGTCCCTACCTAGAGTTTTCTGTCCCTAGAATAAATGTTTTTTTTAATCACAATATAGCAAAAGGACAATTCACTCACTGTCCTTCCAGGTCCCTGGAAACAAGGACTTGCAGAGTGAAAGAAACTGACACTGTCCCTACCTAGAGTTTTCTGTCCCTAGAATAAATGTTTTTTTTAATCACAATATAGCAAAAGGACAATTCACTCACTGTCCTTCCAGGTCCCTGGAAACAAGGACTTGCAGAGTGAAAGAAACTGACACTGTCCCTACCTAGAGTTTTCTGTCCCTAGAATAAATGTTTTTTTTAATCACAATATAGCACAAGGAAAATTAACTCACTGTCCTTACAGGTCCCTGGAAACAAGGACTTGCAGAGTGAAAGAAAAAAAAACACTCTCCCTACCTACAGTTTTCTGTCCCTAGAAAAAAATTTTTTTTTTAATCACAATATAGCAAAAGGACAATTCACTCACTGTCCTTCCAGGTCCCTGGAAACAAGGACTTGCAGAGTGAAAGAAACTGACACTGTCCCTACCTAGAGTTTTCTGTCCCTAGAATAAATGTTTTTTTTAATCACAATATAGCACAAGGAAAATTAACTCACTGTCCTTACAGGTCCCTGGAAACAAGGACTTGCAGAGTGAAAGAAAAAAAACACTCTCCCTACCTACAGTTTTCTGTCCCTAGAAAAAAATGTTTTTTTTTATCACAATATAGCAAAAGGACAATTCACTCACTGTCCTTCCAGGTCCCTGGAAACAAGGACTTGCAGAGTGAAAGAAACTGACACTGTCCCTACCTAGAGTTTTCTGTCCCTGGAATAAATGTTTTTTTCAGCACAATATAGCACAAGGACAATTAACTCACTGTCCTTACAGGTCCCTGGAAACAAGGACTTGCAGAGTGAAAGAAAAAAAATACTCTCCCTACCTACAGTTTTCTGTCCCTAGAAAAAAATGTTTTTTTTAATCACAATATAGCAAAAGGACAATTCACTCACTGTCCTTCCAGGTCCCTGGAAACAAGGACTTGCAGAGTGAAAGAAACTGACACTGTCCCTACCTAGAGTTTTCTGTCCCTAGAATAAATGTTTTTTTTAATCACAATATAGCACAAGGAAAATTAACTCACTGTCCTTACAGGTCCCTGGAAACAAGGACTTGCAGAGTGAAAGAAAAAAAACACTCTCCCTACCTACAGTTTTCTGTCCCTAGAAAAAAATGTTTTTTTTTATCACAATATAGCAAAAGGACAATTCACTCACTGTCCTTCCAGGTCCCTGGAAACAAGGACTTGCAGAGTGAAAGAAACTGACACTGTCCCTACCTAGAGTTTTCTGTCCCTGGAATAAATGTTTTTTTCAGCACAATATAGCACAAGGACAATTAACTCACTGTCCTTACAGGTCCCTGGAAACAAGGACTTGCAGAGTGAAAGAAAAAAAATACTCTCCCTACCTACAGTTTTCTGTCCCTAGAAAAAAATGTTTTTTTTAATCACAATATAGCAAAAGGACAATTCACTCACTGTCCTTCCAGGTCCCTGGAAACAAGGACTTGCAGAGTGAAAGAAACTGACACTGTCCCTACCTAGAGTTTTCTGTCCCTAGAATAAATGTTTTTTTTAATCACAATATAGCACAAGGAAAATTAACTCACTGTCCTTACAGGTCCCTGGAAACAAGGACTTGCAGAGTGAAAGAAAAAAAATACTCTCCCTACCTACAGTTTTCTGTCCCTAGAAAAAAATGTTTTTTTTTATCACAATATAGCAAAAGGACAATTCACTCACTGTCCTTCCAGGTCCCTGGAAACAAGGACTTGCAGAGTGAAAGAAACTGACACTGTCCCTACCTAGAGTTTTCTGTCCCTAGAATAAATGTTTTTTTTAATCACAATATAGCAAAAGGACAATTCACTCACTGTCCTTCCAGGTCCCTGGAAACAAGGACTTGCAGAGTGAAAGAAACTGACACTGTCCCTACCTAGAGTTTTCTGTCCCTAGAATAAATGTTTTTTTTAATCACAATATAGCAAAAGGACAATTCACTCACTGTCCTTCCAGGTCCCTGGAAACAAGGACTTGCAGAGTGAAAGAAACTGACACTGTCCCTACCTAGAGTTTTCTGTCCCTAGAATAAATGTTTTTTTTAATCACAATATAGCAAAAGGACAATTCACTCACTGTCCTTCCAGGTCCCTGGAAACAAGGACTTGCAGAGTGAAAGAAACTGACACTGTCCCTACCTAGAGTTTTCTGTCCCTAGAATAAATGTTTTTTTTTAAGCACACTATAGCAGAAGCACAAAACACACTGACACTCTCCCTACCTATCCTTCTCTTTCCCTAAACTAAAGGAATCCAGGTTAAGCAAGAAAGAAATAACAGTCACTGTCCCTGCCTATGCTACTCTATCCCTGCTCCGGAACACACTACACTAGGCCGCCGTGCTGGCGGCCTTTTATAGTGTGGGGCGTGTACTAAACACCCTCAGCAATAATTGGCCACAGGCATCCTGCCTGTGGCCAATCATTGCTCTCCTCGCTGCCGGCGCTGTGATTGGCCAAGCATGCGGGGTCACAGTGCATGCTTGGCCAATCACAGCGCCTGGATGACACTGCGATGGCGTAGTGCATTGTGGGCCGTTCGCGTCACTCGAATTTGGCGCGAACGGCCCAAATCGTTCGATCTTCGTCGAACGATCGAACAGCCAATGTTCGAGTCGAACGTATGTTCGACTCGAACACGAAGCTCATCCCTAGTTGGGACTGATGAAGGTGAAGGATTGGGACTGATGAAGGTGAAGGATTGGGACTGATGAAGGTGAAGGGTTGGGACTGATGAAGGTGAAGGGTTGGGACTGATGAAGGTGAAGGGTTGGGACTGATGAAGGTGAAGGGTTGAGACTGATGAAGGTGAAGGGTTGGGACTGATGAAGGTGAAGGGTTGGGACTGATGAAGGTGAAGGGTTGGGACTGATGAAGGTGAAGGGTTGAGACTGATGAAGGTGACTGATGAAGGTGAAGGGTTGGGACTGATGAAGGTGAAGGGTTGAGACTGATGAAGGTGAAGGGTTGGGACTGATGAAGGTGAAGGGTTGGGACTGATGAAGGTGAAGGGTTGGGACTGATGAAGGTGAAGGGTTGGGACTGATGAAGGTGAAGGGTTGAGACTGATGTGAAGGGTTGGGACTGATGAAGGTGAAGGGTTGGGACTGATGAAGGTGAAGGGTTGAGACTGATGAAGGTGAAGGGTTGGGACTGATGAGGGTGAAGGGTTGGGACTGATGAAGGTGAAGGGTTGGGACTGATGAAGGTGAAGGGTTGGGACTGATGAAGGTGAAGGGTTGGGACTGATGAAGGTGAAGGGTTGAGACTGAGGTGAAGGGTTGGGACTGATGAAGGTGAAGGGTTGGGACTGATGAAGGTGAAGGGTTGGGACTGATGAAGGTGAAGGGTTGAGACTGATGTGAAGGGTTGGGACTGATGAAGGTGAAGGGTTGGGACTGATGAAGGTGAAGGGTTGAGACTGATGAAGGTGAAGGGTTGGGACTGATGAAGGTGAAGGGTTGGGACTGATGAAGGTGAAGGGTTGGGACTGATGAAGGTGAAGGGTTGGGACTGATGAAGGTGAAGGGTTGGGACTGATGAAGGTGAAGGGTTGGGACTGATGAAGGTGAAGGGTTGAGACTGATGTGAAGGGTTGGGACTGATGAAGGTGAAGGGTTGGGACTGATGAAGGTGAAGGGTTGGGACTGATGAAGGTGAAGGGTTGGGACTGATGAAGGTGAAGGGTTGGGACTGATGTGAAGGGTTGGGACTGATGAAGGTGAAGGGTTGGGACTAATGAAGGTGAAGGGTTGGGACTGATGAAGGTGAAGGGTTGGGACTGATGTGAAGGGTTTGGGACTGATGTGAAGGGTTGGGAGTGATGAAGGTGAAGGGTTGGGACTGATGAAGGTGAAGGGTTGGGACTGATGTGAAGGGTTGGGACTGATGAAGGTGAAGGGTTGGGACTGATGAAGGTGAAGGGTTGGGACTGATGAAGGTGAAGGGTTGGGACTGATGTGAAGGGTTGGGACTGATGAAGGTGAAGGGTTTGGGACTGATGAAGGTGAAGGGTTGGGACTGATGAAGGTGAAGGGTTGGGACTGATGAAGGTGAAGGGTTGGGACTGATGAAGGTGAAGGGTTGGGACTGATGAAGGTGAAGGGTTGGGACTGATGTGAAGGGTTGGGACTGATGAAGGTGAAGGGTTGGGACTGATGAAAGTGAAGGGTTGGGACTGATGAAGGTGAAGGGTTGGGACTGATGTGAAGGGTTGGGACTGATGAAGGTGAAGGGTTGGGACTGATGAAGGTGAAGGGTTGGGACTGATGAAGGTGAAGGGTTGGGACTGATGTGAAGGTGAAGGGTTGGGACTGATGAAGGTGAAGGGTTGGGACTGATGACGGTGAAGGGTTGGGACTGATGAAGGTGAAGGGTTGGGACTGATGAAGGTGAAGGGTTGGGACTGATGAAGGTGAAGGGTTGGGACTGATGTGAAGGGTTGGGACTGATGTGAAGGGTTGGGACTGATGAAGGTGAAGGATTGGGACTGATGAAGGTGAAGGATTGGGACTGATGAAGGTGAAGGGTTGGGACTGATGAAGGTGAAGGGTTGGGACTGATGAAGGTGAAGGGTTGAGACTGATGAAGGTGAAGGGTTGGGACTGATGAAGGTGAAGGGTTGGGACTGATGAAGGTGAAGGGTTGGGACTGATGAAGGTGAAGGGTTGGGACTGATGAAGGTGAAGGGTTGAGACTGATGTGAAGGGTTCGGACTGATGAAGGTGAAGGGTTGGGACTGATGAAGGTGAAGGGTTGAGACTGATGAAGGTGAAGGGTTGGGACTGATGAAGGTGAAGGGTTGGGACTGATGAAGGTGAAGGGTTGAGACTGATGTGAAGGGTTGGGACTGATGAAGGTGAAGGGTTGGGACTGATGAAGGTGAAGGGTTGAGACTGATGAAGGTGAAGGGTTGGGACTGATGAAGGTGAAGGGTTGGGACTGATGAAGGGGAAGGGTTGGGACTGATGAAGGTGAAGGGTTGGGACTGATGAAGGTGAAGGGTTGGGACTGATGTGAAGGGTTGGGACTGATGAAGGTGAAGGGTTGGGACTGATGAAGGTGAAGGGTTGGGACTGATGAAGGTGAAGGGTTGGGACTGATGTGAAGGTTTGGGACTGATGAAGGTGAAGGGTTGGGACTGATGAAGGTGAAGGGTTGGGACTGATGTGAAGGGTTGGGACTGATGAAGGTGAAGGGTTGGGACTGATGAAGGTGAAGGGTTGGGACTGATGAAGGTGAAGGGTTGGGACTGATGTGAAGGGTTGGGACTGATGAAGGTGAAGGGTTGGGACTGATAAAGGTGAAGGGTTGGGACTGATGAAGGTGAAGGGTTGGGACTGATGTGAAGGGTTGGGACTGATGAAGGTGAAGGGTTTGGGACTGATGAAGGTGAAGGGTTGGGACTGATGAAGGTGAAGGGTTGGGACTGATGAAGGTGAAGGGTTGGGACTGATGAAGGTGAAGGGTTGGGACTGATGTGAAGGGTTGGGACTGATGAAGGTGAAGGGTTGGGACTGATGAAAGTGAAGGGTTGGGACTGATGAAGGTGAAGGGTTGGGACTGATGTGAAGGGTTGGGACTGATGAAGGTGAAGGGTTGGGACTGATGAAGGTGAAGGGTTGGGACTGATGTGAAGGTGAAGGGTTGGGACTGATGAAGGTGAAGGGTTGGGACTGATGACGGTGAAGGGTTGGGACTGATGAAGGTGAAGGGTTGGGACTGATGAAGGTGAAGGGTTGGGACTGATGAAGGTGAAGGGTTGGGACTGATGTGAAGGGTTGGGACTGATGTGAAGGGTTGGGACTGATGAAGGTGAAGGATTGGGACTGATGAAGGTGAAGGGTTGGGACTGATGAAGGTGAAGGGTTGGGACTGATGAAGGTGAAGGGTTGAGACTGATGAAGGTGAAGGGTTGGGACTGATGAAGGTGAAGGGTTGGGACTGATGAAGGTGAAGGGTTGGGACTGATGAAGGTGAAGGGTTGGGACTGATGAAGGTGAAGGGTTGAGACTGATGTGAAGGGTTCGGACTGATGAAGGTGAAGGGTTGGGACTGATGAAGGTGAAGGGTTGAGACTGATGAAGGTGAAGGGTTGGGACTGATGAAGGTGAAGGGTTGGGACTGATGAAGGTGAAGGGTTGAGACTGATGTGAAGGGTTGGGACTGATGAAGGTGAAGGGTTGGGACTGATGAAGGTGAAGGGTTGAGACTGATGAAGGTGAAGGGTTGGGACTGATGAAGGTGAAGGGTTGGGACTGATGAAGGGGAAGGGTTGGGACTGATGAAGGTGAAGGGTTGGGACTGATGAAGGTGAAGGGTTGGGACTGATGTGAAGGGTTGGGACTGATGAAGGTGAAGGGTTGGGACTGATGAAGGTGAAGGGTTGGGACTGATGAAGGTGAAGGGTTGGGACTGATGTGAAGGTTTGGGACTGATGAAGGTGAAGGGTTGGGACTGATGTGAAGGGTTGGGACTGATGAAGGTGAAGGGTTGGGACTGATGAAGGTGAAGGGTTGGGACTGATGAAGGTGAAGGGTTGGGACTGATGTGAAGGTGAAGGGTTGGGACTGATGAAGGTGAAGGGTTGGGACTGATGACGGTGAAGGGTTGGGACTGATGAAGGTGAAGGGTTGGGACTGATGAAGGTGAAGGGTTGGGACTGATGAAGGTGAAGGGTTGGGACTGATGTGAAGGGTTGGGACTGATGTGAAGGGTTGGGACTGATGAAGGTGAAGGATTGGGACTGATGAAGGTGAAGGATTGGGACTGATGAAGGTGAAGGGTTGGGACTGATGAAGGTGAAGGGTTGGGACTGATGAAGGTGAAGGGTTGAGACTGATGAAGGTGAAGGGTTGGGACTGATGAAGGTGAAGGGTTGGGACTGATGAAGGTGAAGGGTTGGGACTGATGAAGGTGAAGGGTTGGGACTGATGAAGGTGAAGGGTTGAGACTGATGTGAAGGGTTCGGACTGATGAAGGTGAAGGGTTGGGACTGATGAAGGTGAAGGGTTGAGACTGATGAAGGTGAAGGGTTGGGACTGATGAAGGTGAAGGGTTGGGACTGATGAAGGTGAAGGGTTGAGACTGATGTGAAGGGTTGGGACTGATGAAGGTGAAGGGTTGGGACTGATGAAGGTGAAGGGTTGAGACTGATGAAGGTGAAGGGTTGGGACTGATGAAGGTGAAGGGTTGGGACTGATGAAGGGGAAGGGTTGGGACTGATGAAGGTGAAGGGTTGGGACTGATGAAGGTGAAGGGTTGGGACTGATGTGAAGGGTTGGGACTGATGAAGGTGAAGGGTTGGGACTGATGAAGGTGAAGGGTTGGGACTGATGAAGGTGAAGGGTTGGGACTGATGTGAAGGTTTGGGACTGATGAAGGTGAAGGGTTGGGACTGATGAAGGTGAAGGGTTGGGACTGATGTGAAGGGTTGGGACTGATGAAGGTGAAGGGTTGGGACTGATGAAGGTGAAGGGTTGGGACTGATGAAGGTGAAGGGTTGGGACTGATGTGAAGGGTTGGGACTGATGAAGGTGAAGGGTTGGGACTGATGAAGGTGAAGGGTTGGGACTGATGAAGGTGAAGGGTTGGGACTGATGTGAAGGGTTGGGACTGATGAAGGTGAAGGGTTTGGGACTGATGAAGGTGAAGGGTTGGGACTGATGAAGGTGAAGGGTTGGGACTGATGAAGGTGAAGGGTTGGGACTGATGAAGGTGAAGGGTTGGGACTGATGAAGGTGAAGGGTTGGGACTGATGTGAAGGGTTGGGGACTGATGAAGGTGAAGGGTTGGGACTGATGAAAGTGAAGGGTTGGGACTGATGAAGGTGAAGGGTTGGGACTGATGTGAAGGGTTGGGACTGATGAAGGTGAAGGGTTGGGACTGATGAAGGTGAAGGGTTGGGACTGATGTGAAGGTGAAGGGTTGGGACTGATGAAGGTGAAGGGTTGGGACTGATGACGGTGAAGGGTTGGGACTGATGAAGGTGAAGGGTTGGGACTGATGAAGGTGAAGGGTTGGGACTGATGAAGGTGAAGGGTTGGGACTGATGTGAAGGGTTGGGACTGATGTGAAGGGTTGGGACTGATGAAGGTGAAGGATTGGGACTGATGAAGGTGAAGGGTTGGGACTGATGAAGGTGAAGGGTTGGGACTGATGAAGGTGAAGGGTTGAGACTGATGAAGGTGAAGGGTTGGGACTGATGAAGGTGAAGGGTTGGGACTGATGAAGGTGAAGGGTTGGGACTGATGAAGGTGAAGGGTTGGGACTGATGAAGGTGAAGGGTTGAGACTGATGTGAAGGGTTCGGACTGATGAAGGTGAAGGGTTGGGACTGATGAAGGTGAAGGGTTGAGACTGATGAAGGTGAAGGGTTGGGACTGATGAAGGTGAAGGGTTGGGACTGATGAAGGTGAAGGGTTGAGACTGATGTGAAGGGTTGGGACTGATGAAGGTGAAGGGTTGGGACTGATGAAGGTGAAGGGTTGAGACTGATGAAGGTGAAGGGTTGGGACTGATGAAGGTGAAGGGTTGGGACTGATGAAGGGGAAGGGTTGGGACTGATGAAGGTGAAGGGTTGGGACTGATGAAGGTGAAGGGTTGGGACTGATGTGAAGGGTTGGGACTGATGAAGGTGAAGGGTTGGGACTGATGAAGGTGAAGGGTTGGGACTGATGAAGGTGAAGGGTTGGGACTGATGTGAAGGTTTGGGACTGATGAAGGTGAAGGGTTGGGACTGATGAAGGTGAAGGGTTGGGACTGATGTGAAGGGTTGGGACTGATGAAGGTGAAGGGTTGGGACTGATGAAGGTGAAGGGTTGGGACTGATGAAGGTGAAGGGTTGGGACTGATGTGAAGGGTTGGGACTGATGAAGGTGAAGGGTTGGGACTGTTGAAGGTGAAGGGTTGGGACTGATGAAGGTGAAGGGTTGGGACTGATGTGAAGGGTTGGGACTGATGAAGGTGAAGGGTTGGGACTGATGAAGGTGAAGGGTTGAGACTGATGAAGGTGAAGGGTTGGGGACTGATGAAGGTGAAGGGTTGGGACTGTTGAAGGTGAAGGGTTGGGACTGATGAAGGTGAAGGGTTGGGACTGATGTGAAGGGTTGGGACTGATGAAGGTGAAGGGTTGGGACTGATGAAGGTGAAGGGTTGAGACTGATGAAGGTGAAGGGTTGGGACTGATGAAGGTGAAGGGTTGGGACTGATGAAGGTGAAGGGTTGAGACTGATGTGAAGGGTTGGGACTGATGAAGGTGAAGGGTTGGGACTGATGAAGGTGAAGGGTTGAGACTGATGAAGGTGAAGGGTTGGGACTGATGAAGGTGAAGGGTTGGGACTGATGAAGGGGAAGGGTTGGGACTGATGAAGGTGAAAGGTTGGGACTGATGAAGGTGAAGGGTTGGGACTGATGAAGGTGAAGGGTTGGGACTGATGAAGGTGAAGGGTTGAGACTGATGTGAAGGGTTGGGACTAATCTGAGTATATGTGACCCTTGAGGACCGGTTGCTCGGATGCCCCATGTGGTGTTGATGGAGTGATGTCCCGCTGTCAGTGTCAGTACGGTAGGGGGCGGAGCTCCGGTCTATGAATGGTGATACATTGTATCCTCTCACATTCCCGGCAATCTCATGGATCGCTTCGCTTCCTCCTCCTATAGAGATCACTCTGGGGAAAAGGGGATCGGAGCGGCGCACGGTGCCCGCTGATGCAGGGCGGTGATTGGACGATGAGGACAGCAAGTCGGAGAATCGGTCACGGGCTTCCTTAAATTTGCGCCGTTGAAGTGGGCGTGGCCCGGGAGGGGGTTTGCCGTGTGGGCGGGGTCAGGAGAGAGCGCTCTTTTTTTTTTTCTTTTCAAAAAAAGCCGAAGAAGAAAAACCGGCAGAGAGAGGAGAGGGTGATGGGGGAGGGGAGAGGGTGACAGACGGGGGAGGGGAGATAGAGGGGGGGGGGGGGTATAGAATTGGGCTCTATGAGAAGTGAGAAGAGCTGACACTGCACACAGAATGGGGGGGGGGGGGGCATAATATGGGGGGGGAGAGTAGGATATCACAGAGATGACAGGAAGGAGAAGATCTGACATATGGAAACAGCAGCAGGTACGACCACTGACAGCCCGACACTGATAGGGAGAGGAGAGGGGGTTATGTCAGAGGGGAGATGTCACATGGGGGGGGTGCAGTGTCAGTGGGGAGAGGAGGGGAGATGTCACATGGGGGGGTGCAGTGTCAGTGGGGAGAGGAGGGGAGATGTCACATGGGGGGGGTGTAGTGTCAGTGGGAGAGGAGGGGAGATGTCACATGGGGGGGGGTGCAGTGTCAGTGGGGAGAGGAGGGGGGATGTCACATGGGGGGGTGTAGTGTCAGTGGGGAGAGGAGGGGGGATGTCACATGGGGGGGGTGCAGTGTCAGTGGGGAGAGGAGGGGAGATGTCACATGGGGGGGGGTGCAGTGTCAGTGGGGAGAGGAGGGGAGATGTCACATGGGGGGGGGTGCAGTATCAGTGGGGAGAGGAGGGGAGATGTCACATGGGGGGTGCAGTGTCAGTGGGGAGAGGAGGGGAGATGTCACATGGGGGGGTGCAGTGTCAGTTGGGGAGAGGAGGGGAGATGTCACATGGGGGGGTGCAGTGTCAGTGGGGAGAGGAGGGGAGATGTCACATGGGGGGGGGGTGCACTGTCAGTGGGGAGAGGAGGGGAGATGTCACATGGGGGGTGCAGTATCAGTGGGGAGAGGAGGGGAGATGTCACATGGGGGGTGCAGTGTCAGTGGGGAGAGGAGGGGAGATGTCACATGGGGGGGTGCAGTGTCAGTTGGAGAGGAGGGGAGATGTCACATGGGGGGGTGCAGTGTCAGTGGGGAGAGGAGGGGAGATGTCACATGGGGGGGTGCACTGTCAGTGGGGAGAGGAGGGGAGATGTCACATGGGGGGGGGTGCAGTGTCAGTGGGGAGAGGAGGGGAGATGTCACATGGGGGGGTGCAGTGTCAGTGGGGAGAGGAAGGGAGATGTCACATGGGGGGGGTGTAGTGTCAGTGGGTAGAGGAGGGGAGATGTCACATGGGGGGGTGCAGTGTCAGTGGGGAGAGGAAGGGAGATGTCACATGGGGGGGGGTGTAGTGTCAGTGGGGAGAGGAGGGGAGATGTCACATGGGGGGGGTGCAGTGTCAGTGGGGAGAGGAGGGGAGATGTCACATGGGGGGGTGCAGTGTCAGTGGGTAGAGGAGGGGAGATGTCACATGGGGGGGTGCAGTGTCAGTGGGTAGAGGAGGGGAGATGTCACATGGGGGGGTGCAGTGTCAGTGGGGAGAGGAGGGGAGATGTCACATGGGGGGGGTGCAGTGTCAGTGGGGAGGGGAGATGTCACTTGGTGGGGGGTAGGGGGGGTGGAGTTGGTATGGGGTCTAGAGAAGAGATGTCATGGTAGAGAGAAAAGCGGGCATGTAGGAAAGGGAGTGTAATGACAGCGCAGATAGAAGGAGAAGAATATCTATAGAAGAAATGTGCTAATGGAGAAGAGAGGGGACCAGGTGTAATAGTGACAGTAGAGGAGGACAGAGGACAGTAGATAATAGCAGTAGAGGATGACAGATGATGACAGTGACAGCAAAGGATTCCAAATGATGACAGTGGACAGCAAAGAATTACAGATAATGACAGTGACAGCAGAGGATGGCAGTGACAGATGATGACAGTGACAGCAGAGAATGACAGATAATGACAGTGACAGCAGAGTGTAACAGATGATGACAGTGACAGCAGAGAATGACCGATGATGACAGTGACAGCAGAGGATTACAGATAATGACAGTGACAGCAGATGTAACAGATAATGACAGTGACAGCAGAGTGTAACAGATGATGACAGTGACAGCAGAGTGTAACAGATGAGGCAGTGACAGCAGAGAATGACCGATGATGACAGTGACAGCAGAGGATTACAGATAATGACAGTGACAGCAGAGTATTTCAGTGACAGATGATGACAGTGACAGCAGAGAATGACAGATAATGACAGTGACAGCAGATGTAACAGATAATGACAGTGACAGCAGAGTGTAACAGATGATGACAGTGACAGCAGAGTGTAACAGATGAGGCAGTGACAGCAGAGAATGACCGATGATGACAGTGACAGCAGAGGATTACAGATAATGACAGTGACAGGCAGCAGAGTGTAACAGATGATGACAGTGACAGGGTGCCGGAAGAAATGAGAATTAGGAAGGAGCAGAGAACTGGGAGAGATGGACCCTGGTAAGGGAATTATCGGGGGTCACCGCTGGGTACAGGAAGTGCGGAGACGTGGATTGGTGACAGGGGGACAGTGCGGCTCCTCAGGGGTTAATCAGTGAACTGCTGGTCACGTCTAACGGTTATTTGCGAGGGATGGAGGGAGGAACATCACAGGGAGGCTGAGACCTCCGCATTACCGAGCAGCCGGACTCAGCAGGATCTTCATGATAATGTGGCCTCTACACCGACCTGATCTGAGCTCCACTGAAGCCACTTACTGTACTGAGGCCACTTACTGTACTGGAGGTTACTTACTGTACTGGAGGTCACATTCAAAGCTTGAAATCTTCCATCAACTAACTGCAGATCGCCTGCATGATGTACTGAGATCTTTTACCTACTTACCGTATTGGATATTCTCTACTTACCATATTGGAGGATGTCTACTGATCACATTGGAGGCTCTCTACTGATCACATTGGAGGCTCTCTACTGATCACATTGGAGGCTCTCTACTGATCACATTGGAGGCTCTCTACTGATCATAATAGAGGCTATCTATTGATCATATTAGAGGCTCTCTACTGATCACATTGGAGGCTCTCTACTGATCACATTGGAGGCTCTCTACTGTTCATATTGGAGGCTCTCTATTGTTCATATTGGAGGCTCTTTACTGATTCATATTGGAGGCTCTCTACTGATCACATTGGAGGCTCTCTACTGTTCATATTGGAGGCTCTCTATTGTTCATATTGGAGGCTCTTTACTGATCATATTGGAGGCTCTCTACTGATCATATTGGAGGCTCTCTACTGATCATATTGGAGGCTCTCTACTGATCATATTGGAGGCTCTCTACTGATCATGTTGACCCACTTACTGTGCTGCAAGTTCTACTTACTGCTTTGGATGTTCTACAGAAGTTCGCCTACTTATGGTGCTATCGGACCGGTCACTTATTTACTCTCTACTATCCTTACTAGAGGTCACCAACTCGCCCCACTGGAGGTTTTCCACTTCTTGCCCTGGAGGCTGCCTTTATATGGATGTTAAAAACGAACCTCCATAACCCCTTCTGTGGATCCTTCATGTGGAATCTGTAGATTGCTCTGCTGCTGGAGGTAGTTTTGGTCTTTAGAAGGAGATTCTACACTTCCTGGAGGTTGCATCATCATCACATCACTGGAGGCTGAAGAATTCAACAATCTGGAGGCCTCACATCACTGGAGGCTGAAGAATTCAAAGATCTGGAGGCTAAATGTGTGGGCGGAAAAGAAAAAAAAGTTTTGCTGACTGATGTCTGGAAGCCACAAAACGTTTATACATTGTGGACCAATCATGGTGGACAATCCCTTCAAATCCAGGGGCTCACAGTAAGTCAGATGACATTATTTACACTTATCTCAGATAAACCAGAGAGATGAGAATTGTAGGACAGCTCTAGAGGGTTTATACAATCTGGGGGGTCCATATAATCTGGGGGGTCCATATAATCTGGGGGGTCCATGTGTGTGTGTGTGGGGGGGGGGGGGAGATAAGCATGCACATTAGTGCTCAATTTTTTTATCTCTATTTGTGTATATGTGTAATGAAAGGGCTTGCCTGGTTGGATACAAAATAATTGGTGACTGTACACTATACAATCTGATTGTTCTACCTCTTTCAGATCTACCATCAACTATGTAGTGCAATTGATTAATACAGGCCACATATATGCATATCTAAGTATTGCAAGGATCTGCCTGATTGTATATAACTTGAGTGTATAGATTAGGTAGGTCCTCATGTTACTCTGGTTGTACAGAGTTTGTATGGGCAGATTGTAAGGTGTATGGTGGCTCTAAAATGAATGAAGGGTTCTTATTGGATGCTTTCATTTTTGGAAATGTGAACATTTAAGGAGGAAAATGAGATGGGTGTAAAGTGGGTGACAATGGTGACAAGAGTCAGGTCCTGCAGACTGGAGGAGGGGAGTGGATGGAGGGATGGATGGAGCAGGAGGACACAGACAGGTAGAAGGGGAAGAGGAAAGGAGATCGCACAGAGGAGGTGAGTAGAGGGATGGATGGAGCAGGGGGACAGGGCCAGGTAGAAGGGGAAGAGGAAATCGCACAGAGGAGGGGAGTGGAGGGATGGATGGAGGTAGGGATGGATGGATGGATGGACCCAGCCAGGTACAAGGGGAAGAGGAGATTGCACAGAGGGGAGTGGAGGGAGGGGTGGATGGAGGGATGGATGGATGGATACAGCCAGGTAGAAGGGGAAGTGGAGATTGCACAGAGGGGAGTGGAGGGATGGATGGATGGAGGGAGGGGTGGATGGAGGGATGGATGGATGGATACAGCCAGGTAGAAGGGGAAGAGGAGAGGAGATCCCACAGAGGAAGGAAGTGGAGGGAGGGGTGGACAGATGGAGGGGTGGATGGAGGAATGGATGGATGGGCACAGCCAGGTAGAAGGGGAAGAGGAGATCGCACAGAGGAGGGGAGTGGAGGGAGGGGTGGATGGGTGGAGAGATGGATGGATAGATGGGCACAGCCAGAAGGGGAAGAGGAGATCGCACAGAGAAGGGGAGTGGAGGGATGGATGGATGGATGGATGGATGGGCACAGCCAGAAGGGGAAGAGGAGATCGCACAGAGAAGGGGAGTGGAGGGAGGGGTGGATGGGTGGAGGGATGGATGGATGGATGGGCACAGCCAGGTAGAAGGGGAAGAGGAGATCGCACAGAGGAGGGGAGTGGAGGGAGGGGTGGAGGGATGGATGGATGGGCACAGCCAGGTAGAAGGGGAAGAGGAGATCGCACAGAGGAGGGGAGTGGAGGGAGGGGTGGAGGGATGGATGGATGGGCACAGCCAGGTAGAAGGGGAAGAGGAGATCGCACAGAGAAGGGGAGTGGAGGGAGGGATGGATGGATGGATGGGCACAGGCAGGTAGAAGGGGAAGAGGAGATCGCACAGAGGAGGGGAGTGGAGGGATGGATGGGCACAGGCAGGTAGAAGGGGAAGAGGAGATCGCACAGAGGAGGGGAGTGGAGGGAGGGGTGGAGGGATGGATGGATGGATGGGCACAGGCAGGTAGAAGGGGAACAGGAGATCGCACAGAGGAGGGGAGTGGAGGGATGGATGGATGGGCACAGGCAGGTAGAAGAGGAAGAGGAGATCGCACAGAGGAGGGATAAAAGAAGGAGAGGGGAAGGCTTCATAAATATCACGTGTGCGGGGGCGTGGCCCTTGCACCAACTATTTACGAGTATTTACTACGATCCCCCTATTCGCTCAGAGCCCCGGCTGTCAGCCTGCTCTATGCCATGCTCCAATAACCCGCCGCCCTGCCCAGGAGCCCACCGCCCAGCATGGCACAGCCTCTGGCGGACCGGATGACATCGGCGGCTGCCCGGGGGGATCTGCACACACTGGAGGACCTGCTCAGGATTGCGCCCAACGTGGATGTGCTCAACCGCTTTGGCAGGACAGCCCTGCAGGTGGGTGTGAGAGGAGAGGGGGGTGGGGGGGGGGGTACAGCGTGGGGGGAGGGAAGGGGGTGCAGGTGAGCCATGGCATCGGGGTGCCCACCAATACCCGACCACCTTAACCCTTTCCCTCCAGGAGACCTCTGCTTCGGGCCCGGCTGGCACAAACGGTAAAAGCTTCCCCACAATCGCTGTCAGTGGGTGATTGCAATACGAATCGGCAATGGTACCCCCCACCCCCCAATTAACAGCGTAGGCTGGGTGGTGTGCCCTGTGCCAAGGCAAATCCTTCATATGGGTTGCAAAATGTTATGGTTCTATTCAGCATCATGCACCCCCTCCGCCCCCCAAACTTTATTCTGCATCGCCAAAAATAGAGGGAAACTGGCTATAGGGTACACAAGGGGTTAATATGCCAGGTAGTCACAAGGCATAAAAAATCTAAATCAGGTCAATGTGTGCTCCTCTACTCATGCTGGGAATGTCAGCCCATCTATATATTGATAGAGAGATGTGGAGATACATATATATATATATATATATATATATATATATATATATAATATTATATATAAAACGATTAAAAATAAATATATATATATGTGTGTGTGTGTAGAGGGGGGGGGGGGGGGGTAGATCGTTGCTGTGCACATGTTGCACAAAGGCACACATGCACATATACACATATGTAGCACACCTATACATATATATATATATATATATATAGAGAGAGAGAGAGAGAGAGCACATGCATATCGCACACCTATACATACATATATAGCACACATGCACCATTGTATATGATGGACCTGATAGGCTGCCCTTGCCTTTCCTAATTAGACATTGCAGAGGTGGACATAAATGTGATTTTATGATTTTATTGTATGATTTGGAAATAATAAAGCCTTTCTCTGCGGTGATTTCCAATTATTCATCTCCCTGGCAGCACCCAGCCCTCTCCTGACACCCTGCAGGCAGCACTCTATGAGTGACACATGTCAGATGTGATGACAGGGGAACACATAGGATGCTGGATTTTAGTCTCATCTCCCCTTCCCCTCTAATGGACATTTTTGTTCTTTGTCTCCAAACCTCCAGAACACAGAGGAGTTCAGCACACAGTCTGCTCAATGATTCAGATGATCGCAGATAGAGAGATGAGGAATTCGATGATACTCCATGTCATGGTGATGTGGTGCTTTTTTCTTTTTATATTGATCCCCCTGCGATCCTACAATGAGGTGATGAGGAGGAAGAAGAGTGCATGACATAAAAAAATAAATAAAAATCAAATGATTTTCTTGTGTTTCACAATTACAGTGATGCTGCAATCCATGTCTCAGTATGAGTACAGCAATGTGCATCACAGCACTAAAATCAAAACCTAAGAAAGTATCATACTGTCATGTGTGGTGAACACAGAAAAAGTGTAGATTTAGCCAAGGATAGAAAAGCAGCCCATATTTCTTTATAGCAGATCACATAGGCCTCCGTTTAGGCTGAACAGGGGGGGAGAGAAAATGACAGCAGGTTATACATTCACACAAGGCCCACGTGTGACAGGCCTCATTCATGTCTATGAGAAAGGACATCCTTCCAATGTGCTCACAGCCTCGACTATAGTGGGCCTGTGTATTGTATATCATATACATCTATATCATACACATATAATATCTCAATATCTGAGCCCAGATGGGTGTATACATATATTATAGATAATAAATATATATATATATATATATATATATATATATATATATATATATGTGTGTGTGCCTCGGCATTCTATAATGTATATATAGCGTGTGTTACATACTGTGTGTATATATATATATATATATATATATATATATATATATATATATATATAAAGAGAGAGAGGGAGGGGGGAAAACGCAAACATATATACAGAGTATATATATCTATATGTGTGTGTGCCCCAGCACTCTATAATTGAAATATAGTGTGTGTTTAGATAAATAGATAGATAGATAGATAGATAGATAGATAGATAGATAGATAGATAGATAGATAGTAGCAGGCCTTTGATGTCATTTATTAATTTGATATAGTAAAATATAAAGTTAAATACACACATGTTCCTTCAGTATAGTAGATACGGAGATGAAATTGAAAATATACATATTTATGAATATATAACATAATATTGCAATATATTATAAAAAAAATAACATACTATATAAAACATATAGACACAATAATATGATACACAAATGTACAGAAGCATTTTTACAAATATATGTAGAGAGATAGAGAGGGGGGGGGGGCACACACATGTGTTTTTATTGCCCAGCATCAATATCTAACTATCTGTCTATTATTATTATTATTTATTTTTACACAAAGAGCTTTATATATATATATTCACACACACACACACATACATATAGATCAATTTTATCTAAAGACCTGTATATAGATTGTAGGGTGTATAAAACACTCATGTAGGGGCCTTGCTGTAATAACAGGTACACTGGCCACACGGTCTTCCCATAAATGAAAAATTACATTAGTTGCTATTTTACAATAAAAAAAAAAAAAAATGATAATAAAAAAATAAATAAAAAAAACACAAATTGTACCAAAATGTCCTCTGCGTATCATTGATGTCTTTAGGGCCTGTCTTTGTAGCAGTTTATTTCTCATGGTCCGTTTTATGTTTGCCCTTTACTATGCTGCCTACTTAAGGGCCGTGCAGGTGGAGCAGTCCTTCTGATGGTAGTTTTGTCGCAGCATGAATTAGAAATGTTCGCAACTGCTGTGACATTAACCCCCTGATTGCTGCCGGGTCTTTTATCCTTTCTGGCCTGCACATTCGAGTTTTTCTATCAGCTAGCATCTTGCTGTGTAACGTAACCCTATATCCTTGCTGTGTTCAAACATTCATCAGTGTGTGTGGTGTGATGAAGGTGTGTACTGTATAAGGAGACGGAGAGAGATAACATCTGTTTATAGAGGTGACATCACCTTGTCTGCAGCCAGGACCAGACCAGGGTGTGACAAGGCCAAGACATGGGGCCACTAGGCCAGGGGTGCCACTGCTTCCATACACAGATCTATAGGTCTATAGATCTCCAGTTTTTATGTGTGTGTTTGTGTGTGTGATGTACAATATAGAAAGCATACACGCAATTGGATTGATATACTAAAGAAATACAAACTGTTCACTTTGTAAAGTAAATATTCCTTAAGTAAAAAGAGGTAAAGCTGTATTCACTTCAGTCAACCAATCACGTCCTAGGGGCAACCTTTCTAATCACCTTTGCATAGGCTTGGGTATTAAGTGAACACAGATCACCCTATTTACTTCAAAGTGAAAATACTCTTTACTTTGCTAAGCAAACAACTTCTAAATTTTCCTTGTAACAAAATCCCATTAAATATATATTTATATAGCCTCTCATATGTGTGTGAGTGTATACATGTGTGTGTGTATATGTGTGTATATATATATATATATATATATATATATACATATAAGTCCATCAGCCAATAGAACTATGTCAACACCAGATTTGTTGTTATTTTCTGTATGTGATAAATAAACAAGTTTGTGCAAAATTGTTCTGTTTATTTCAGTCCCCCTGAACCTGGCTGGGAGAACACATAATAATATATAGAGACCAAAGGGAGCCTCTTCATCTACAGGGGTGTAAATCTATAGAAGTGTATTACATATATGTCTGTTATATATATTATACGTGTGTAATACTGAAGTGTTTTTCTAAGCTTTCAGTACATTTCTGCATTTTACCACATTTTTTGTTGGTGGGTGAAATGAAAAGACAGTATGCTTGATTATGTACCCTGTTGCTTGTCCTAATTCTTTGGTTTATTGTTGTGCTGAAAAAATTCTCAATAAAAGTTTTTTTGGGAAAAAAAAAAAAAAAGAAACGTCTTAAAAACGTGACCTGCCACTGTGATGAACTACAAGCACCAGCAACCCTACTACACTGGGATTTGTAGTTCTACAATAGTTGAAGAGGGCACGTATTGTATAAGTCTGCTGCATACTGAAGCCTGGACTGGATTACAATGCAGCACTCATACCCTTATATCAGTTGATGTCCCTTCTATAGATATATATATATATATTCGAGGGAATACACCCATACTGTATCTCCCTATCTCTATCTATCTATCTATCTATCTATCTATCTATCTATCTATATATAGATATAGATATATATAGAATTCTACATTTAGATGTATTTTAATGAATACATAAAATTCTAATAATATTAATACATATATTATTTATGTGTGTGTATATATACAGTATACTGTATATACACATCTATATTAGAAGGAGTATATACACAATCACACGTATTTAAAAAAATATATATATATATATTTATATATATATATATATATATATATATATATAAAAATATATCTATCGATAGATATAAATATATATATCCATCTATGTATATATATATATATAGATAGATAGATAGATCTATATCTATCTATCTATCTATATATAGATATAAATATATCTATATATTTATATATATATATATATTTATTTATTTTAAACACATGTGAGTGTGTATATACTCCTTCTAATATAGATGTGTATATACAGTATACTGTATATATACACACACATAAATAATATATGTATTAATATTATTAGAATTTTATGTATTCATTAAAATACATCTAAATGTAGAATTACTATATTTTATCCCTTATTTTGTAAAATGTGTCTAATTTGTATCACATTATCTTCCCCTTTTCTACATATGAAATGCAGAAACACATTTGTGTCTGTGCCCCCTATGTCCCCATATCGATGCCTTTCATAATCTCTAAGCTCCTATTTTTCCAAATCCCTATAACCAGCACAGATGGAATTATGGGGTCAAAATAATGTTATTTTTGTGCACATTATCAGTATACACAGTATCCAAACTATAGTGTAATATTGATTGATTTACTAAAGGCAAATAGGATGTTCACTTTGCAAGGGAATTTGCACTTAGCTTCATGAATGAGGTGAAACTGCTGACTTATATCATCTAATCATGTGCAAAAAAATATATTTTTTTCTTGGGTATTCTTTAAAAAGTGAAATTTTCCCCTATTCATAGACTAAGGGAACATTCATTTGCAAATAATCTTTTCCCTTGTAAAGTGAACAGCCTACTTGCATGTAAGTATTCAACCCCATAAGTGTATAAATAATATATATATTGTTCCTTGTATGTCACACCTCATTTATCCATAAACTGGTAGAGATGCAGAATTATTTTATGTGGTTAGATTACAAATGATGCAGAAATCAATTTATTTGGTTGTGTTTCATGTAGTGTGTATGATCCGGGACTGTATTTAGAAGATGTATATTGGTCCTGTATATATGTCCTGTGTATAGGACCTGTATATATGTCCTGTGTATAGGACCTGTATATATGTCCTGTGTGTAGGACCTGTATATATGTCCTGTGTATAGGACCTGTATATATGTCCTGTGTGTAGGACCTGTATATATGTCCTGTATTTAGGACTTGTATGTATGTCCTGTGTATAGGACCTGTATGTCCTGACTCTGAGTATAGGACCTGTATATATGTCCTGTATTTAGGACCTGCATGTATGTCAAGTGTATAGGACCTATATATATATATATATATATGTCATGAGTATAGGACCTGTATATATGTCCTGTATTTAGGACCTGCATATATGTCCCATGTATAGGGCCTGTATGTACTGAGTATAGGACCTGTATATATGTCCTGTATTTAGAACATGTATATGTCCTATGTATATGTCCTGTATTTAGAACCTTTGTATATGTCTTGTGTATAGGATAGGACCTGTATATATGTCCTGTGTATAAGACCTGTATATATGTCCTGTGTATAAGACCTGTATATATGTCCTGAGTATAGGACCTGTATATATGTCCTGAGTATAGGACCTGTATATATGTCCTGTATTTAGGACTTGTATATATGTCCTGTGAATAGGACCTGTATATATGTCCTGTGTATAGGACCTGTATAGTCCTGAATGTGGGAATGGTCTCCTGTGTACAGTGCCCATGAGTTAACATGCTGTGTGTTCCCCCAGGTGATGCGGTTGGGGTGCCCAGCCATTGCCAGCCTCCTGCTCGGAAGAGGTGCTGACCCCAATCTGCAGGACAGCTGTGGCTTCTCAGTCATCCACGACACCGCCAGGGCCGGTTTCTGCGACACCATGAGGATCCTGCTGGACTTCCACGTTGATGTCAACCTGCAGGACAACGATGGCAACACAGCTCTGCACCTGGCAGCCAAAGAGGGCCAACTGCACATGGTCCAGTTGTTGGTCCTGCACACGGACTGCAGGATGGGCCACAGAAACAGGAATGGGGAGACCGCCTGCGACCTGGCTAGGATGTACAGCAGGGAGCCCGTGGTACAGTGGCTTCAGGGCAATGCCAGGGACCAGCCATAGTGGCAGCTGCCAGGGGTACTCCTTTTCCAACCGGACTGCAGAGACTGTACAGATTAAAGCTCCTTCTGTACCATCTGCTTTCTTTAAGGACTGGGGTGTGATCCCCAAAATACTGTGATTTACTTTGTTTTTTTTTGGGGGGGGGGGGGCGGTTGTAGCTGGGGTGGGGGGTAGAATGATAGCTGGTAGCACTTCTTAGAAGAAGACCAGCAACAGCTGCTGGCTGGGTAGCTGTTGCTGGATGCACTATGATGGGGAAGGGATCCCCTATAAAGAAGTTTTGTATTATAGGCATCTGCTTGCTGGGTGTGCTTTATTCTGGTTAAAATACTAGCTATTAGCTATATCTGTCACAACAATTTGTTTAGGACCTGACCCAACCACCAGCCACCAATATCTCTGCTCTGTCCTACTGGGCATGCCACCCTGTGCCAATTTCTGCTCTTTTAGCTTTCTTGCATGGCCTATCCCAGTAATATATAGTTAAAAAAAAAAAAAAAGATGGACCTGCTGTTCATTGCAACTAAGCACAGGTACATATTTACTGTTACAATAAATCAATTTATCTGATTGGTGGGAAACTTTTATTTTACATGAATCCCAAAAAAGCACTTATCTGTTCCTTCCCCCCCCCAGATGAAGCAAAATCATGAGAACTGTCTGTGTTTCACATGACAATCAATCTGCTTCCAGCTATGCAATGTATGCAGTTTAGTGCTGAACTAAAAGGGAGCTTATCTGGTTGCTATATACAGCAATGTGGGACATGTTCATAAAGGAGGCCCATTGTTTCTGGATTCAAGCATAGGTCAATCCCAAAATATTATATTATCCAGAAACTTGTCTCCTCTTCTCCCATGTTCCTAATCTAATAAGTCATACAAATGTGCTTATTTTATTTCATCCTCTTGGGTGGCCTTTTTTTATAAATTATTACTGTATGTGCATCTATGACTAAGCTGGCCCTTTATGTAACAATGGGGTGGGGGCTATATTTTAACATTTTTGTGTTCAACTGCCCAATGGAGTTTAGGAGAATTATAAAAACACATTGCGAATTTCTCTTGTACTGGACAGGATATTTGAAGTCTATGATGAAATAACTCTGCCCCATGCTGTACTCCAATGCTGCATTAAATATTGTTGCACTAAATATGAATGGTTTGTTAATTTTTCCTGCATGTTTTATTAAATACAGCTATCTTATTTTTAATCTTCAGTATTATGTATTGTACTAGTATGTTTCCTAGCAGACAAAATGTCAGAGGACAAAAAGTCTAATTCAAGGGCTCTGTCACCAATGTAGTTATGATGACCCCAACTTATTTTCTTCTTTTCATTCCATTATCATCTTTTTAAGAATGTTAAACAAATGTTTAAACATAGGGGTTTGAGCCCATTTAGATATTGGCTTTAAAAAAAGAAAGGGTTATATTAACATTTTTTTACATTCTATTCCACAATCAATAGCTGCAATCCTCTGAAATGTCCACCACCAGTAATTGTGCATATATGAATGGTAGCATTGAACACAATGGTACACTTCTCAAAAGCAGTTTTAAATGCACCCTTAGCTCTGTGAGGTTGATTTACTAAAGGCAAATGGAGTGTGTACTTTGCAAGTACATTTGCACTTATGAGCTTATGTCGTGAAGCTCTGCTGATTCCCATCATGTGCAAGCAAAAAAATGCATTTTTTTTTAAATATTTTTCTTGCACCTGATTGGGTATTCCTTACAAAGTGAAGCTTTACCACATAATTTACTAAACTCTTGGGAAAATGAGTGCAACTGTACTTGCAAAGTGCACTGTCTATTTGCCTTTAGTAAATCCACCCCTGTGTGACAAGGGCCTCAAAGTGTATGAAAATAACACAAACTTTTCCAATTTTCTTCTTTTTGGGCTGTTAAATTTAATAATTGCAAAAATAGCTGTCAATCCTGCCAGAACTAAAATTTACATCCTGTAGTGAGCTGGCAATGCTGCACTGAAATCTCAAACATTGTCATCAGCCTCTTGTTTTTTTTTTCTCTGTGGACTACAAAACACCTCCCCTTAAGCTACAGGGAAAGATTCTGTAGTACAAAACCAGAGACTGTAGTTCTGTAGTCCTTGTCCTAGAGTGACAGTGCTGCTCTTCTACAGATTCACTGTGAGTGTACCAGAAAAAAGAAACAAAAAAAAACCGAAGGACTGGAAAATAACCTGTATGTGTGTGTGTGTGTATATATATATATATATATATATATATATATATATATATACTGTGTGTGTGTGTGTGTATATATATATATATATATATATATATATATATATATATATAGGTTTTTTAGTAAAAACCTATATATACATACAGTATATATTGTAGGATTTGTCAGACTGAATTTTTTCAGTCTCTCAAATTAAAAATAAAACACCTTGGGACTAGGTAGCACTTTAATATCAAGCTGGATACTATTAGATTTTGGTTGAATTTGATATATTAGTGGGAAGCCTGGTTGTAAATTGACTGTGCAATATTTTAACATTAACAAACGACCATCAAGTGCAATGGCCTAGCTAAGAAGTCC